>CM038795.1:236422228-237022228 GCA_021764765.1 Vicia sativa | reverse complement strand
TAATCTACTGTTTCTTAAAATCCCAAAGGAGAAACTTTCCCAATCATAGAAATAGCAATTAAAACACACAAACATATCAAACATATTCATATATAAAGTTGTAGATAACTACATATATTTAGGGTGCTCCATCTATTCCCTTTATATAACAATCCCCCTTACTCAGAATCTCCCCAATGCGTTATGTCTAGTTTGCGGTAGTCGTTACGCATACCAATATCAATTGAGGGTATTTCAGCTTTCCCCTTTTTCATAATCATTAAATCATCTTTCTTGTGTTGAAAATAATAAAGCTTGATGCTCGCGGCATCTTTATAAACAAATCAAAAGATTTAAATCGTTGCGTACCAGAAGATCCGAACTCACGTTCGCATCCTCAGGCGCGTCACCTTTTAACGTGAACACATGTTGTGTTCACTGCTTCTGCCCAAAAGTGTTTAGCCATATTAGTTTCATTGATCATGGTTCTGGACATTTCTTTCAATGTTCTATTCTTTCGTTCTTCAACTCCATTTTGTTGGGGAGTTCTAGGACAAGAGAAATCATGAGAAATGTCATTTTCTTTAAAATATTTTTCAAAAAATTGATTTTCAAATTCTTCTCCATGATCACTTCTAACCTTTATGATTCTAAACTCTTTTTCATTTTGAACTTGATTACAGAAGTCAGAGAGCACAAAATGTGACTCATCCTTGTGTTTTAATAACTTTACCCATGTCCATCTGCTATAGTCATCTACAACGACCAATCCATACTTCTTTCCTCTAATGGATGCAATTTTCACTTGTCCAAATAGATCAATGTGTAGAAGTTCTAATGGCCTAGAGGAAGAAAAAATATTTTTTTATTTAAAAGAGGGTTTTGAAAATTTTCCCTTCTGACATGGTTCACATATAACTTCTGAGTTGAACTTCAAATTAGGAAGTCCTCTGACCAGATTGAGTTTGTTAATTTGAGATATTTTTCTCATTCTAACATGTCCCAATATTTTGTGCCAGGCCCATTGTTCATCATTAGCTGACATAAGGCATTTTACATTTTGAGTTTTAAGATCAGAAAGATCAATTTTGTATATGTTGTTCTTTCTCTTGCCAGTAAACAGGATTGATCCATATTTTTGACTTACAACTCTATATGACTTTTGATTAAAGATTATGTCATAACCATTATCACTTAATTGATTAAAGATTTGAGAGACTAAAAAATGTCATGTGTTGTATCTATGTTGGTGATCTTTTTGTACTTTATTATTCAAATGGAATTTCGCAAGATATTTAATGCTTTGTGATGATTTTTAAAATCTGCTTTCTGTTACTTGTTCATTGTCTTTCTATCAATCATGTTTCCTTCTTTGTCAACTGGATATTCAGGCCAACTGAAGGCTTATAAAACACTTAGAAGGGCGGGGGTGAATAAGTTTTCCCTTTTAAATGTTTCTTTTAATCAACAACAAACTAAACACACAGTGATTTTTATCCTGGTTCGTTTGAAACTCAAACTACTCCAGTCCACTCGCCAAGGTGATTTCGCCTCTCTCAACAAGGACTTAATTCACTATAATAAATATGATTACAATTGCACAACCAATTGATGTGACTAACAACAATGCACAAGCCAACTACAAGTGACTGACCCTCTAAGACTCTCTAGTCCTAGCCCTCTTGAGAAATCTAACCCAATTGGTCTCTCAAGGAACAATTACATAAATGAACTTCTAACAAGGTGCATAACGTTGATTCTTAAAAGCTTTCTTACAAATGTGATTTTTACACAAGAGTTTAAGCTCAATACAGAAAAATAAACTTAACAAAAATAGTATTTGATTTTTGGCAGCGTAAGTTTACTTTTTTAGAATTGTTTATGAATAGTTGTTGTTCTTCTTTGAACGTTGTTTAGAATTGTTTATAATTCTTTATATAGCTTCTAGTAAATTATTCCATTGCATTTCGTTGTGTGTCTTAGATGATGAGAAACGTAATAAATGTTGCTTGTTTGCATGTGCTTTGTTTTCTCAATGAGCCTCAAAAGTTGATCCACTCAAGTACCTAAGCCGTGTTAACTTTAATTAGTAACGGTACTGTAGCAGACTTTGTCTTAGAAGATGACGTATTGATAAATCATGATCTTCTACAAGCCCTATTCAAAGTATCTTCTAATAGTGGTTTCCTTGGTGCTTCTATTAGAGGTTGTGTTAGCATGCTTCCTCCAGAAGTTTCTTTCAGCGTGCGTGTTCATAAGTTCCATTCATCATTAGAACTTTTATTACTTGTTTACTCAACATAATTTGATATTTCTTTATTCTAGAATGCTTGGGTCAGAACATCATCTGAAATGAAAACAACACACATCAGAGTATCATATTTATTATACAACATTTATTTCAATTGTTATCATCAAAACTCTATGATATGATTAGAACCAAACTATGTGTTTACATAGACATTTAGCACTGGTTAAAGATACTTTATTCAAGTCAAGCATGTATACATCATTTTCCCTCAAGCCTTTAAACACATCGTCTTTCTTATCATCATGTTTAATTTTTCAACAATCTTTCGAAAAGATACTTTGTATCCTTTGTCGTACAATTGACCGATGCTAATAAGTTTGTGTTTAAGGCCTTCAACTAAAAGGACATCAAATATAGTATTAGAAGATGGATTACCTACACTATCTTTACTGGTTATATCTCCCTTGTTATTGTTACCGTGGGTAACAAACCCTTTCTTTTTAGCCACAAAGTCAAAAAAATAAGGAGATGTCACCCGTCATATGTCTTGAGCAGACACTACCGAGAAACTATTTTCTCTCTGTAGTCTTAAGACATTCCATCAACGAAATTAAACAAGGGAAATAGGTACCCAATTTTTATTCGGTCCTTGTGTGTGAGTGATAGTAGAGTTACATTTGGGAAACCATTTAAAAATGCCTTGAGGAACCAAAAATCTCCAAAAGCGACATTTACCAATGGTGCGGCCCTTCTTGCAATAGTATAGAGAAGTCAAGATTTTGGGAGATTTACTTTTGCTATATGGATCCCTTATCCCATAAGTGTATTTTTGATAAATGTTATTCATGCTACTTATAAAATTTGATCTATCAATAGCATAAGTAATTTTAGGTTGTAAAGCCTTGTCTAATTTAGCATTAAGAGTATTAACCTCTCTTTGCCAAATATGACAAGTTTCACATTCAGCCCATGTAAACAAAATTTTCTTGTCATTTTCACTTTTTCTTTTGAAAGCTTCTACCCTAGATACCTTAAGAGTATAAAATTCCTTTTTAGAATCGGATACCATTTTCTCAAGGTAAACAAACTTCTTATTTGAGGCCAATCGTTTAAAAGCTTCTTTAGAAGTCAATATAAGAAATTTCATCAATATGATCATATTTATAATGACTTACATTCTTTTTCTTCTTTTGATTAGCCATGAGACAAAAATTGATCGTTTCTTCTTCATCTCTAGAGTCGTTATTGCTTGAAGTTTCACTACCGCTTTCCGATGCAATATATGCTCTTCTAGCTTTATTCAATCTCTTTTGAAATTTGTCTCTTCCTTTGTCCTTCTTGAGCAGCGGGCATTCCGGTTTGTAGTGACCGGGTTTTCCATAATTGTAACATTATCCCCTTCATTTGGATTTCTTACTATCATCTTGCCTTGGCTGTTTTGATTGGTGTCTATAGTTGATGAGATTTTTGTCCGAGTGTTGGAATTCATTCTTGTGGAGATACCTATGATATTTTCTCATAAGCAACCCCATATCTTCATTCGAACTTCCATCATCATCACTAGAATAACCTCCACATGAGTTATTGGTGGATGACTTGGAGCTTGAAGCCTTTAACGCGATATACTTCTTTTCTGTGTCCCTTGGTTTTTCTTTCTTTTTCTTCTTTTTGTGTTTGTTGAGATTTATGAGCTATTGCTCGTGTTCTTGAAGCTTACCAAACGATTTTGTTATATCAAATTTCGATAGATTGTTAGCTTCCTTGATTGCCTTAACATTAGGTTGACATTCCTTATTAAGACATCTTAAAATTTTGTTGGTAGCAACAACATTGGAAGTAATATGACCAAGAGTGTGTCAACTATTGATTATATGAGAAAATATATTTTGCATGTCCGCAATGGTTTCACCATGCTTCATATGAAAGAGATCGAACTCTTGAGTTAATGTATTGATTCTAGATAATTTGACATCATTTGTCCCCTCATGGGAAACTTGTAATTTGTCCCACTTTGATTGGCAGGTTGAGCTCTCCAAGTAATGTCCTCTTCGAACCATCAAAAGTTCTTACAACTATGTCACTGGGTTTCATGACTACTTCTTTAATGTCGAGTCTGTCTAAAGAACTTTTGGGCAGGAAATTCAAAGCAGAGCCGATATCTACCAACACATGTGATAATATAGCGTCCTTACACCCCATAGATTAGTGCAAGGCTTTGTTATTCTTCCTTCTCGCAAGAGTCAGATCAACATTAGAAAAGCCCAAACCATTGTTTGCGGTCAGGCTGGCAATGCAAATTTCGAATTGGTCAGCAGAAGTTTCTGGCGGTATGTGAGCATTCTTCAAGAATTTCACCTAGGCCTTAGCATGACCCTCAGAGCACAGCAACAGAGCTAGCATGGATATTTTAGATGGAGTTTTCCCAACTCCTCCACCATATTGTAATCACTTTTCTTAATGATCTTTAAGATTTCCTTCATCTCGTGCTTGGAGGTGTCTTCAACAGCTTTCATCGGTATTTCTGTTTGAGTAGGTTGAGTCACTCTCTTTTCCTCAAGCCTTAGGGGTTGGCTCAACAGTAGGAAAGTGAACTGGTACAATAGTATCTTTTGGATGAGATATCTCTAGAGAATGTACCCTTCTGGTTCTGGTTACGTTTCTTGATATAGTAATATTGTCGACATCAAGATCAACTTCAACAATACTGTCTTCGATGGTCAATGGTTTTTGTTTGACACCATGGTAGTAAACTTCGGCTCCATAATTCCACGGTATAATTTTGTCAGAGGAATATGGGATTGGCCTAGGCGTGGTGATAATCAGAGGTGCCACTTTGGATGCAATCTTCACAGGACCTGCAAAGGTGATCTTGATCGTATTTATATTAGCATATTCTTCGGGATAGTCTTCGTCTCCCCATATGGTTGCTTTGATGTCTTCAATTGCAATCTTGGAGCTTTCAGGGGCGGTATATTTCACCATGAAATCATATTTACCACTCGTCTACCCCAAGGTATCCCAGACTTCTAGTATGGCTTTTTCTTCAATTTTCAGGTTTTTGGAAATATCTTCACACAAACTCTCTTCAGATGGAGCTTTCATGAAGATCCTTTCTCGGTTTTCCATCAGGAGATGAATACATTTCTTCAACCAGTTGCCGCTATCGGGTTCAGATGCACAATAGCGACAATTGTTGAAACATCTTGGAAATAAGCTGGGTTATAACAGATCCTTCTTGACAATCATCAAAGGAGTGTTCAATTCACTCACGGCAAAGACATAGGAGTCATTATCAATGGAATTTGCATTCTTGCCATGATCAGGCATTAGTGCGGTAATGACATTTAGAGTTTTGACAAGAGGGTTGAATTCAATCTCCTGAGCTTCAATCATGTCTTGGATCTTGTTCTTCAGGGCCCAATAGTTATTAGTGTCATGTTCAAGGCTATTGGAATGGTATGCACACCTTGCTTTGGGATTCTACTTTGGAGAATATGTGTCAACATGCTGAGGCGGATCCCTCAAAGTAATCAATTCCGCTTTCAACATATGTTGCAACGCTTGAGACAACAACATGTTGATCTTCGTTAATTGTCTCCTTGGCGTGTTCCGTCTACGTGTATTGTCTTGTTGAGGTCGCACTGGTATGGGATTGGAAATCAGGACTGCCCCCACAGATTGTTGGAGATCTTTTTTATCACGGCTCTTCTGGCTATACAAAGCATTGGCTTCTTTCTTCCCACCAAAAGACCTCTTCGCAGCATTTGAAGATGTCTCGACTTGAATATTTCCACTCTTGATTCCTGCTTCAATACGTTCTCCTGTCAATATCAACTCGGCGAATCCGGCCGAAGAATTTCCAATTAGATGATTGAAAAATGGACCGGTCAATGTACCCATGAACATGTCAACCAATTCCCTAGACAAGGGTGGCTGAACTCTGCCTGCTAGATCTCTCCATTTCTGAGCGTACTCTTTGAATTTCTCGTCACGACCTATAGACATATTCTGCAATTGCATACGGGTTGGTGCCAATTCAGCATTACAGTGGTATTGTTTGTAGAAAGTATATGCTAAATCATTCTAGGTATGAATGTAGGTATTTTCTAGTTGATAATACCACTCCAATTGTGCTCCAGACAAACTCTCTTGAAAGAAGTGCATCCACAACTTCCTATCAACAGTGTGTGGTTGAATCTTCTAGATATAGGAATTCAGATGAATCTTCGGATAGGAAATTCCATCAGTCTTAGAAAAGGCAGGAACTTTGAACTTACGAGGAATCACCACTCAGGGAACTAGGCTTAAATCATCAAAATTCAATCCTGAAATTTTCAAGTTTT
Source organism: Vicia sativa (assembly GCA_021764765.1). Taxonomy (NCBI): domain Eukaryota; kingdom Viridiplantae; phylum Streptophyta; class Magnoliopsida; order Fabales; family Fabaceae; genus Vicia; species Vicia sativa. The sequence continues at coordinate 237,015,655 of CM038795.1, read as the reverse complement.
CCACAGCATTCAGACGGTCTTCGAGTTGCTTATATTTCACATCATTAGGAGGATATTGCTCACTCATATAGTCTCCTTCTTCTTCTTCTTCTTATTCTTCTTCAGACCCATGATGGCTTCCTTCATTGGCCTTGACACTTCCTTCAGTTTCGCCACTTTTTTCTAAGAACTCAAGTTGTCTGACTACCTTGACCGGGCCTCTGAATCTTTTCCCCGTGTTGAGAATACCAGCGATCTTCTTCTTATTTTTCTTGGTGATGAGCTCTTTTAGATCTTTTTGTCCTTGGTCCAAGTTGGTGAACATCTCTTGGACCTGAGCATTATGAGCCTGGAGATCCTTGACAGTTTGTTCGTGAGCCATTTGTGCTGAAATAAATAGCGAGAAAGTAAGAAAGTCGATCTTCGGAGTACCTGTTATGAAATGATATGTTATGCAATATTTTCAAGGACCTTAGGAATTTAAATTTGGTAAACCAACAAGAACAAAATTTTCATTAGTATATTAGTAAATACAAAAGAAAGTTCAAGCATAAAGTAAAGCTCCTAGTGTTTAGGCCTCCCATGGACACTTCCTCTTTGTGTTGACGTAGGTGTTAATGCTCTGTTCCTCGTGAAGTAGTTTCATCAGCTTTCATACTCTTTTCTCGCTTGCATAACACTGAGCTTCAAATGTATCCCTTTCTTCTTTAAGTTGAATCCAAGATCTCTTCAATTCTTCGAAGTCGGTGGGCATATCTGGATGAATAATGGTATAAGATTCGTCGCCTTCAGCATATGGCATCATGAGATTTTGGGCACAAGCCCGCACCCATTTGAGGTAAGGTTCCCAAGGAATGGAATTTTTATGACCCAACGTCTTGGTATCAATCTTCTTCACCATGCCCCAAGCGTGTATAAACTTCAACGATAGTCATGGAGATCGTTGGCGTAGTTGAATACAATACCTTGGTTAAGCATGTCATGAGGACCATCTCTTAGAGCATAACCAAATTGTCATGACGCTAAATAAGGATTGTAGGTAATACCTCCCCTTATGCCAATGAGTGGAACATTGGGGAGTTCCCCAAAACTATCCATGAAAGTGAAGTATTTTTTAGAGTAGAGACACCAAGGGATATTTGAGTGAGAGAGTGACACCAACCTTTTAGACTACTTCAGACCTTATTCATTCTTCATCACTGATCGAGGGAGGTGAAAAATAAACCACCTGGATAATAACGGTATGCAACACATGAGAGTCACTTGTCTTTTCATAGTACATGTGTGAAGAGAATACAGGATATCTCTGAGCAAAGTAGGCACAAGATTACGAGTGAGAAATATCTTAATGGTATTCACGTATATGAATTGATCTAGATTAGGAAATAAGACCAAACCATAGATTAGTAAAGCCAAAATATCTTTGAAAGCGTGGAAACTCATGGCCTTCAGGAATTCTCGAGCCTTTTTCATCAGAAACTTAGCAAGCAAACATTTAACTCCACTTCTCGTTTCCCAATTAGCTTCAATGTTTGACCGTTTTAGGTGTAACTCTATTGTAATGTCTTCAAACCTCGAAACTTTTTCTAGAACGGTGAAAGGTATCTGATCAAAGATGGGTGTCCCAAGTGGTATAGAGAATTCTTCCATTGTCGGTACCAACTGATAGTATACGAAGGTAAAGCAGTGAGGTTTTGGATCAAAGAACTTGAGTACGACGCTCATAATATCTTCTTCAAAAATGGAGGTGACCAAGTCGAGTAGATAACCATGACTTTTGATGAACTGAGTGTGGTCAGGAACTTTTGAGACTAGCTCCTTTATTTGAGAAGGTATACCCACAAAGTTGATTTGGATAGTCTTCCTGGAAGCCATAACCCTACAACAAAGAGCAAAGATAAATCCCTAGGTCCCTTAAATGGTTAGAAATGTTATAATGATATGATGTTATGATGTTATGATGTCTTGATGTCATGTTGTCATGTTTAAATAGCAAGCACAAGAAATTCACTCAACAATCCTAGGTTTAAGGTTTGCATGAGGTATAGGTGTCTACCCTTTACCGGGGTTGAAACTACCCAACTGAACATCGACTGATAAGATATATCAATGAAATCATCGTCGAACATTTTTTATATCGCGAATGAGAAAGGAAAAAATCGAGTAAACTTGAAAGGAGAGAAATGGTGGTCTTACGATCGAGAGATCTAGGTAAGGGAGTCTATTACGCGATGGGAAGGGATTAGCACCTCACACTCCCGTAGTACTCTACGGTATCCACTTCTAATTTCTAGCTAAGGGTGTGTTATATCTATCTATTGCTTAATCGCTACAATGCATGGGAAAGAAAAGGAAAATAAAGAAACCACGAGGAAAAAAAGGAAGTATTTATGAAGTTTTGCTCGATCGAGCCCCGTGAAAAGATGCCTACGTATTGCCTCGTGTAATGGGAAAGTCAGAGCGCCGTAGTTCAACTCACTTGTTTTGGTAAGTTTTGTGATTTTTACTTATGAAAAAGGTTTAAACACAAAAGAAAGCGCCCGTAGGCGAAAAAGAGTCTGCATTGGTTGGTTGCTTTTACCTTTAAGAAAGGAGTTTAAACCATTATTAAGTGTTTTGATCTTTGAAAGAAAAGAAAACAAGTTTTAGTTTTATTACATGCAAGGATGCAAAAAGAAACAAGCAAAACAAAAGGGAGACTAACTAGTACTAGCCCTAATGTTGTCAAGCAAAGATTTGACCTAAGGTTAAGGATGAAGGAGAATCTCTACCTATGTTGACATGCAAAGGATGCAAATCCTAATGTTTAGGCTCGAGAGCTATCCCAACCGAGCGGTCCTAAGAGAAAGCTATCCTAATATTCGTCTTGGTTGTAGAACCAAGGGATCCAAAGGGCTGAAGCAATGAAGGGCTTTGGAAGAAGCACACAAGCAATGCAATGTACAGACAAATGTCACACAAGCGCATGAGAAGGAGGAAGTCCCATAGCCTACAACAGATAACTGAGGGCCAAAAACAACCAGGAGCCAACACATTCGATTCCCGTGAAGGGTATCACAACATGACATGAATTGCCAAGTGTGAAGAGTAAATGATGTGAGTTCGGCAGTAAATGTGAACCTCAAAAAAGAGTAGAGAGTCAGAATAGGGAACCTTTTCCAATTTTATTATTTGACTCGATAAAAGAAGCAACATGATTCGTGTGTGCTGAGATGACACGGACAAGAACTGTGTGGGGGTTGGTTCTGAACCGTTTTTGCGTTCCCATCATATCATCATCATATATATATCAATAAGTATCAAAGCGGGACTTTGCTTTGTGGTGCCACTCTTGTTTACCTAACCACTCATGACCTATGCAAGCACAAATGTAAACACTTACTTAGAATTACCTCCCTATGCACGAAAGAGGATTTTAAACAAACTAGAAACAGGTAGCACACAAAGCGCCCTAAATAAGTCTTCAAATAAACCAGAGGGGTTTCTAAACATGCTCCAACTACGGAAGACTCATCATGCATCTCTATTCCTACTTCTCATGGCAAAAGAAAGCTGTAAAGCCCCACTTCTCATGATATCTAGGAAAGTTATAAGAGAATGCAATAAAATGGTGTAAAAAATACCAAATGGATTACAAATTCGTAGAGCACTGCAAGCTAAGAAATACTCCGAAAAACTTCATGTACTGCAGCTAAGCAATAAGAGTGAACCGGTGAGAAATGCACGAAGGCATCAATAGATAAGCATATGATTCGCATGTGCTGAGCTGACACGGACTAGAACTGTGCGGTGGTCGATTGTTGTCCCTTTCCGTGTGCCCATCATATCATCATGACTCGATAACAGGAAATGTAAAAAGCGGGACTTTGCTTGGTGGTGCCACGTCGGGTTGCCTAACCACTCTTGACCTATGCAAGAACAAACATAAACACTTACTGAGAATGGCCTCCCTATGCACAAATGAGGACTTTAAACATAACCAAGCACAAGTAGCACACAAAAGCTCCCTAAACACGTATTTAAATAAACTAGAGGGGTTCCTGAACATGCTCCAACTACGGAAGCCCCGTCATGCATCTCTATTCCTACTTCTCATGGCAAAGAAAAGCTGTAAATCCCTACTTCTCATGATATAAAGGAAAGTTGTAAGAGAATGCAATAAAACGGTGTAGAAACTACCAAACGGATATCAAATCCGAAGAGCACTACAAGATAAAGAATAATCCAGAAAACTTCAAGTACTGCAGCCACGCAATAAGAGTAAACTAGTGAGAAATGCTCAAGGTATCAAAAGCAAGCGGAATACGCGTTCCTACGCATCCGAAGTAATAAGACCTGCAAGTGAGGAGAAATCCCAACAAACAAACAATAGAATACGCGTGTATGCGCACAAGCCAAGGAACATGTGTATACATATTCCAATCAAGTGTACCTACAAGAAAACCACGCAAGAACACAATAAAACATACTCATATGCGCACAACCAAGGAACATGTGTATACACATTCCAATCAAGTGTACAAGAAAAACGCAAGCGGAACAAGATACGCATAAAAGGAACATGTGTATACACATTCCAATCAAGTGTACTTGCAAGAAAACCATACAAGAAGGCAATAGAATGTACGCATATGCGCACAAGCCAAGGAACATGTGTATACACATTCCAATCAGATGTACCTGCAAAAACGGAGTCATACCAAAAAAGCGGGTAAAAAGAATGTACATGTGGGTGTACATACGCAAAACACCTGCAAGAAGGAAGTTAGACCCAAAAAGCAAGCAAATAGAACGTATGTGTGGGTATACGAGCGCAAAACACCTACAATAAGGGAGTTAGACCCAAAAAGCAAGCAAATAGAACGTATGCGTGGGTACACGATCGCAAAACACCTGCAATAAGGGAGTTAGACCCAACAAGCATACAAATAGAACGTATACGTGGGTATACGAGCGTAAAACACTTGCAAGAAGGGAGTTAGACCCAACAAGCAGACAAATAGAAGGTACACGTATGTGTACAAATGCAAAACACCTGTAAAAATGGTGTAAAACTGAATAAGCAAGCAAATAGAATGTACACGCATGTGTACAAACGCACAACAAGAATGCTAGATGTCTAAATCTCACATGAAAGGAGTCCAAGTACCTCGCATATGAAATAAAGTATCAAAATTAATAAAGCAAGTGGTAGAAATAATGCTCTGAATGCAAAACCGATTACAAATATGATTATAATCTAGCATAAACATGCAAGAAGTGAAATAAAATCGGAAAAATCAGGATGGGAAGTCGGTTTTCCGAAATCAGGGAAAAAAAGTCAACTTCTCGGAATCGATTAAAAATCGCAGAGTTTCTTGTAAAAACGTCACCGGTTTCAAAAACGTATGCGCTTTTAATTAATTCCGAGTGGAAGTCATACTTTTTGAGCATTAAAGTAACAGAGAAGCAACTCCGTTTACGCATGCTATGCTCAAAATTAGATTTCAAAAACTCCAAAATCGGTTTTAGAACGAGCCAAAACGTAGGAGACATGTACCATTACTTCGGACTCTCATGGAAAAATGAGTTTCGGCACATGTAAATGCAAAAACAAGCTTATGGAATGGTAAAATTCATGTTTTGAATTAAATTTTGATTCAAGTTTTTATTTGGTTTTTAAAAGTGAGATGAGTCGGATTCCAATTCGAAACATGTAATCAATCAACCAAATCAAAAAGAAACTCAATTTATGTACAAGTTTACTTGAGATTTAAATTGAAACAAAATGTATAAAAATGCATGTTTATGCGTGTTTCATGTACATATTTATGATATTTAAATGTATGAAATGCAAATGTATGTGATATCATATGCCAATGATATGTACCTAATGCGAATCCTAGTTAAATGCTTTGCCAAACATGTAGAAATGCTCATGAGAATTAAGCATGTGATGTGTATCGGTGTAGTGAAATCATACATGTGTAAAAGTGTGTGAAAGTGAGGTTTCGACACCTTTTAATGTCATGAAAATCGGACAACAACACATGAACTTGAATTGATCAAATTATTTGCATAGATATGGATATGTAATGATGCAAACTATGTCCTACAATGTGAATTAGATGCATGCATATGTATTATGTACAATGCAAATGTACCTAAGAACTAATATGCATCTAGTTCAACATTTCAACACAAGTAAGAATGCGACTCAAGCCTTAATTCACATGTTTCAGGTGCAAATTAATCAGTCTATATGTTCTAATGCATGAACATGTATTAGATGATGCAAAGATGCAATAACTAGTGGCTTAAATGCAAGGGAAAATAATCACACAAGTGTATGTGTGTGCTATGTACAAAATTCCTTCACACCGACACAGTTGAATGTCATCTAAATGCAACTAAATCAAAGAATTCGACAAAACAAATTCAATAATCGGAATCGACACAAAAAATGCAATCTATTCGACTATTCAAATTCAAGAAAATCAAAAGTCTAAAAATAGCTTAAAATAAGTGCTTAATTGGATTAATCACTTACTTGAACTTGAAGTTTGAGTTGAATTGTTGAGGAATTCCTTGAGATCTTCCAAGAAAATACCGAATTATGCTCCAATTATTGATAATAATCGAAATCAGAATGAAAATCGGAGAAGAAAACTTGAATTCTTGAAAATTGGAACGAGAATTGAAGAATAGGTGTTGATTCTTGAAAATAAAGTAAAACCTAGCTTGAATTGATGTAGAAATTAAAGAGGTGATGGCCTGAAACAAGACGAGAAGATGAAATCACGCCGGAAAAATTAAGGAAATTGAGTGACCAGAGGAGATCCGTTCGAGACAAAGAGGAGGCGGAAATCGCACAGTTCGCGGCGCGCAGGCTAGTTCGCGGCACGAAAGCGTCGAATCAGTGGTGGTTAGTCACCGGAGGAAGGGTGGCGCGCGGTGGTTGATGGATGATGGAAGGTTACTCCTTTTGAATTTTTTCTTTTCTTGTTCTTCAAGTTTGAGAGAGAATTGAGAGAATTAGGAGAGTTTTTTGAGTGAAAATTGAGAAAATGATTGTGTTGTTTTGTGAAGGCAAAAATGTATTTATAGCATTAGGAATTGGGCCTTCAAATGCCTTAGATCCATAATTAAGCCCAAATCGCGATTATTCGAATAATTTTCGTAATTAGCCCAAAACAGCCTGATCCGTCGAGAATTTGAAGTCGAACTCCAAACAAAAATGTCCAAAATGCGATTTTTCTTGCATGAAACAAAATTTTGACTCAAACGGATGATCGGTCAAGTCGATACGAATTTTTGAAGTTTTAGCACAGTTTTCAGGCGACTGACATATGCAGAATCTTCAATGCGCTCTTCGGAGAAAATGCCTCGAACGAGGGTCTTCTGATCAAATTTTGAAAATGAGTGTTCTAAGACAATAGAAGATAACAAAATTTGTAAAATTTTGGCACTGGTCTCATCTTGTTTCGATAAAAACTGAGTGAGATATGATTTTTCGAACTTCGCGTATCAGATGAAAATTGCTCGGTTCAGCTCAAAATCAACTCCAAAGAATAAAATTCTGGTATTGATTGGCGAGGAATTAGCTCTTTATTTGCAAATTAAAGTCGAAGATAATTTCGATACGAAATTTAAGACACCAGCCCCGCTCAGTTTTGATTTTCCATCTGGAAATTATGGATATTTTAGTGCACTGAGCGCATGGTACAACACAAAAATTCAGTTTAAACCCCTTGAGAAATAATTTTTCCAAGGACTTTCCTCACACAATTTGCTTTCAGATTTCAAACAAAAGTTGTAGATAATAATGAGAGAGACTTTCTGGTAGAAAATCATCTGAAAACACCTTACGAGATGAGAGATGCGCCTTCTGGAGTTCCCAAAATACACTAAAAAAGCAAGTAAAATCTTTTTCTTAAGAAAACGGCCTCCGAATTGAATAGATAAACTGGAGGACATATTGGTAGGATCTCAGAGCTTATGGAACCAAACCAAAAAAGCTTCATGACCAGAAAATCTTGCAAATAGCCATACGAACCGAGAGACATCGATTCAATCCGCAATTCAATCCTAACCTAAAGATAATTGGCCTCTATCCAATTCAATCTGCAATGCCAGGGGAGAGCTGACATGTAAGCAGAGCAAAGACTAGATATGCTTACTAGACTAACCACATTACGCCAGAAAATAACTGGACGAACGTGATGCACAAACTAGGAAACGTCGAGTAGGCTTTACGAAGAAGAGAAACAAGGGTATTCTTTTTCTAAAAAAGTAACCCACTATTCCAGGTAAGAGTTGACATGTTAGCGAAGCAAATACTATATACGCTTACCAGACTAAGCATATTACGCCAGAAAATAACTGGACGAACGTGATGCAAAGACTAGGAAACGCCGAGTAGGCTTTACTGAGAAGAGAACCAAGTGTATTCTTGCTCTCAATAGGTAACCCACTATGCCAGGGGAGAGATGACATGCAAGTGGAGCAAAAACTAGATACATTGACTAGACTTACCATATTACGCTAGGGAAATAACCGGATGGGTTTGTGATGCAAAAGGCTAGAAAATGCCGAGTATACTTTACTGACTCAGAGCACTATACTCTGAGGAGGGAAACAGGTGTATTCTTATTCTTGAAAAGGAAGAGGGGAAGAACCTGTCCTAAGAACGTTGCACCAGGGAAAGGACTGGCAGTTTCAACGAAAGATGAAGACTAGAAATGTTGACTAGACTCCAAACATAACGCAAAGTATCCTGCATCATGCGTATAGGAGAGAGCGTAATACTCAAACCTAACCACGAATTGATAGCGAATCAACTCTTGTGAAAAAGGGGAAAACAAGTATAGGGCTTGCTTTCAAAGTGAGATAGTGAGGATGTGTTGCACCAGGGTAAGGGCTGACAGTTTCAACACCAAGGAAGACAATGGACATATTGCACCAGGAAAAACTGGGACACAACGGATTCCAAATAGATGCCACACATCAAAGAAAATATCCTTGCTAGGATTTAAAAGAGATACGGGAACATCACTCGGGGAAAAAATTTATTATTCCTGGCTTATAATTCTATGAAATACATGAATTTCCTAAGAAATAATGCAGATGAAATGATGCATGTTTGCAAAAGGTATAAAAAGCGAGTAACAGGTGATCGTAGGTCACTGAACCATCAGGTTCAAATCGGGAAGCTCCATTGGGGAAAATAACATTGGCACGCTGGTAAAGCTATAGCAAGACTAATAATTAAATATTCACTTGGGGAAATCAAGTACGATCATTTAAACATACTGAGGAATTGATTTCACGGGAAAATTGTCTGCTAGGAAATGACCCATTGGGGAATAGCATGAGCGCTTGCAAAAGAACTTCCACCGTTACACTAACGGCTTCAACTGGGGGTAAAGATGGCATGCCGTCTCACCGGGGATACCACTCAATACCAACTTGTTGGGGTGAACACCCTCGGTCAATTATATGAACATCACCTTCACGGGGGATAAGAGTTGAAACCTTTTTACCAGAACAAATTGGTGATCCAATGAGCATTCACTAGGGAATTCCTTCTGAGAGATGTACCAAAAACTTGCACTGCGGAATTAATCAATGCTCTTCTCAGACCACAAATTTACTTGGGGATGATGAAGCATTTGTTGATAAGCAAATTCGCGATTCTGACCAATTTGGAATCGACAAAGAGGAAAAAGATAATTCCCAATCATAGACCTTTAGCACGAAATGTCTGCCGAGGAACAACTTCGCAGATCTGCAACAGGATAATGTTATATGCTTGGCCAATTTTAACACAGGCAGGTCCCTAACATAAAGCAACTTGTAAGTAAGCAACTTTACAGCTCGAAAGGGAAAACACCTGACGATGGTGAACCCACAAGAGCAAGGACGTTGGAAAAAATGAACTTCTAAAATAGATCTTTGGCACAAAGAGCTGGTTAACTTCGTATATCTATACAATAAGGAGACACCTGATGATGGTGCACTCAGAAGGGAAGAGGTTTTCGTGCAATGATGAACTCAAATGGGGGGAAAAAAGATATGTTCACAGATGAACATGCAAAGGGAAGAGAACGTCGAACGAAGACGAACTCGAAGAGGAGAGAACATATGTACAAAGATGAACTTGCAAAGGGAAGAGAACGTCGGACAAAGACAAACTTAATGGGGAAAGAACATTTGTATAAAGATGAACTTGCAAAGGGAAGAGCCTGATCGGAAGGAATCTTCCAGGGATTACCAAGATGATGGATTTTAATAGGGTGTTTGTGAAAACAAAAGAATTATAATATCCCTTAGGCCAAAGGCGAGGTGTAATCCTTCAAGAGTGGTAAATATCTGAATTACCACACACCAAGTATGGATACCCAGATATTTGAAAAGTTGACACAAACACGGGTAAAGTAACCGAACAATTTGAATAGACAAAGGAAAACTTGCGACTTAAAAAGGGAAAGAACATTTGTAAGAAGATGAACCTGTGAAGAGAGGAGAACGTCGGGCGAAGACGAACTCCATGGGAAAAATAACCTTTGTACAAAGATGAACTTGTAGACCGAAGAGTTCGAACGGAAGGACTCTATCAACAATTACCAAGATGATGGTATTTAAGAAAGTGCGTGCAAAAGTAGACGAATTATAATATCCCTCAGGCCAATGGCGGGGTATAATTCCTCAAAACTGGAAAATATCTGAATTACCACACACCAAGTATGGATACTCAAATATTTGAAAAGTTGATGCAAACACGAGCAAGATAACTGAGGATTTGCACAAGCGAAGAAAACATGCAGCTCACTGTGAAAAGAACATCAGCCTATCAAAGTTTGAATCACTGAGATCAAACCAAATCCAACAGGATTTTTTGGAGGCTGATTCTCCTTTTAGAAATGGACTCACTGGGGTGGAAGGCTCACAATTGACCTATGACTCAATGCATCTGGACAACTGCAAACACCAAAGAATTCCTGCAACGCACTGTTAATGGAGTGCCCCTAGTATGGTGTGACAACTTTGTCTGCCATCCAGGTCACTCAAGTTTCGGAATAATATTCAAAAGTTTCTGATCATGGTAAAACCAACAATGTTTATATACGCAAAATTTTACCACAAAACTTTGAACGTCTTTTGCAAACAAATCAGCAAATGCAAGAAATTAATTGAAAAGCAAAAACTCATTTTATTAATTGGAAGTAGGCCTGAAAATAGGCAAGTACAATAGGAGGCAATTCCTGGAATGAGACAAGTGCTAAAGAAAAATAAGAGGAAAACTAAAACGCATGGCAATGCGACAATGGATCCTCATCGGGTTTCATCCCTGCTATTACTTTTATAACTCTGACTATCTCATCACTTCGCTTTTCCTTAAAAAGATGATTGAACTGATCACTGCCCTACGGAATAGCCTAAGATGTTTACACAAGGTGCGGCCGTTGATCCGATGTGGTACGTAGCCGCTTGCTCTTATTCTGTTTCTCGACTGAACAAGTCTATCATAGTATTTCTTGACTACGTCCGTGTTTACGGGTAGTGGGAAATCTTCTTCATCCATTGTTGCGAGCATCGGGGAGCCACCAGAGAAACCCTTCTTTATAACAAATGGCCCTTCATAATTCAGTGTTCACTTACCCCGAGGATTGCCTTGAGGAAGAATTATCCTCTTCAGCACGAGGTCACTAGGCTTATAATTTTGAGGTCGCACCCTCTTGTCATATGCTTTCTTCATTCTCTGCTGATGAACTCGTCTGTGGCCGACAACTGCTAACCGTTTCTCGTCAATGAGGCATAATTGGTCTAAGCAGTTATGCACCCATTAATCTTCATCCAGTTCTGAATCTTTCATGATCCTCAATAAAGGGATCTGGACTTCAATGGGAAACAATGCTTCAGTGCCATAAACTAGAGAAAATAGGGTTGCCCTAGTTGAAGAGCGAGCAGTAGTTCTGTAACCATGCAAAGCAAAAGGCAACATCTCTTGCCAATATCGATAGGTTACTACCATTTTCTGCACAATCTTCTTGATGTTCTTATTGCCGCTTCAACAACATCATTCATCTTTGGGCGATACGGGACGAATTATGATGCTTAATCTTGAAGGACTCATAAAGCTCCTTCATCATCTTGTTGTTGAGATTCGACCCATTATCCGTGATGATCATATCAGGAATCCCATAACGGTAGATGATATTGTGCTTGGTAAACAAGGCAACCACCTGTTTGGTGACGCTTGCATAGGATGCTGCTTTGACCCACTTGGTGAAATAATCTATTACAACCAGAATAAAGCGATGTCCATTGGACGTTGTCGACTCGATCTTTCCGATCATATCAATTCCCCACGTAGCAAATGGCCATGGAGAGGTTAAGACATTCAAGGGCGATGACGACACATGCACCTTGTCAGCATATACTTGGAATTTGTAACAAACTCGGGCTTGATAAAAACAATCAACCTCCATGGTAGACCAGTAATATCCAGCTCGCAAGATCTTTTTAGCCATAGTGTGCCCAGTGGAATGAGTTCTAAATGATCCCCCGTGCATTTCCTCGATAATCTTTGTAGCTTCATCTTTATCAACACACCTGAGCAACAACCCGTCGTGGTGTCTACGGTATAACACGCCATTGTTGAGGAAGAATTTTGCTGAGAACCTTCTCAAGAACTTCTTATCCGTCACAGATGCTTCCTTAGGATACTCTTGAGTTTCGAGATACCGCTTAACATCATGAAACCACAGGTTGCCATCTTTCTCTGCTTCAATCGTAAAATAAAAGGCTGGCTCATCCAATCTCTGAATGGTAATCGAAGGCGCTTCATTAGCCCATTTGACCTTAAACATCTATGTTAGGGTAGCTAAAGCATCAGCCAGATTGTTCTCTTCTCGCGAGATGTGATCGAAAGTGATCTCCTCGAAGTAAGGAACCAACTTCATCACATTCTCTCGGTAAGTAATCAAGTTTGGGTGACGAGTCTCCCAATCGCTGTTAATCTGGATAATCATAAGTGCAGAATCTCCATACACTTTCAGATGTTTAATTCTCAAGTCAATCACCGCCTCAACACCAAATATACAAGCCTCATATTCTGCCATATTATTGGTGCAATCAAAGCAAATTCGGGCTATGAATGGGATGTGATGACCCTCTGGAGTAGTAATTACTGCCCCGACACCATTACCCAATGCATTGGAGGCTCCATCAAATACCAAATACCATTTCGATCCTGGTTCGGGTCCTTCATCTGGGCATAGGATATTACAATCCCTGATGCACATGATGTCCTCGTCTGGAAATTCAAATATCATAGGATGATAATCATCCATTGGCTGGTGGGCGACATAGTTCGCCAATACACTACTCTTGATAGCTTTCATAGTAGTATATTGGATGTCATATTTTGTTATAATCATTTTCCATCTAGCAATTTGGCCTGTCAAATATGGTTTTTCAAATATATACTTGATCGGGTCCATTTTGGATATTAACAAGGTAGTATGAGTCAATATATATTGTCTTAGTCAGCGAGCAGCCCATGCTAAAGCACAACAATTTTTCTCGAGCAGCGAGTATTTTGTCTCACAGTCAGTAAAAAATTTTCTTAGGTAGTATATTGCATGCTCTTTTCGACCAGACTCGCCATGTTGTCCCAATACGCACCCCATTGAGCCTTCAAGCACTATCAAATACATGATCAACGGCCTTCCCTCAACGGGAGGCGTGAGAATCGAAGGTTCCTGCAAATACTCCTTTATCTTGTCGAGTGCGACTTGACAATCGTCATTCCACTTGGCCACTTGATTTTTTCTCAACAATTTGAATATAGGTTCGCATGTGGCAGTCATGTGAGAGATGAATCTAGAAATGTAGTTTAACCTCCTTGGAAAGCCATGGACCTCTTTTTCAGTTCTTGGTTCAGGCATTTCTTGAATTGCTTTTACTTTAGCAGAATCAAACTCGATGCCTCTTTCGCTTACAACGAAGCCTAACAACTTGCCAGATTGTACGCCGAAAGTACACTTGTTTAGATTCAGCTTTAACTTGAATTTCCTCAGTTTGTCAAACAACTTTTATAGATGTACCAAATGCTCTTATTCATCTTGAGATTTTGCAATCATGTCATCGACATACACTTCAATCTCCTTATGAATCATGTCATAAAAAAGAGTTACAATTGCACGCTGGTACGTTGCCCCGACATTTTTCAATCCAAAAGGCGTCACTTTGTAGTAGAAAGTCCCCCACGGGGTGATAAAAGTTTTTTTAGCCATGTCTTCTGGTGCCATCTAAATATGATTGTACACGGGGAACCATCCATGAATGAAAACACTTTTGCATGAGCCGTGTTGTCCACCAATATGTCCATATGGTGAAGCGGAAAGTCATCCTTCAGACTGTCTCTGTTCAGATCTCTATAATCTACACACATTCTAACTTTTCTGTATTTCTTAGGTACATGCACGATGTTAGAAACCCATGGAGGATAAGAGATGACATTCAAAAATCCTGCATCAAGCTATTTTTGGACTTCCTCTTTGATCTTCTTAGACATCACAAGATGCGTTCTTCGAAGCTTTTGCTTAACAGGAGGACTGTCTTATTTCAATGGTATCTTAGGCACAACGATATTGGTATCCAACCCAAGCATGTCTTCATAAGACCAAGCAAAGATATCTAAATACTCTCGAAGTAGTTCAATTAGTCTTTGCTTCACACTGTCTTCTAAAGCAGTCCCAACTTTAACTCTCTAATCACATAAGCATTGCCCAAATTCACTTTCTCGATCTCATCTTGATGTGGTTGGATAACCCTTTCTTCTTGTCTTGACATTCTTTCTAACTCTTCAGGTATTTCACAATCTTCCTCCCCTTCTTCTTCGGCTTGGTTGATCGGATTATCAAAGTCATAAAGAGTGATAGCAAAGTCGTTATCGAAGGGACCCATTAAGAGTGTGGGATTATATCTGCATGATTGATTTTATGCTTATTTTAGTTTTCTTTTTTTTTTAGATGGTAAAAAGAAAAAATAAAGCACTGTCATTTTGTGTTTTAAAATTGTGATGTAAAATAGAAGGAAAAGGAACAAAATATTTGAATGAAAAGACGTTCTTTATTTAATGGTAAAAAACTGCAAATGCAAACATGGTGGCCCTACATATGATTCACTGTGCCTTGGGCAGAGCACAAGAATTATTTTACATGATAATAGAAACAAAAGAAAATTACTCTTTGACTATCGTGACCGGGACACAGTCTTCCGAAGTCCAATTATTCAATTCCATGCCAAGGACACTGGGGTGGATCCACTTGTCAATGTCAAATTCATTATCAGAGTCATCAATTGCATTTGCTTGTCCAAGACTAATGCGGGCACTTGAAAACTTCACAGGAGTAACCAAATTGGGTGCTTTAAGAATTTGGCAAGTTAAGGCAACCTCTGTTAGAAGCTAAGATAACAAAGGCTTACAGAAGATAAAGAAACATGAGTTATCAAGACGTCATCTTCTAAGACAAAGTCTGCTACAGTACCGTTAATTTATTAAAACTAAGACTACTGAAGTAATTAAGTGGAACATAGTTCGAGGTACTTGGAAAACACAAAGTATAAGTAGACAAGAAACATTAATTACATTCTCTTTGTTCAAGACACGCAATGGAAATATTCTGAAGCTATATATAAGTTCAAGCATCCAAAAGAAATTAACAACGTGCTATCATTAGAAACTTACGCTGAACAAAAATCTAGCAAAAAGAAATACTTATCAGAGTATCATATTTATTATACAAAGACACAGTTAGAAGTTAATTTGTAATTGTTCCTTGAGAGACTAGTAGGGTCAGATTTCTCAAGACGGCTAGGACTAGAGAGTCTTAGAGGTGTTAGTCACTTGCAATTGGCTTGTGCGCTGTATTGTTAGTCACAATAGTTGGTTGTGCATTTGTAATTAGTTTGGTTACAGTGAATTAAGTCCTCGTTGAGAGAGGCGAAATCACCTTGGCGGGTGGACTGGAGTAGTTTGAGTTTCAAACGAACCAGGATAAAAATAAATGTGTTGTTAGATTGTTGTTACATAAAATAAAATTAAAAAGAAGAAAAACTTATTCAAACCCCCCCCCCCTTCAAAGTGTTTTCTAAGCCTTCAATTTGCATCAGAGCTCTTGGTTTTGGTTAATATTGTGATATACCTTCTATTAGGTTATATAACTAATATCATGCAATGTACTCAGAGGAGAACTATGACGAGAGAAACAAGTAGGAGTTTTAATAGCTGAGTAGAAAAGTATATTATTAACCAGTAGTTATACTTGAGGATAAAGATGATGATATTTAATTCCAATAAGTCTTTTCACTGTTGTTAGAACAAGATTTGGATTCTACAATTAATCTCTGGATTTTAATGATAACAATAAATATATTTTATCTGCAAACAATTTTGTTTCTAATAGTTCCTTGAGTGTGCATATTAGAAGTTCTAATTGATGCGAGAGTGTTGTCTAAAGAATTAGAAATAGGCTAAGCACATCAAAAATACTATTTGCATTCACTTTTGAAGAAACATTAGTAGTTCTAAAGAATGATGAATGTTCGGCAGAAAGAGGAACTCCTGTGTAGTTCTCAATAAGTTGCTACTTCATAAGTCACAAGTGTTCTAGAAGAAAGAATTTATGTTAAGCTATTGCTTTAAGATCAAAAATAAGATTGTAGAAGGAACAAGATTTTAATGCAAAGATTAGAAGTCAAGATTTGTTCGTCAGAAAAAATGTTGCTTCTAGTTCTGAAGACAAAGTCAAGATTCTGAACACATCAAAAAAGTTTCTACTTCTGAATCAGAAGTCAAGATTTGTTCATTAGAAAAGCTGAAGACAAGATGAAAAAATGATATCTTCTCAAGCCAATCTACTTCATTAGAATAAATATTCATCATAAAACTATATCATCAGAAACGCGCGCTAGACGAGTTAGTACAAAGGTACAAGTACACATTCCACTCAAATTGATGTATTGTGTATTATTTGTATCCCACGATCGCTTCTTACTGTTGGCAACTGGAAAGATGAAAGTGACATGTTTACTACTACAATATTCTACTTCCTCAACACCTATATAAAGGTTCAACAAATTCATTTACACATTGGTGAAAAACTAAACAATAAGACTATAGAACAAGAATAGTAACACTCTAAAATCAAAACAAGAAAAGATCAAAACACAAGATTTGTTGCTCATTATTGTGTTCATATTTTTATTTGTTAGAACTCAAGAATTGTTACTCATATTTGTGTTATTATTGTATATTATTTGAACACAAGATTTGTTGCTCATAAATGTGTTAAACAATATGTACTTAAACATTTGTGTAATCCGCTTGTAAGAAGCAATATTGTAAACACATTATTCAACTGGAAGTTGATTGTTCCTTGAGTGACTAGTATTAGTCAGAATACTCAAGAAGACTTTGACGGAAAAATCTGGTAGTTTGTGTAAAGCACTTCTAAACGAAAAAAGTTTTTGAAAACCCAATTCAAATCCACCTTTCTTGTGTTTTTATCAACCTTCAATTGGTATCAGAGCTCCGACACTTTTATTGATTCTCTAATCAAACACTTAACCGTGTAGTGAGATCTAGTATGAGAAAAACCTTCTACATGGTTGTTGCTGACACACACGATAATGATAGATACATTGCTAAACCTCATAATTTTGATGGAGAGAAATTTTACTATTGGAGAGATAGAATAGAAAGTTTCTTTCTAGGCTATGATGTTTATCTTTGGGATATTGCTACAAATGGTTATGAAGCACCTATCACGCCACTTAGTATTCCTTAGCATATATTGTCTATATATTGTCAAGCGCCATTACCTCCAAATCATGTATATTGTCTGCCTTAACATATGCCAAACTTGAACTTGAATGACGATGAGACATCCTCTGATTTTTTCTTTAACCCGTATATGCTGTCCCAAGACAAGTGAAAAGTGGGAGACATATTCTGTTCTAAAGAAGACTGTGTGTGAGCTATCAAAATTTTTTCACATGGAAAATAATGTTGATTAAACCGTAGATCACACTGATATGGGAATGTATGTGGTTCTTTGTCAAAATGAGCTTTGCATGTTTCAGATGGCAACATATTACAATAAGATAAGTAATTTATGAGAGATAAGTTCTATCTATCCACCTCATAGTTGAACCACCACTAATATTACAAAGGATCACCGTAAATTAAGC
Source organism: Vicia sativa (assembly GCA_021764765.1). Taxonomy (NCBI): domain Eukaryota; kingdom Viridiplantae; phylum Streptophyta; class Magnoliopsida; order Fabales; family Fabaceae; genus Vicia; species Vicia sativa. The sequence continues at coordinate 236,997,436 of CM038795.1, read as the reverse complement.
TCTAAGATAATATATCAAGAGATTTTGAGACATTTTTCCTCTTGTTAGCAAGGACCCATTAATGAAGGTAAGTATAATAATCTCTTATATCATTACACAATAAAATTATACTATCTCATACAAGAAAACGAAAAATTGTGAGGATAAAGTTTGTTCAACAAGTACACGAAAATTGGGAGGATTCTTACAAAGAACTTCATAATATTTGATGGCACTTAAAACATATGCTCTGATAACTATTGCAATTCTTGAGACACTGTCGGCGTATACGCCACACCAAATTTGTGTTAGTGGAATAAAATATCCCATCGACTATTTTGGGAGACTTAACTAGGAATCAAAGGTATTGCATTCTGCAAACCTGATATTCAAATATATGGAACATGGTTTTACGAGAAATACACTGGTACAAGACGATAATAATAATATCTTTCCCATTGCCTTTGCTCTGGTTGAAGGTGAGATTAGTGATGGTTGGAGTTTTTTCTCAAGAATCTCATAACACACGTTGTTCCATAGCCTAACCTGTTTTGAATTAAAAAATATATGCATCTATGAAGAGTGCATGCAATAATCCTGATAACGGATGGAAAAATCCTCCTTCTACCCATGTCTATTGCATTAGACATATTGCACAAAACTTCATGTGAGAAATCAAAGATAAGAACCTTCGGAAAAAAAGTTGTGAATGCAGGGTATGCTTTAAATCAATCATCATTCTTATACTATCGTAAGGAAATTATATTGACAAATGTGGATGCATTAAGGTGGATGGATAACATTCCATTTGAGAAGCGGACAAGGGCATTTGACGAAGGATGTCGATAGGGCCACTTGACAAGAAAACTTATGGGACCAATTAAAAACCTACCAATAACTACATTGGTGAGACACATTTATTTTAGGTTGGGATCACTTTTTGCAATCAGAGGTAAAAATGGAGTTCATTGTTATAATCAGGGCAATTATTCAGTGAAAGATGCATCAAAAAGGTGAAAGGGGAAACCATCAAAGCTAACACATATGCGGTTACAATCGTTAACCGTTATAAACCAACATTCGGTGAATGAAACAATGATCATAAAGAGAGGAGGCCGAAGGGATACTATCAAGTCGTGCTAAATAGTGGTTGGTGCGACTATGGTGAGTTCAGGCCTTCTGTATGTCTTGCTTCCATGTCATTGTGACATGTTCATATGCTCGTCAAGGTGCTTCCAAGCATATATCCTTCATTTATAAATTCATAAATGTATTTAATGTGTACAACACTAGCTTCCCGGTGGTAGCAAAGGAGGATTATTGGCCTACATACCAAGGGGCATAATTTGGCATAACAAAAATTTGCAAAGGAAGAAAAGAGTCGCTCCAACAATACATATATTAGAATAGAAATGCATACATTTGATAAAATGTTAAGATTATGTGGTATATGTCGTCAGTCTAGAAAAACTCAAAAACTTTGTTTTATTGGAGTAAGGTTTGCATGATAATTATTTTTAAAATTTTTGTAACCTTGACATTATATATATATATATATATATATATATATATATATATATATATAACTTTTGGTTACAACAAAAGTAACATAAAAACCCTTAAAACAAATAGCAGCCAAACATAAACACGCCTAAAATAACAACACATATAATAAATAAAAAGACCTAACATCACAACATATGTATAAGAGATTACAACAATCAAAATAATATCTTCTGGTGCATACATCATATCTCTAACATCATTGTCGTCTTTAACTTGCACTCACATATGTTGCATAACATTATTGTCATCTATAATTGAGATGTAAGAAACAAGCCTCTCGATACTTATAATTCTTTTCCATCATTAATCTCTCTATTTAACCAACCATTCAAATACCTTTAAAATTACTCAAAACTTATGATGTTCCATACACGCATCTTCATTAGAAGCTTGGTTGTCGAATACTATACATCCCAGTTTTTTTTTACAATTATAATAGAGATAGTGGAGAAAAAATAACAAGAATATGAGAGGAGGTGTGACTCACACCTCCTCTCATATTCTTGTTATCTTTTTTCTTCTCACCATGTTAGGTTAATAGTAGAATGCATATCTATTTACATAAAAAAAATCCAACACATAATAAATAGATGAATTGGTGCATCCACTTAGATTTTGTACATAGACATCAAGAAAATTAACATCACCTCTTAATGAATGCATGTAGTTGTCAATTGAATTAGATAGACCATATACAGCCGTCAACTAGTTACTCATTTAAGTTTGAAAATGCTTGGTTAAAGGAGGAAGAGGTGAACGACATTGTTATCAGAAGTTGGCAACGCGAGACGTTGCATGGTGATGTTGAACAACGCCTTTCGAATTGTGCTACTAATTTAAGGTGTTGGAATAGAAACCGACATAAATAGCGAAGGAAAGAGCTTGTGCTCCATTTATCTAACATGGAGAGGTTACGTGAGGATAATTTCGATGAAGAGGCAGGTAGTCAATTAGCTACAGCTCAACGTGAGTATAATAAAATTCTTATCAGAGAGGAGATATTTTGGAAATAGAGAGCAAAAATGCATTGGCTTCGTGATGGTGATTCTAATACTAAGTTTTTTCATCGGTAGGCCACGGAAAGGAAGCAGTTCCAAAAAAATTCTATGCTTCTGGATGATGCCGGTATTGAGACGCGGGATCAAGGTGACCTTTGTAGGATTGCCAAAAAGTATTTTGAAGTGTTGTTTGAGGCTAGGCATGGTGACAGTGATACAATACTTAACTTTATTCAACCTGATATACTCCCTCAAGATAATATTCATCTTATTGCTAATATTACCAAGGATGAACTCCATGCAGCTCTTTTTCATATGCACCCGGACAAATCCCCAGGTCTGGATGGTTTTAACCCGACATTCTATCATAATTTCTGGGATTTGTGTGGAGATGATATTTTTGACGTAGTATCTCTCTGGCTAGATAGAGGTTCTTTCCCTGCAAACCTCAATGACACAAATATTTGTCTTATTCCTAAATGCCTTAATTCTAAGGATATGAAGGAATTTTGTCTCATTTCTCTTTGTAATGTGATCTATAAATTGGTTTCCAAATGCCTAGCTAATAGAATGAAAGTGGTTATGAACAAATGTATTTCTGAGGAGCAGTCGACTTTATTGGAGGGCAATTCGATTCTTGATAATGCAACGATTTCTACTGAGATTATCCATGCCCTTAAGCGGAGGTCTAGGGGTAATAAGGCTCACTTGGCTCTTAAAATTGACATCAGTAAAGCTTACGACAAAGTGGATTGGTTTTTTGTGCGTGGGATGCTCCAGAGGTTAGGTTTTGATGAGAAGTGGATCCATTGGATGATGATGTGTGTCACATTGGTGCATTATTTTGTTCTTATTAATTTTGATAGAGTGGGTCCAATTCAACTAGGCAGAGATCTGAGACAAGGAGACCCACTGTCTCCCCATCTCTTTATCCTTGTTTCGGAGGGGCTCACTTCCCTTATGAAAAGAGCAGTTGATCGCAATGATATCCATGATGTCCAAATTTGCAGGGGGGCACCTAGTGTGTCCCACTTGCTTTTTGTTGACGATTGTTTTCTTTTTTGCAGGACCAATGTTTCTGAGGTCTCAACCCTCATGGAGGTGCTTCACACTTATGCAGAGGCGTCAGGTAAGGAAATTAATCTAACTAAATCTGAAGTGTTTTTCAATAGCAACCTGTCTCGCCCTGCTCAGGAGGATCTTGCTAAGATTATGGGGGTGCGTCATGTGATTGGTACGGGGAGATATTTAGGCTTACCCTCAATGATTGGTAGAAGTAAGAAAGCAATTTTCTCTTTTATCAAGGATAGGATTTGGAAGCGTATAAATTCTTGGAAGAGTCATTCTTTGTCAAAAGCGGGGAAAGAGGTTATGATTAAATCTATTCTTCAAGGTATCCCTTCTTACACCATGAGTATTTATCTTATTCCAGATGGGGTGATCAATGATATTGAGAGAATGCTAAACTCTTTTTGGTGGGGTGGAGGGAGTAATAATAAAGGAATTCGTTGGTTTGCGTGGGAGAAATTGGCGTGTTTGAAAAGTGATGGTGGACTGGGTTTTTGTGATTTCAAAGCTTTTAATCTTGCTTTAATAGCTAAACAAGGCTGGAGTATCATGAATAATCCGCTATCTCTAGTTTCAAGAATTTTTAAAGCCAAGTATTTCTCGCAGTCGAGTTTGTTGGAGGCTAAGTTGGACAATAATCCGAGTTTCGTTTGGAGAGGTTTGTGGAAGGCTAGAGATGTTCTGAAAGCGGGATTAGGATTATGCAGGATTTGTGGCTTAGAGATGATAGTATTCGATTGCTTTGGGGTGTACAACTTGCATAAGTGTATGATCTTTCTATTAAAGATCTCTTGGTCCTGAATTCCAAACAGTGGGATGTGATTAAGGTAACTCAGTTATTTGGTGAGTCTCTGGCACCAAATATTCTTAAGGTTCCTTTAGTGTTGGATGTTGAGGAGGACAAAATTATTTGGAAAGAAGAACGGAACGGGGATTATAGCGTTAAGTTTGGGTACCGGCTTTGGAGGAAGTGTCAGGATCTAGGTAGCAGGTATTGTATTGAAGGTAACTGGAAAAACACGTGGAACATTATTGCTCCTCCTATAGCCAAGCATCTCTTGTGGCGTATATGTAGAGGGTGCCTACCGACTAGAGCTAATCTACACCAGCATCATGTTCATTGTCCTATTAGCTGCCCTTGGTGTGATATTGAAGTCGAAGATGAGTGGCATATTTTCTTTGGTTGTCCGACTATAGTTTCGTGTTGGTGGGCAGCAGGTTTATCTTCAATTATTGACTCCCGTGTGCTTTTATTTGACGATGTTAAATCCATTATCTTTGATATTTGTAATAAGGAGGATCGTAGAGATGTTGGTAGCATGGTGGTCTTGTTGGATGTTCTTTGGAAATGTAGGAATGATGTTGTTTGAAATGATACTCGTGAAATGGTAATAGGATTGGTATATTGGTCTTTAATAATTGGAACGATTGGTTCTTGGCTAGAGATGTTTTTAATAATAACGGTAATATTAATCACCCGCCTTCTAGGTGGAGTCCACCCTTGGAAGGTTGGACAAAATGCAATGTGGATGCCGGTTTTAATAAAGTGTTAGGTACAACTAATCGGGGATGGTGTTTTCGTAATCATTTCGGTAATTTTGTGAGTCCATGAGTTGCTTGGGATTTTGGTGTTCTATCTCCTTTGGAAGTAGAAGCCATGGCTTTGCATGAAGCAATTCAACATGCGAGTTCACTCAATCTCTCTCATGTTACTTTTGAATGTGATTGTCAAACTGTCGTCCTTGTTTTAAATAATAATCGATTAGGTTGTTCCAAATTTAGTATTATAGTTATGGCTATTAAGAACCTTTTGCATTTGTCTCTGAACTTTGAGGTTAAGCTCACTAAGCGCCAAGTGAATTCAGTTGCCCATACTTTAACTAAGGTGACCAATTCTTAGACTAGGCGTAATGTGTTTAGTTTGGTACCTCCTTGTATTGCTCGATGTTTACTAAATTGTAATAGTTAAGTTTGTTTCTTTAAAAAAAAAACTAACACCTCTTATTTTTTAAATAGATGCGTCAATTCATTTTTTTCATTTCAAAATTGTTTGTTTAAAAATATATTATTTTAATAATTACTATGTGGAAATAGAATTATTATAGAAATAAAATTGAAAAACATTGTTATTTTCATAAATTTCTGACAATATTGTGAAAAATAAATAATTTTTCAAATTCATGTATTAATATGCTCTCTTAAGAAATACAATTCAAAACCTCTAAAATGAATGTAACTATTGAGTTGAAAGTAGCCACCAATCTCAAACATAAACTTTCTAGTATTCTACTATTAAGATAATTTGTTAAAATTTTTTATATTTGACCAAATTCATCAAATCCTCAAACTAATTTTAATACCAAAAGCATTAGAATTTTTTCCTTGATGAAATACATTCATAGTAACCAAGTTATAAACCATTGTTTGTTACTATCTTTGGTTTAACCGGATCGTTGTTACCATAAAGTAATCTGTGTGAGACAATACCTAGTTGACAATTTGCAAGAAAGGATAGGTAATGAGAATGAATCGCTGGAAAGATGTCAGAAAGTGTAAACTTGTGGGGCAACAAAGGGAAAGGCAAAAGGAATAGAAACAAGCGTTTCTCAGAATTTTCTCTCTTGTCTCTTGTTTTTTTATCTGTCATATTAATGATGGAAATTTCAGAAGGTAAAGAAAAAAAAATGGAATGATGGAAATTCCTGCACCAATGGCATCATAGTCTATCAAATGAAACGGTCCAAACCACATTAAATTTAATCTCATCGTTACCACAGTTATCTTAGTCTATTCTGCATTCAATTAATACTACTACATGGCTTTGAACATTGTGTTGTGTGATTCTACAGTAAAAAGAAGATAATTTTATTTTACATGTGTGGTGAAACACTGAAAAGTGCCATGAACAGATCAAATGGACCCCTTACTTTGGATTGGGTGAACCAGACAAATGGTAATCTGATTTGCAATGCAAACCTCCAAATACAAACATTTTTCTTCCTATTTTATGCATGTGTGTTTATCCTTTACTATCTATAAATATTTTAATTTTTCCAATACCTTAAGAAATAGTACAATTTTTTTTTTATACAACTTAATTTTGTAGGTAAATGTTTTTAAATAATGAATGCATATTGTTGGAACAATTAATGTCAGTCATTAATGTAAACAAGTTGCTAGAGGAAATGTCAAATTTTAATGTGGAGATGAGTTTGGAATTTTTTTAATTAAAAATATATTCACTGATTCAAATTGATAGAATATATCGAATAATACAAATTAAAAATTGGTATAAACAAAAAATAATAAATCTACGAACAAACTCATAGCATCCACGTTAATAGCATATAACGGCAACATGTTTATAATTGTGACAAAATATATAACAATAACAAAATTTAAATGTCCAAAATATCCATGTCTATGAGTCTGCAACGTTGATCACGTTTGAATCATTTGTTGAATATGCAATAAGTGGAACTTAATCTATTAAATTTGAATCGAACAAACACCACATCAAGACGGAAGATCAAAATAACCCCACAATAAGACGACCACCAATACAATGCCGTAATAAGAAATTAAAATCACACAACACTGCACTAAGACGACAAAATCTCAAAGAGAAGAACTAAAAACTAAAAATATATGTTAAATTACTTATTTAAAAGAAAAAGAAAGGAAATTAAAAGAATTTAGAAGAGTGATTTTTTTAAGGTCTACTATATTATTGAAAAGTTATATACATTGGTATGTGAATTGAAATAAATCATAAATATCATATTGTTTATTTACGCACTTTGATAAGTTTTTAACATTATAAAAAAAAGTGTAAGCCAATGTTTGGAAGCCATCTTTAAAGTTCCCAATGATATTTCGAGCTCAGAATAGCATATGTTTTTTAAGTTGAAAACATTAAACAACACAATATCTTGATTAATTTTTTAAATAATATTGGTGTTTGAACCAGTGTTTTAAAAACCGGACCGGACTGGCCGGTCGGACCGGTCGAACCGGGAACCGGCCAGGTAACCGGTCTGGTTCAAAGTTGGATCGGGAATGTCATTGAACCGGTAAGAACCAAAAACCGTGAAAAAAAATCGAAAAACCGCGGTTTTCTAAAACCGGTGGTTCAACTGTATTTTTTAATTTTTTAAATTTTTTTATTCAAAATTTTTAAATTTTTTAAAAAATATGCAATTTAAATTTTTTATTTATTTGGATTATTTTAATAAAATATTATATTTAAATAAAAAATAAAATTAATTAATTATATTATTGACAAAGAAAATGTTGTTGATGCGGTTGATTTTGTAGATAATTTTGATATTGAAGAAGGATATCTTAATATTAAAATAATCTTTACTCCTTGAAACTAAATAATAGATAATAAAATTATTTTGTTATAAATTATTCAATTATACTATGTTGCAATTATACTTTGTAATTTTGTACTATTTTATTATATATGATACTTATATTTAAAATTTAAATTTAAATTATCAAATTGTAAATTTATTTATGATATGATATTTTTAAAATATTTAAAATTTAAATTTAAATTATCAAATTGTGAATTTATTTATGAAATGATATTTAAAAAAAAAAAATTAGTTCTAGTTATATTTTGTAGAGATTGAGTCATCTGGTTCGACAAGTTTTATACCTATATCGTTTTGTTATAAAGGCCGGTTTAATCAACTGAGTCATCCGGGTTAATCCGGTTTAATCCGGTTTAGTCATGCGGTTCGACCAGTGACCCAGTGGTTCAACCAATAAACCAGTGACCCAGTACCTTCACCGGTTTGATCTCCGGTCCGGTTTTTAAAACACTGGTTTGAACATCTAAAAGCTGACGCGGTATATCAACATGGTATAAAAATATATCTTTTAAAACCATTAATTTAATACGATGAGTGAAAAATATTAAATTTAAGTAAACCTTAAAACAATATTTATATCATGTATAAATACAGTGTTAGACACTTAAATGCTGTCAACATAATATTTCTCTTTTTAAAATTTTGTAACGATTTTTATTCTAAAACATATTTAAAATTTCGTATGAGTTTTTTCTTTATTCTTTTTTTTATCCGCATTTTTGAAACGCAGAAATGTCAAATTTTTTTTTTTTTTATGTTGTTCGAATTTTTCAAGTATTTCTTGAATTTCTTTGAAAAAATTATAGAATATTATAGAATGTCTACATAGTAGTAGGACGAATTTTTTTTGGAATAACCAATTTTTTTTTAAAAAATACAAAAATAATCAATTTTTGAAAAAATTTACGCAAATAACCAAGTTTTAGGAAAAAATACAAGGAGCCATCGGGATGGCTCACCGAAAATCAGCAGAGCCAAGGGAGATGGCGCCTCCTTCATTTTTGACCTAAAAGCCATCTCAGATGGCTCCTATGTGTAAAACACAAAGGAAAAGCCATCTGAGATGGCGCCTTAGTGCATTTCAAAAAAAAAAAAAAATTCAATTTAAATTAAAGTGCACGACAATTTTGTGAAATAAATCTTGTATTATAAATTTTGATTCTGACAAAAGTGATTACATAAGTTCATTCATGGCGACCGGGACTCGTAGATGACCACCGGTTCCACACGCGTCCCTCTCCTAACTCGTCGATGCGAGGTTCGGATCCGGTTGTTGTTGGGTCGATGGGACCCGATCATGGGTTGATGGTGCCCGTAGTGGATGAGATCGGGATCCATGAATGCCTCAAGATTTACATTGCTTGTTGCACCGCCAGATAAACGTGTCCCCATGTTCTCGAAGCTTGGTCGTTGGGGGGGTTAGGGTCCATTTGAGGACTATAGCAGTCCTCATCTGTATATGTGGACTGTGAGTGTGTGGGGTAAAAAGGAAATTGGGTGTTAGGAGTCTCGTACCCATATGAATGGCGGGGGGTTTGGTACGACGATGGTTGGTGGAATGTTGGGTTGGTTGGGGAATATTCTTTAGGGAAGCCAGGGTCTGGGGTGAGGTGAGATGTTGATGGACCCATATAGGGGGGTTGGACATATGCCCTTTGTTCGGTGTATTGAACTTGGGTGTGTGGCATATGTGAGTATTGGGTGGGTGGGTGATGAGGTTGTTGTTGGGGTTGGGGTTGGGATTGAGTGGTTGTGGTTCTACGTCGTCGGGTTGATTGGCGGGAAGTTGATGGTTGTTGGTAGTGTTGGGATGGTTGTTGGTAGTGTTGTTGTGATAGTTGTTGGTAGTGTTGTTGGGGTGGTTGTTGGTAGTATTGTTGGGGTGGTTGTTGGTAGTGTTGTTGGGGTGGTTCTTGTTGTTGTTGGTAGTGTTGGGGTTGTTGTTGGCGGTAGCGTTGTCTTCGTTGTTGTTGTGACTCTTGAGGTTGCCCCCACTGGGTGCGAGGGTCGACCAAATAGCGAGGTTGGGAAACATGCATATCTGGAACTGTGACTGTTTGGTACCAAGCAATGTACTGACGAGAGTGTTGCATAATCTCGTCATCTTCATAAACGGGAAATTGTAAGATATGGTCTGCTCGGTTTTTCCACATCCTACTATACTCCCTGGCAAAATTCCTCCAATTGTTGAGTCCCCATTGGGCATCGACCCTTTTTAGAGGCCAAGGATCCAAGCATATTGGATCGCGGGGTATGTCTTGGAACATACCAAACTTCATCTTCACACGGTCGCTGTGGTGCATCTCCACAATGTTGAACCGTATAATTGCAGTCTTCGCGGTCCAAACCTCTGCATCTTCATCATTTGGTACATGGTCCAAACCCAAGTACGGTCTCCATGTAAACTGTTGAAAAAAATAATAGAGATTAATAATAATGATAAAAATAATATACGTTAAATTTAAAATAAATTGGAGTTAATAGAAATGACGTACATCGGTTGGTCCAAGGTGGTCTATTAGATTACGGTATAGGAGAACATTGTGTCTCGGATTCTTTCCGTAATCCATGCCCACTACGCTAAACCTAAATGAATTAACATTTAATATATTAGGATTTTATATATGTGAAAGATATAAATAAAATTTAATAAATAAACAATGTACTTACTTTGTTGCGTAGGGAAAAGTGAGCGGTAGGTCGTTGGCGGATTGAGTGATTGCATTCTCCACCAACCCCATGTTTGAAGTAAGAAAGCACATCCATTGAAAGTTGATGTGTCTTTCATACAATTTTACACAACGAGGAGTATAGGCAAGAACAGTGAACCCCAACTATATCTTCCTATCTTATTGACATCTCTAAGTAAATTCAAATACATAAAATTGACACTATTCCGGTACTTTCGGGAATAAAAACTACCAAACATTAACATAATGTAGTTTCTAGTTTTTATTATTTTTGTTCTTGATGGAATTTTCATCCAAAACAAGAGAATAATAATACTCTAAGAGTTGAAAGAAATATACCTTGGCCTCTTGCGGTAGGACCTTCCACCATATCTCTACCCAACAACTCCTCGCAAATATTGTTGGGTTGTTGTACGGACCATTCACCGCCTTGACATCGATAGGAAGACCCATCAACATGTACCGTCCTCTAGTGTGACGGTACACTCACCTATAGGTAGATGAAATGTATGTGTCTCGGGTCTCCACCTTTCACACAATGCTAGAATGAACTTTGAGTCGATCGTGTAGTTGGAGATTTTAATAACCTCTCCAAAACCGGCATGTTCAAGGTATGGAGCGATGAGCGGATCGGGAACAACATAGTGATGTGCGACATCTAAATTTTTCGTGTCCTATAGATAATGTGGAAATAAATTGTGTAAGAAAGTGTAAATAATATTTAAAATGTAATAAAAAGAATACAACAAAAAAAATTCAAGAAAAGAATGAAAACAAAAAATGAAAGGATACTTACATAGCTTGCAATGTTAGCCCTTGTTCCTCGGCGATTCTCTCAAAGTCAAGAGACTCATGATTGAAATTTCTACAACTTATTTGAGAAAGAGAGAATTGTATTAGAGATAGAGGAGGAGTGAAGAGTGGTGGTGATGGAAAAACACAAATGAGAAGCCATATTTATAGGTGATTCAAGAAGAGAGGAATAAATGAGGTGGTTGGGGCCTTGCATGCATGGATGACACTTGTCAAGGAGGAGCCAAGTGGGATGGCTCCTCCCTTTAAATTGCACTAAGGCGCCATCCTAGATGGCTTGTGCCGAGCTAGGTGGCGCTAGGTTCACTAGGTGGCGGGTTGCATGCATGCGAGTTAGTGTGTCGACTCGTGGCGGACCTATTTATGACTAGGCTGCAAAAGCCAAGGAGATGGCGCCTCCCTTGTGTTTTTACACATAGGAGCCATTCAACTTGGCTTTTATAGACCTAGTGATAAATAGGTCCCCTAGCCACCCTAGACGCATGTGATTTTTTTTCAATTATAAAACCCTAATCGAAACCCTAATTTCCAACACTAAAATCGAAACCCTAATCAAATCAAAACCCTAATTTCAAACACTCAAACCACGATCGAAATGTCATCTACCACAATATGTTATCACAAATTTCAATGGCGAGACATACAACGTGAGGTCTCCGGTTTTGTTCGAAACACCGAAAATTTCTAATTTTGTCTAAATAGCAATGCGAATTTTTAGTATTTCAAAAAGACTCGAGAACAAACTTCGAGGTCCGACGTCAAACATTTTCTACCAACATCCTGTTTTCTTGGTGAGAACCAAGTAACATTTTACCGGTAGTTGAAGACGACGAAGATCGCAAAACATGTTTTGTAATCATGAATATTCGGTACGACTCGATTGGGTTATGCGTCGTGTTCCGGACACGAGAGGGTTGATCCTACGGAGGAGGAACAAGCGAGGTGGATGTTCTTGACGAAGAAGAGGAAGCAGAGAGACGCAGTTCAACATCATGGTAAATGAAGAATCGAGGCCGAGGAAGAAAGCCAACTTCCTCCACATCGATCTTCACACCACCTCCGTACATGACCACCACGAACATGTCCACGGATGACCATTCATCGATATATTCTACAATCTCAAGTGCGATCGGATGCAAATTTGAAAGTCAAAGACAAATTTCGTTCAAAAGAAGATTGCGTCCGAGCAATAAAAAGTTCCACATGATAAACAACTATGACTTTCATGTGGATCGAGCAAGCAGAGAGATACGTCATCTGTACTCACCCTGAGTGTAACTTCCATCTAACTGCATTGTATAGATTGCGTAGTGATTCCTGGGTGATAGGTTCTATGACGGAACACACTTGTGTTAATTCCACACAATCACAGGATCACGGAAATTGAGTCATGATCTCATTTGTCAAGAAATCTTACCTCTTGTTAGCTGCGATCCTTCATTGAAGGTGAAAACAATAATATCCCACATCACTACAACATACAACTATACCCCCTCGTATAGAAAGGCCTGGTTGGCAAAAAACAAGGCTATCGAGCAAATCTACGGAAATTGGGAGGGTTCGTACAAAGAGTTACCTCGCTACATGAATGCACTGCGAACGTATGCTCCTGGAACAGTTTATGCTCTGGAGACGACGCCGGCGTTTTCCCAAGACGGTACCTGTGTCAGTGGACATGGTATATTCAGTAGACTTTTCTGGGCTTTTCGACCTTGCATCACTGGGTTTGCACACTGCAAACCTATCATACAGATAGATGGAACATGGTTGTACGGGAAATACAAGGGCACCCTACTGATGGTCGTGGCACAGGATGGCAACAATAACGTGTTCCCAATCGCCTATGCTCTTGTAGAGGCAGAGACTGGAGCAGCTTGGAGTTTCTTCCTAAAGCATCTTCGAACACACGTAGCACCACAACGTGATCTTTGTCTAATTTCTGACATACATGCCTCAATTGAGAGTGCGTACAACAATCCCGCCAACGATTGGCACGACCCACCGTCTACACATGTTTATTGCGCAAGACACATCGTTCAAAACTTCATGCGCGAGATCAAAGATAACCGTCTTCGGAAAACTGTTATGAATGCAGCATACGCGCTAACACAACCAGGTTTTACATATTATCGCAGTCAGATCAGATTGGAAAACCCAGATGCAGGTGCGTGGGTTGATAATCTGCAAGTGGAAAAGTGGACACGGTCATACGACAATGGAGTGCGTTGGGGCCACATGACAACAAATCTAGTCGAATCAATGAACGGCGTCTTCAAAGGCATAAGAGCACTCCCAATAACTGCGTTGGTTAGTACAACATATTTTAGAATGGCCTCCTTGTTTGCAGAGAGAGGTGAAAAGTGGAACGCGGTGGTACAATCCGGACAAGTGTGGAGTGAAAGTTGCCTAAAATTTATTAAGGCCGAGAGTGCCAAAGCTAGCACTCATCTTGTTACAAGATTCGACCGACATAACCATAACTTCATTGTCAAAGAGATAATCGACCACAATGAGGGTTTTCCTAGACAAGAGTACAGGGTTAAACTACCATCTCGGTGGTGCGACTGTGGAAAATTTCAGGCCTTTCGAATGCCCTGCTCTCATGTCATTGCTGCGTGTGCACATGTTCATCAGGATGCACTAGTACTTCTTTCTCCAATTTACAAGTCTCAGACCTTGCTCAACGTATACAACAATGCCTTCGAACCAGTAGCAAAAGCAGATTATTGGCTGCGCAGGGAAGTAGTTTGGCATAACAGTCAAATGCGGAGAAATAAAAAGGGTCGTCCCAAGAGCAAACGTATAACAACTGAAATGGACGACGTTGATAAACTAGAAAGAAAGTGTGGTCTATGTCGTCAATCCGGACACAATCGAAAAAATTGTCCCCAGCGTGCTACAACCTCAACATCCTAAAATTTGTATTTCATTTATCTGCACTTTTAATATTGTAACAAATCTTCTTCTTTCCATTAATTCGCATTTATTACAAACACCAATACGGAGACAACAAAATTAAAAACTACACGATTAAAAGAAACAACAACATGAACTATGACGCATCAACAACACAAAAATTTATTTAAGACACTACAACCGTCAAAACAATCTCATCGGAACCATACATCATCGCAATAACGTCGACGTCTGTTTTGACTTCCTCCAACCAAATTCGAGGTTGACCAGTTGCCAAGTTCATGGTTGTTCGCTTCCTCTGAATCCTTCTAATTTCATCACCATCTTCAATTTCTCCCTCTAACCAACGCATCAACTCTTTTTTCAGTTTGGCCATGGTAAATATGTGCCAAAATTTCATTTTCATTGGAGGTTTTGTGGCCGAGAAAACAACATATCCATCTCTGGTATGGATGTATGGAGATGTCATGGTAGAAAAAAAGAGAGAGATACAGAGAATAAGAGAGAATATAAGAGAGAATATGAGATGAGAAGTTGAACAAATGTGAAAAATGAAGGAGGGATGGGTGTGTATTTATACAAAAAAATTGATTTTTTTTTTTTTTTTAAAATAACACTAAGGCGCCATCTCAGATGGCTTTTGCCTTGTGTTTTACACTAAGGCGCCGTCTGAGATGGCTTTTAGGGCAAATTTAGAAGGGAGGCGCCATCTCCCTTGGCTCCTGCACCTGATTTTCAGTGCAGGAGCCATCCGAGATGGCTCTGCTTGTATTTTTGTCCTGAAATTTGGTTATTTGTGTAAATTTTTTCAAAAGTTGATTATTTTTATATTTTTTTTTAAAAAAATTGGTTATTCCAAAAAAAAATTCGCAGTAGGACACCGTGCAATTTATTTGAGTTTGAGTTGTTTTAACTTGGGGACTTGATGAGTCACAATTTGCTTGCAAAATTTTGAGCATGACTAGACTGTTTTATATTGGACACTCCGTGCTTGATATTGTTCTTACACAATTTTGCGTAGTTTCACAAAACATCTTTAATAGAGGAATTCAGGATGCGATTCAACCTGTTGTAATCTCTTCAATGGCATAAAAATTGATTTTCAAATCTTTTTTTTAAACTAAAAAACAACTACTATAGACGTTTCCTTTTACCATGTCTACCAAAAAAATTATTTGTAACAATTCATTTCTTTATAACTTCAATAAACCATTTAAATTTAAGGGGAGTTACTTTAAGTTGTAGCAACTAAAGATGCTCTTTTTCTTAACTATGAAAAAGATTGCCATTATTTTGAATAAGATCACGTTAGTCGTAAACAAAATAGTTGATAAAATTGAAAAAGGATAAAACAGCTAAAAAAAACATTCCTATGATATACTAATGAATATCTTGACAACACTTAAAATTTTAATGGTCCAAATTTGGAATCACTCGTAGATGGAAACGATATCATATTTAAGCCACAATTTGAAGGGTAAAGAAAAGAAGAACAATATAGACACACTCTCACCTCTCCTCTCAACACAAACTAAGAAAAGAAAGTAAAAAATGGACAACGATAGAAATACATGTGGTAGTAAGACATGCATCTAAAATGCTATTTAGCATTGCCACCGAGAAAGTTCTTAGTGAGGAAGAAAAAATCGTGGAAAATGTTTACTTAAACTGGTGTTTCATATTTTTGGAGAGGGTATATTATTCATTATTTGTTATGTGTTAGATGTTTAAGAGCTATGTACCCCCTTATGAAATCTTAAAGAATAGACAATATAACTTGTCTTATCTTTGAACATGTGTTTGTCCGACTTATGTTAGTATCCTTGACCCTATGCGAGTCAAACATAACAATAAAGCATATGGATATTTATTCAAAGGATATTTAATTAACATCAAAGTATACTGCATGTTTTATGACCTGGATGTTAATTTTATGATATAGTCAAATGTTAACTTTTATGAAACCAAATTCTATTTTAAATATAGAAATAGAAGGCGATGAATTGAGCCACATTCATTGTGATTAGGAGCAACAAAAGAGATAAATAAGGTAGATAAATAAGAAATGTATAAAAAAAATAATCTCAAAAAGAGTTGTTTTGATTAGTGAAAAAATTAGTGAAAATTTAATAAAAAATAAAAGAAAATAAGTGATAAAAAAAATATGAAAGGGGTGTCCAGGCTTGAACCTGCGCCCTTATATTTACCACACAAAATACTATCCACTGAGCCATGCGCTTAGTGGTCATAGCAAAAACATGCACCACATAATATTTTAAAACAACTACTAAATGAATAACAAAGTAAAAATGATGAAAAGGGGACGTTGGGAACTATTCAGTATCAGGTCTCGAACCAACCCATATCACTTGCAACAAAAACACCTTGACCAGTGGTGTTATGCCCTCATTTGTTCATTAAAAACATTCCATTAAATTTAAAATAAAATAAGTTTTAAAAGTGAAATTTTGCGCCCAAGCTTTCATAATCTTCCCTGAGCCAACAACAACAATGTTCCACCATTGTTAAATATGTAACTTCTTCGTTTCTCAACCATTTTAAAAGATGTAATAATCAAACTTGACTAAAATTTAACAAGGAATTCAATGGTATAATTTTCAGAAGCTATTAACCAGAGACAAGCACAAATTTACTTAGTACCAAATAAAACCATAAATGTTCATATCTTTTATTCACGCCACACAAGAAAAATTAATGAAAGATAGCTACGTGGTTAGCTTCAAGACAATCATATCTACATTTTTTTTCTTCAAAATGTATGCACTAATGATGCGTGTATAAGGATTTCAAAGTTTGAGAAACCTTGCCAATTGGAAAAGTCAAATGCCTCTTCTACAACTTCAAGATAAGAAATAATGATGCAATGAGCTTCCTTGAACATCCAGGAAGCTAATGATATAGCTACTTTTCTTTGAAACCTTTTGAATCTCTCTAACCAACTCAAGTTGCAAATGGTAAAAGTGAAATGGATGATGGTGATGGTGATGGTGGTGGTGGTGGTGTTACAAAAGTGTAAGATGTATATGAAGTGTTTGGATGTTTAGATTGCATAAATATTACAAGGGATGAGAGTTTCAAATTTATTATGGTGTGAAGAATGCAACAATAGAGTTTTTTGTGTGAAAATTTTGTGTTTTTAGCTTTGAGGCACACTCCTCTATTTATATAGGTTCTAAGTAGTCCAAGTAACTTGTAGAAACTCATCTTGGTTCAGTTTAAATGGTAGTTTGATCAATTAGTTTCATTTTGCACAAAATACCAAGTTTGCTTCATGATTAAAAAAGGAGTGAATCAAGGGACTTTGAGCCATGCTTCTTATACTTGAGAGATTGCTTCTAAGTTTATTGATAAAGTGTGATCATAGATAACAAAGTATGAGCTCAAATGTACTAACTTTGTGATTAAAGTGGCTTTATGGAAATGGAAGTGTTCACTTTATGCAAAAATGGAAAATATTAAGTACAAAGGCTTGAACAACTTGGACAAAGACTTAATGATTTGTGAACAACTCAAATTTTGATGTGATTTAGAAGCAACATTGCCTGAAAAGTGAGATTTTATATGATGGTTTGGTGAGTTGATCATAATGTTGTCACAAAAATGACCTATAATGCAACTTCGAAGACCCAACTTCATCTATTTGATTCTCCTTACTTAAGCATGATAAATTTGTGCTCATGGATATTTTGAAAGCTTGAAACATTACATACAACTTTCATATTGAAAACTACCTTTGAATAAATTGGGATATTAGTGAAAAATGGCCATGAAGTTGAGACTTTTTCTTGATCAAAATTGTCTGAAAAATTTCTAAGTGTTGGATAAAAAGTGTCATAACTTCATGGGCTCATATCTCTTGATTTAAGCATTTTTTAGATCAACCCTCATTGACGAAGTTGTCTAAATTTTCATTCTCTACAACTTTTATGTTGGATGATTTCCCTGAATCAGCTCGAATCTTGGTGAAACTTGTCTATGAAGCTGAGACTTTATTATGCATAAAACACTTGAAATTTCTAAGAGTTCAAAATTCTTCAACTTTGACTTTTGTTGACTTTTCTTGATTCTCTTGATTCTTGATGATCAATTTGGATAGTTTTGAATTTTTTGATGATTATTGATCTTTTAAATTCAATATGGACAAAAACTTCCAAGTTTGACTTTTGTGTGACAGTTGACTTTTCATTAGTTGATTCCAATTTTTCTACTATCAATCAATTGTATCTTTGGAAATGTATTGAGCCATACAATAAGGTCAAGATGTTGCATTTGGGTTCTTTGAATCATGCTCCAAAACATTAGGTTATTCACTAAGCCAAAAGTGAATGATCCACTTTCTTCAATCAAAACCCTAATTGATCAAGACTTGTATTGACAGACTTTTCTTAATTCAAAACCTTGCTTAACAAAAAGCAAACACATAAGCTATTTTTGTATTTTGTTAGAGATGTAATGATTCATATGAGGTGGGACCTTCAATCAAAAATTAGGGTACAATACATGCCCCTATTTAAGTTTTTCTATTCGGAGATATGAAGATCATAGTTTTCGTCTCGATGCGATGAGAGCTACTTAATTACAAAATGCATGATTTTTGGCCCTAAGATGCCCTAACATAAAATATGCCTAAATGAGGACTATAAAAATAACAAGTAATCCTTGAAGGGATAAGCAGAAACAATCCCAAGGAAGCCAACCTACTGGGAGAAGATTAACTCAACTTGACGGACAAAGGTAGAATCAACTTATTCTTTAATCAAGTCTTCCACTTGAAAAGGGTAACAATAAAATTCCCCTCAACGAACGAGTCTTAGTTTCTTATTTAATCAAGTCTGATACTTGAAAAAGGTACCGATAAACTTCCCCACAATGAACGAGTCTTAGTTTCTTCTTTAATCAAGTCTTCTACTTAATAAGGGTAACAATAAACTTCCCCACGACGAGCAGGCCTTGGTTTCTTCTTTAATTAAGTCTTCCACTTGAAAAGGGTAACATATAAGCTCCTTAAAAGGTAACCACTTGTATAAGGTTTTCACAATGAACTATCTCTATTATATCGAAGAGATTAACCATCCATCGGAGTAAATACCAATCTTCACAATGAACTATCTCTATCATATTGAAGAGATTAACCATCCATTCGAGTAAATAAAAATATTCACAACGAACTATCTCTATCATATAGAATAGATTAACCATCCATTGGAGTAAACAAATATTCACAATGAACTATCTCTATCATATCGAAGAGATTAACCATCTATTGGAGTAAACAAAAATCAATATCTGGGGATAACTTTTCTAGGAATTGATGGACTTTTTTGGGAATTAATGGACAACCTTTTTGTTAAAGACAAGGTTTAATCCGGTGATAAACTGGAGAGAGACCGTCAAACAAGACTCTTCCCAAGGAGAAATAAACTCTAATGGGGATTTATCCTATCTAGAGATGGATGGGAAAACTAAAGCAAAACCTTCCCACGAGGAATAAACTCAACGGGGGATCAAGAGGGGATACACACCTTTCTGTATATACCAAACATTCTATTGGGAAGAGCAAATGCATCAATGGAGAAGCAAGTACACTACTTGGGATAAACACAACCAAAGTAAGTAGACCCAGGAACACCAAAAAATTCACACGCACATAAATGATGTTAGTATGAATGGATGAACGTCATGCTTATGTAACCTATGTAAACTATAATAGATAAACCGGAGATGACAAATGTTATTATAAATGGGAAATAGGGTAATCTTAACATCACGTAGGGAAAAAGTATAGGGCCACTGATGGAGTAAAAATCTGTTGTAAAGTCACTACCTCTGAGAGGGGAAAATATCTCTTAACGAGGAGAAACTTGAAGTTCATTTACTCAATAGTCTATAACAGATAAACCAAATATGACATATGTTAGTCTAACCGAGCACTCAGGTAATGTCAGCATCACTTGGGAACAAAGTATAGAGTCGTTGATGGATTAAGTATTTGTTATAAAGTCACAACCTTTGTGAGGGGATAATATCTCTTAATGGGGAGAAACTTGAAGTTAATTTCCTCAATATTCTAAACAGAAGGGGCAACAATATCCTTGAAAGATTAATTTGGGAAAGGATAGTCATCCATCAGTATTTAAAAGTACACTACTTTTGTAGTTCCGTATTTATGGAATTAACCGTGCTCAAGGGTAACCATTAAAATTCCCTTATGAATTCGCAAATCATAAGAAAACATCTTTTGTTGCTATATACACACACATTTTTTCTTTAACACGTTTTATTAATAAATTGTTTCAAAATCATCATCAAGAATAAAAGAGATTTTGTAAAGCTGGAATAAGATAAGATATACAAACAAAAGGACTAAGGCCCAAATTTATTTAATAGAATGGTAGTTCTCAAATGTCATATGTTGGCTGCTTTATTTAAATATAAGTGTATATAGAATAAAAACGGCTATTAACCATGAAGAAAATAGGAGGTGAGTATTTTTGATCTTATGTCTTAAGAGAAGGAATATTTGTCTACCATCTCTAACTTGTTGGGTATAGTGACTCTATTGATCATCAAACTTGATATCTTGATCAAGTCTATAAGGAGAGTTCAAATAAGTTGGAGAAGTTTCTTCAAGAGTGAAGATACTTGGAATCCTAAAAAGGGATAGTGTAGCGGTGGAAAGTTGAGATTAAACTATTAATTAACTTAACTCACAAAATGAAAGTCGCCACCGAACTTTATTGTTCTAAAAGGAAAAGGGAAAGATCGACTAAAACCAACAGTCAAAGAGAGAATCAAGGTACGAGGGTCGGTTATGCAAAGGGAAGGTACTAGTGTAACATCCCAATTTAATTAGAATCTATTTTATTAAAATAAATAGATTATATGATGTGTTAATATGTGTTGATGAATTTTATGATGTAATGTGATGCAATTAGTTGGTGAGTAGATGCCTAGATATTATGGAGAATGGAGTGTTAGGGGTGTGTGGCTAATAATGTAGAAATATGGGGGGTGTAGGAGATATATATAGTTCCTAGTATTATTGTTATTATAATATTAGTATTATTATTTCATAATTAATTAATGGAATGGTGATATTATTATTTTTATTAATTAAATAATTAATTCAAGAAGGGCAAAGTTTGAATATAGATTTAGGGGTCCTAGGGGTTAAGTTGTCATGAGAGTAAAAGTTAGGGTTTTAGTTGATCGTAACATTTTTGGAACGAGAAAAGAAAAATGAAGAACAAGAGAAGAGGAAGAAGAGCATTCAGAAGCTAGGGCAAGAGCAATTGGTGAAGAAAACTTAGGAACCTCCAATCTAAGGCAAGAGTGTGGTTCTAACTCTATAATAGATGGTATAATTATGGGTAGATGATGATGTTCATGTTAGATTTGGGTTAGAGGAATTGTTGGTATTGGTTGCTAAATTGTAATTCTTGAATGATGAAATTGATTGCTAAATGGTGATGTTTGAATGATGAAATTGATTGCTAAATGGTGATGTTTGAATGATGAAATTGGCATGTTTGTTGTGTTTGTATTGATATATTTGATGTGGGTTGATAATATCATGATTTGGCATGTTTTTGTGTGGTTACAAATCTGATTTTGGGTGAAAAAGATGGGAAATTCGTAACAGGAAAAATAGCATTTTTGCTTCTGTATGCAGTTTATTGAATAATAACTTGAGTTTCTTTGGTTTTAGTTTCATTTGTGAATTGAAATACTTGAATGATCGATTACTTGGTTCTTGAATTATTCTTGTGCATCATGTAAGTTTCATTTTGATTGTATACCTTGTGATTACTAACTTGTTTATGGTTTGACCAAGCTTAGTTCGAGATAAATCATGCATATTATTTTTTGTTACGTAGTACTTTGATGAATACAAGTGTGCTTATTACACGAAAAATCAGTTGGAAGAAATCAAGGAGGAATTGTGTGAAGTGAGCAAAGAATCATATAAGGTATTCGTAGTTGAAAAGTGTTAAAAAAATAAGGTTATATGTTAGGGTTGATTTTGATTATGTTGTAACAAATGGTTTATGTGTATATTGAACTATAATATAATGATGTATATGTCGCACCCCAAAATTTACCCTCCTAAGCTCAGGGTTTCAACTTCCGGAAACGACTTTTGAGTTTGTGTTTATAAGGAGTGATCATGAAACATCCCTTCTTCAAAGAATGAACCCTTTTGAAAGTGCACAAGATCAAGACTTATTCCCTTATATTTCTCATAAGATCATTGCATCACTAACAGTTTCAGAATAGGATAGATCGTGTGTGTGCTCCTAAAGTCAAAGTTAGGATTTCTTCAAAATTTCATCTATTCAAGATATGATCAATTAGGGTTTGAGTTTCCGCTCACCTCAATTGATCTATATTAATCAATCATCAACATTTGATCTTCAGATTCCCAACTTTTTCTCATGATCTACCATGAATCGACCAATTAGGGTTTTAATCGGAGATAGTGAATCATTGACTTTCTGCTCAATGGATGACCTATTTGCTTGAAGACTGGTCTTAACATCTTCAATGCAATATCTTAAACTAATTTCTTGATTCAAAACATTGCAAAATCCATGTTTCTTCATCAGACAAATTCTGAATCATCTGATGAAAATTAATCTGATGAAAATTAATCTGCTAAAAAAAGTCAAACTTTGACTTTTGGTCAACTTTTTCAAGACTAAACTTTTTCAATCATAAAAAAATTCAAACAATCCATCATGATCATAAAAAATCAAGAAATGTGAAAAAGTCAACAAAAAGTCAAGATTTGAATTTTTTCTAACACTCAGAAAAATTTTCAAGTGTTAAGAAACATGGTTTTTCCTCACTTTCTTGGCCATTTTTCACCTAGATCCATTTGGATTCAGGAAAAACTCAAAACATGAAAGTTGTAGGTCTTGTTACAAGCTTTCTTAAAAGTCCAAGAACTTGCAAAAAAAACTTTGTCTAGCTAGGGTTTTATTTTGAAACATAGAGCTCCAAAACCATGGATTTCCAAAATCATGCATCAAAGTTACAACTTATTTTGCAACTTTCTCCCTTCTAGAAGCCTTGTCACCAAAAGAAATAGGATTTTAGAGGAAAAAATTTGATGTAAATGGCTAGGAAAGGATAGAAACAATTGAGTTTTCTAAAGTAATGATTACAAGATTCCATTTGCATTGAATGAAGGAATATTCCTTTCTTAAGCTTTAAGCTCCAAGTTGCAATCTCTAAGCTTATTTTGCCTTGCCATTTCATAATTCCTTGCCTATAAATAGAGGTTCTTACTTCATTCAAAAAACACACCAAAACAATTCCAAACTTATTTTCTCATTTCTTTCTTATTTTGCAAGTTTCTAAGTTTTCATAGAGGTTAGAATTCCAAATTGCAATTCTTGCAAGTTCTAACCAATGGTGTCCTTCAAACATCTTCTAAACATCATTTAGAAGTTGTTTGAAACTTCAAACTCTCAGAAAATAAGCCCAAAGTCAGTTTGCTCAGAAACTATTTCCAGAAAACTTCAAAATGCAAGTTTGAGCCAAAACTTCCAAACTCTCAATTTACTCGAGTTTGTTCTGATTTTCCACTTCAGACACGCTCTATACAACATATAGAGACTATCCAAACACTAAAACAAGTTCTGGAACAGCTCCATCACCATCTTCCGTTTCACAACCAGCAAGCCTGCAACTGGACTTGGGGAGGAAGAATTAGAGACCTTCAAAGCAAGGGAAGTGTTGGAACACGTTTAGTAACATCCAAGGAAACTTTTAGGATCATTAAAACGCATCTGGAAGTTCATATCTGGATTCTGCAAATTCCAGCCAAGGTAAGTTTTGTGTGTTTTTGAATACCATCATGACACATGTGTTTTTAGCATAAAATTTGCAAAGGGAAGTATTCATATGATCATTCCTAAGCTAACTGAATCCTTAATTGCAATTAAAAACAATCATATCATGAGAAATTGGAATTTGTTCAGTTAGGTCAATTTTGGGAATATCCAAAATCAAAGCTCATTTCTGACTTATAGCTTTAATTATTTACATGGTTAAGTTCGTTTTGAAATTCTAATCATGTTTGATGTTTGAAGTTTTTGATTTGGTTGAGAAACAAAGAAACTCAAAATTGAGCCATGGACAACTCGCGCCTGTTTCCACGAAGAAGCTGAAGTGGAAATTCAAATTTTAAAAGCTGGGTTATAATATATATTTGTAGTTCGAGTAAAAACAATGGATGTATAGCCACCCCAGTGGTAAAGTCAGCACGCCTTAAAACTTTCCTTCGCCTCAAGGTCCAGGGTTCGAATCCCCCTGGAACTTTTTTTTTTAATAAAAGGCTCAGCAAGCTTCTAAGACTTGCTTCTCCAGAAGCACTTCTGAGGGTCAACCCTCCAGAAGTAGTTCTGAAGCTTCTACCTTCAAAAGCTTCCCATTTCAACATAATTTCTAGTGTTTCTATTTCCAGAAGCAATCAACTTCTAACCATCTCAAGAAGCAACGTGCTTCTCATCATTCCTAGAAGAAACCAGCTTCTACATGTTCCAGAAGCAACCAAACTTCTACATTCTCCTTCTCACGCCCCAGAAGTAGCATCCCTCTCACGCCTCAGAAGTTGCCAAGCCTTCTGCCCCCAGAAGCAAGCCTAGCCCACACGCTCCAAAAGCCAGCTCACTTCTGAACCCTCTAGAAGTAACCAACTTCTGATCCCTTCAGAAGTCCAACTTCTGGACTTTTTCCAAACATTTTTTAAAAAAAATTTCAAAACAACTTCTGAACCATTCAGAAGTACAATTTCTGGACACTTTTTCCAAACTTCTTTTTTTTTTCAAAATTCCTTCTAAGCAAGGTAATCAAATAACAAGTCAAACAAATGGCTCAATGGAAAATCTTCATTTCTAAGCCAAATGTCCAATGTTCAAACCTCCTTAGGACCAAAAAACTCTTTTTTCTCAAGTTTCTAGCAAACTTAAAACATTTTCAAAAACCATTCAAAACTTCTTATTTTGAGATGATTATTTTGCACACTTGTCATTTAATATGCCTATTTTATGATTATGTTAAAAAAAATCCAAAAATATTTTCTTTTTGATTATATTAAGTCAAAAATGAGACATTTTAAGTATTTTTAATACTTTTCGAAATATATTTTCTTTCCAACTTTCAAACTTAAATATTTTTTCAAAACTTCTTGTGAATATCCTTCACTTTTCAAAATCATTTTCAAAACCCCATCTAAAACACTTTCATAATTAACTTACAAACCTCAATCCAACGTCGAGTGCATTTTCAAATTTCTTTTCATAATAAAAACCCAAGTATTTAAATCGTTGGTTGCTAGACCAATTGTTTAAACACTTGTAAAAAAATGAACTTCGAATCTTCAAATCGTTGGATGCTAGTCCAATTGTTTAAAGATTCTTAATAATGTGAACTTTGTTTCACTTCACTCTTTCATAAGAAAAAACTTTTGGATGATAGACGACTCGTTGAGCATTGAGCTTCTCTTGTTTCTAGTGTTTGAATCATAGGATGCTAGTCCTATTGTTCAGTACTTTTCACCTACTTAAAATCAATCTAACTCACTCAAATCCTTTTTTCGCTCATATGCGATCATCAAACTCTTTTCTTACAAAGAGTGTGCAATAGCCATTTCAAACACGAACGAAGACTTAAGCTTTTCAAACAAACAAAACAAGTCCAAGTTCAAGCATTTGAAATGTCTAAAGCACGATTTTTCTTATAAAATCAATACAACCAATTGAAAACCTTTTCAAGAGGAACTACGGAGTTTTGACTTTCCCATTGCACAAGGGAATACGTAGGCACACGGTTCCAAAACTGTGCCAAACTCAAAATAATAATAAATAAACTCTGTTTCTTTTATTTCTCGATCATAACTTAAATTAGCAATTTAACACACAAACACTTAGAACTAAACGGGTCCCATCGAGTACGATGGATGTAAGGGGTGCTAATACCTTCCCCTTACATAACAGACTCCCGAATTCACTTCTTTTGGTCACGTAGACCGCCTTATCCAAATTCTGTGGGTTATATCTATATTTTCCTGTTCTTTTTAGAACAAATAAAATTAGGTGGCGACTTCATTGTTTTTAAAAAAACCGATGAAAATAAAACTACTATCACAACCTAAGTGAGTTAACCCTAGTTAGTTCTTTGCATGTGTGTTGTGTTTATTGCTTTGATGTTTATTGCCTATTATTTCATATATTTTGTCAATCAATTTGGATGGTTCATAGATAAGCCCAATACCGTTCTAGGAAACATTAAGCTTAGTGGTTGAGTAGCTTAGGTCCATTGGACATCCGTGTTTTGATAAGACCACAACTTAGAGTTGGTCGTTTTATTGTTGCACCGTATGTTAGTGCGGGACAACAATTTTGGAAAAGTGGCCTATAACTCTAAGTATTATGTAAAGGACCAACGCTCAAGGTTTTTGAGTATCCTTTAAGAGTCGTTTCTTGATATACTACTATCGTCATGACGATGATTTTTAAAGGAATCGAGACTCAGAAACATTTAAAAAACATTAGAACCATCGATGAGCACCGAAACCGTCCTCTTAAACCCTTGTCTATTTAGCACATAACATCAATATGTATCGCATCACATTACATTCTTACATACATTACTATTGCATTGCATTCACAAATAAAATAAAAATCATTTTCATTCATGCATTTGCGTTCATCAATATGCATGCATTCACTACAAGATCTCATGTTGTTCCCAAAGCCTCAGGCACCGATAGACCAATTGGAACATAATCAAGTTGTGATAAGAGAGGACCTTAAAGGTGTGAAAGACAAGGTGGATCAAATGTTGGAAGCCATGCTAGCTTCTTCGGAGAACAATGTCCAGGATGATGCTACAGATCATGTCGATTCCATGTCTAATCCAATGTACGATTCTCCTCTGCATGTGGATGATTCTATTCAACCTCAATTGGTGCTTAATGTTTAATCTAGCGCAATCCCTACGGTCCAAAGATAATCAACTGTTCAAGAAGATTGTATCCCACATCCTCAGGCTGCTAAGAAGCCTAGGTTTGCCAACTACGTGCAAAATCCTCAAGGAACAAATTCAATGGTCAAAACTCGTCAAGATATTGAAGCCAGGCGAATGTGTCTTGATCTGAACGAACAATTGAGGGTATTGAATGGAAACGATACTATTGGTCTGGATGCTGCTGACCTTTGTTTAGTGTCAGACGTTGTGATTCCACCAAAGTTTAAAATGCCAAACTTTGAGAAGTACAAAGGTGTTAGTTGTCCAGAGACTCATTTGAAGATGTTTGTTCGCAAGATGTCTGCATATGCTCATGATGAAAAGTTTCTCATCCATTGTTTTCAAGACAGTCTTAGTGGGGCATCTCTGGATTGGTATACACAATTGGAGAAAAAGGATGTTCACAATTGGAAAGACTTATCTTCCTCATTCCTGAAACAATACGAGTTCAACCTTTCCATGGCTCCAACTCGTATTCAATTACAGAATCTTTCTCTATATATTAACGAGTCGTTCAAGGAGTATGCTCAAATATGGAGAGAGTTGGCCGCTCGAGTTAAACCACCAATGCTTGACAGGGAGTTATTTGACTTGTTTTCAAATACCTTACCTAATCCATACTTCAAAAGAATGATAGGTTGTAAATCATCAAGCTTCTTTAACTTGGTGATGGTAGGAGAACACATTGAGAGCGGTCTCAAAAGTGGAAAACTCCAAGATGCCTCGAGTAGCCAAGCTGATGAGGAAGAATTCTTCAGAGGTTCTCAAATGGAAGAAGAGGATTATGAAACCAATGCAATCTAGGAAGCTCCGCAAGCTCCACCTCCTATACCTTATGGTCAACCTCCGTATGTAGCAGCTGTTCAGTATCAGCATCTGATGCTTCTCGGTCCACATCACCAGCAACCATGAGGCACTCCTCATGCAAAGAAACAAGTTCAAGGCCGTGGATATCAAAGCCAACGTCAGAATCCACGCAAACCTCGAAGTAATCTGGAAAGAAGGAATGTTCCTCTTGATCCAATTCCAGTGACCTACAGTCAACTTCTTCCATATCTGGTTCAAAGCTCGTTGGTGGTTCCCAAGTTCATTAAGCCACCAAAGTCATTCCCGCCATGATATGATCATAATGCACGATGTGGATACCATGCGGGTACGGTAGGACACTCAACAGAGGATTGCAATCCTTACAAAGCCAAAGTTTAACAACTGATTGACCAGAAGTATTTGATTCTTCAAGGAGGAAATTTATTTCTGAATGGAAACCCCATACTCAGGTGAGTACCAAGACTACAAGAAGCATCCCTCTGAAGTTGGTAAATCATAAAGGACAGTTCATCCTCGAAGCTGGCGATCCTTGAGGCACCTCTATCGTTTTTTCATTGGCATTTTTTTTTGTCTGTTAATGTACTATTTGCTTTTAAATTTGTAATATTAATGAAATGAGCATGCATTTGTTTTGAATCAATTCATTCGTGTTCACTCGTTTTGTCATCTTTATTGCAAAAAGAAAAAATATATCACTAGTCCTTCTATTTCCTAGTCTTTATCAAACTTTTGGTTATGCGAATATTGGAGGGAGGATGATGATAACAAAATACCCATAATTGTTGAAAGTATGCTTTCAAATAAGACTTTGCTGATGATGTATAGGCGTTGCTTCAAATCCCCAAACAGTGGAGATATAAGGAAGATAGTCCCTCGTTAACCCCCTTCGAGCCTAGAAGTAGAAGTTTCTTTCTGCAAATAGTTAAACCCTCCATCTTAACTTGGGGCAGGGTAGAAGTTCAGTTAAAATAATTGATACATTCGATTTCCAAGAGAATCATGTCATCCTGGATCATTCCAAATAATATTCACAAAGGTTCAACCACGTTCTCTTCCATACACAATGTCGAAGAAGTGCAGAATTCAAGAACCATCAATATGACAGTTACAACCATCAAATTCTCACATCAATCAAACAATTGTCGCACAAGTTGTTCAAAAAAAGAAGGAATCAAAGAAAGATCACCAAAGATCTCAACAAACGAGCAAGCTTGTGTAACTTCCAAAGAAGAGTAGGTGACTGCCACCTCAAAGGGCATTGGTTCTCGAGACATAACATCGTCATTTGTAATTCCTCTTGGAAGATGAATCCATCAATTAAACTGAACGTAGGAAATGGAGGACATCATGAAGAATGGGTTGGGTACAAATCAAAATTTGAGCCTTATATCCTTTGTTTCATAAACCGTGAACCAGACCACGTTACAACCCTTAAAAGACCTAATTGAAGCAAGGTTTCTTGCGAAAGCATAATCAGCAAGGTTGCGTAACCTGACTCCTAAACATATTTGCTAATCATCTGTATTGATATCAAATTTCTTATATCTTTCACATATTTTTTTAAAAAAACTAGTGGTTCATCCACTGTTTTCTTTTCCTCATCAGTTCCAATAATAAAGTTAATTTCAAAAATTTGCATGAACATTGCATTAAAATTACTATTTTGAATGAATCAAACTTATTTGCAAGTTAACACTTAGCATCAAGGAAGATCATCAGTGAATAACCAACAGGGAATTCAAATATCCTTCATTGACCCAAGCGTGGGCAAAACATCTGAGGACCCTGCTAATAGGGGCATTGTCCAAAGATCAATTAGCTCGGGGAACGTTGTTCCAAGATTCTGTCAATCAGGGGAATCTACCTCAATGCGTTGAAGTCTTTCCGAGGAGCATATTTGTTTTATGTTATTTATATAGCACAACAAAGTCAATCCTTCAAGATTTAGTCAATCTGGGGAAGTCACACCGAGATACGGTAATATCTCTCAAAGGATTTGCTAATCAGGGGCATCCTGCATTGGAATACAAATTCTGGGCAAGCCATCCCATCATCAGATTATTATAAGTTGTTTCCAGTATCATCTCAAAGCAAATCTCTTCAGATAATCAACAGGCTGGGGCAACGAATGCTATATATGGACAATTTCGTTCTGTATCTTCAAGTTGCTCAGAAATTTTTCTCTCAAGTGCCAACAGCTGTTGCATTTAATTTGAGTGGCAGGGAATCATGCTAACAAATTCCTTTTAATGAGAAAGTTGTTTCAAGAATATTTCTTGGTCTTAACTAGTCAAACAGTCAAAGCATCTTCATGCATTGTCAATCATACATCTCATCCTGTGCCATTAAAATCTGACCTTGTTTGGCATGTTTAACTAGTTTCCGTCTGGTTGATCTAAACCATTTCACCAGTTTCCGTCTGGTGGATAATTATTTCACCAGTTTCCGTCTAGTGGTTAAAATTATTTCACCAGTTTCCGTCTGGTGGTTAATATGTTTTCACCAGTTTCCGTCTGGTGGTTAAGATGTTTTCACCAGTTTCCATCTGGTGGTTAAAATTATTTCACCAGTTTCCATCTGGTGGTTAAAATTATTTCACCAGTTTCCATCTGGTGGTTAATATGTTTTCACCAGTTTCCGTCTGGTGGTTAAGATGTTTTCACCAGTTCCCGTCTGGTGGTTAAAATTATTTCACCAATTTCCGTCTGGTTGTTAATATGTTTTCACCAGTTTCCATCTGGTGGTTAAGATGTTTTCACCAGTTTCTGTCTGGTTGACCA
The DNA here is from genome assembly GCA_021764765.1 of Vicia sativa. NCBI lineage: Eukaryota > Viridiplantae > Streptophyta > Magnoliopsida > Fabales > Fabaceae > Vicia > Vicia sativa. Next base: position 236,966,360 of record CM038795.1, on the reverse strand, counting down.
AAATTATTTCACCAGTTTCCATCTGGTGGTTAATATGTTTTCACCATTTTCCGTCTGGTTGACCAAAATCATTTCACCAGTTTCCGTCTGGTGGTTAAAATGTTTTCACCAGTTTCCGTCTGGTGGTTAAAATCATTTCACCAGTTTTCGTCTGGTGGATAATATGTTTTCACCAGTTTCCGTCTGGTGATTAAAATCATTTCACCAGTTTCCGTCTGGTGATTAAAATCATTTCACCAGTTTCCGTCTGGTGGTTAATATCATTTCACCAGTTTCCGTCTGATGGTTTAACTTAAAATCAGTTCTCGTCTGATGATTCACCCTTCAAGGCCGAATTTTATTTGGTACATATCAGATAGTCCATTCATGTATGCATTCATAAATCATTACATAAATCATCGTCATGCATCAATCACATCGCTTCACTCAGACATATCAGACAATATATTCATAAACTTCCGCCAGAATCTGAAATCTGTTCAGAATGAAGTCAAACGTAGGCGTCAAAGACTATTTCTCAATTGACAATTTAGTTTTTCCTCCCCAGTGCAAGTTGAACGCTTGGGTGAAAGATAATTTGGCAGTGATGTCAACTCTCAAGAGAAGTCTCTTCCCCAGAGAAGTGATTAATCATCCCTAGTAAACTCTTGTGTCAACGGGAACGTCCAATTGGATTCCCCCAGTGACGTTTCTTTTCTGAACAGTATCAGGAAATCACATACTTTTTGCATCAAAAAAAATCATCATGCATATCATGCACCTCATACTCATGCATTAGCTCCGGCTAATTCTTTTGCAGGTTTTTTCCAGCTGAAACTGCAAATATCCTCGTGAGGATCAAATTGAAGGATTAGTTCTCAGACGACATAATTATCCTCTTTTTTTCCAGCACAAGTTGTATGGATCTTAACAAATGATGGTTTCCCCAACAGAGATTTCTTCCCCAGCGAAACAATTGTCTTTCAAATGGACTCTAATGTCAGCAAAGTTATCAACCGGAAATCCCCAGTGAAATTTTCCACACGGGTTTCTTACGGAGTTTCCCCAGCGAAGCTTAATTTACTCGCAAGCGAGTCTCCTTCAGAAAAGATTACTACAAAATTATTCTTGATATTTTCAAGAATTCTTTCAGACAAGAATCTTCTCAGCAGTGACTTCTGCCATTTTGTTTCTCTGAGCTGTTCTCAGAAAACTACATTGAACTTCTGGTGTGTTTATTTCCCCAGTAAGTTTTCAAATACTCAACAAATAAATATCCACCGGGTAGGATGTTTATTCAATCTCAGGATATTTCTCTAACTCAGACGTTGATCCACATATCCACTTGCTACAACGCATTGTCTATACAATGCCAGCAAATTGAAGCCCATTACCATAGAAGTTATTCAGTCATAGGTACTGAGTCTAATTATTCTATCACCGATAAAGCTATCTGCATACAGGTTGAAGATCTTGTCAACTTGGAAGTTGTTCAATATGTCTTTACATGTTCAGTAAGATCTCTCATCAGCAGAAACGTCGGAAACAAGATTTACCGACTTCATAAACATCTATATCACACCAGTGTGCTGGATATTGTTTTGTTTATCCCCAGAGAATTGTATTCTCGGCTGGGCTACTGAATTTGTTCTGCTGGTAACTCAGAAGTTACATGGTCAAGACATTTAGCATGCCATGGCTCCTCGCACCTTCGTGCACCAACAATTCTGATATTGTTCTGGCCATATATCTTTGTTAAGGTCTGCGGGTATTCCTTAACTCTCTGGAACTTTTTGACAAGTTCTCAATCATATCAAATTCTCAATTTTATTTTCGTTAAGGTCTGCAGGTATTCCGTAACTCTCTGGAACTTTTTGACAAGTTCTCAATCATATCAAATTCTCAATTTTATTTTTGTTAAGGTCTGCGGGTATTCCTTAACTCTCTGGAACTTTTTGACAAGTTCTCAATCATATCAAATTCTCAATTTTATTTTCGTTAAGGTCTGCGGGTATTCCTTAACTCTCTGGAACTTTTTGACAAGTTCTCAATCATATCAAATTCTCAATTTTATTTTCGTTAAGGACTGCAGGTATTCCTTAACTCTCTGGAACTTTTTGACAAGTTCTCAATCATATTAAATTTTCAATTTTATTTTCGTTAAGGTCTGCGGGTATTCCTTAACTCTCTGGAACTTTTTGACAAGTTCTCAAATTCTCCATTTACCATATTTCTTTTCGCTTGAGAAGTTCAGTTTTCTTCTCATAGCATTTTCGTTAAGACATCTTGTGATGGCTTAATATATTATATTTCTTGAGAAGTTCGGTTTTCTTCTCATTGACTTTCTGCTCAATGGATGACCTATTTGCTTGAAGATTGGTCTTAACATCTTCAATGCAATATCTTAACCTAATTTCTTGATTCAAAACATTGCAAAATCCATGTTTCTTCATCAGACAAATTCTGAATCATCTGATGAAAATTAATCTGCTAAAAAAATCAAACTTTGACTTTTGGTCAACTTTTTCAAGACTAAACTTTTTCAATCATAAAAAAAATTCAAATAATCCATCATGATCATAAAAAATCAAGAAATGTGAAAAAGTCAACAAAAAGTCAAGATTTGAATTTTTTCTAACACTCAGAAAAATTTTCAAGTGTTAAGAAACATGGTTTTTCCTCACTTTCTTGGCCATTTTTCACCTAGATCCATTTGGATTCAGGAAAAACTCAAAACATGAAAGTTGTAGGTCTTGTTACAAGCTTTCTTAAAAGTCCAAGAACTTGCAAAAAAACTTTGTCTAGCTAGGGTTTTGATTTTGAAACATAGAGCTCCAAAACCATGGATTTCCAAAATCATGCATCAAAGTTACAACTTATTTTGCAACTTTCTCCCTTCTAGAAGCCTTATCACCAAAAGAGATAGGATTTTAGAGGAAAAAATCTGATGTAAATGGCTAGGAAAGGATAGAAACAATTGAGTTTTCTAAAGTAATGATTGCAAGATTCCATTTGCATTTAATGAAGGAATATTCCTTTCTTAAGCTTTAAGCTCCAAGTTGCAATCTCTAAGCTTATTTTGCCTTGCCATTTCATAATTCCTTGCCTATAAATAGAGGTTCTTACTTCATTCAAAAAACACACCAAAACAATTCCAAACTTGTTTTCTCATTTCTTTCTATTTTGCAAGTTTCTAAGTTTTCAAAGAGGTTAGAATTCCAAATTGCAATTCTTGTAAGTTCTAACCAATGGTGTCATTCAAATATCTTCTAAACATCATTTAGAAGTTGTTTGAAACTTCAAACTCTCAGAAAATAAGCCCAAAGTCAGTCTGCTTAGAAACTATTTCCAGAAAACTTCAAAATGCAAGTTTGAGCCAAAACTTCCAAACTCTCAATTTACTCGTGCTTGTTCTGATTTCCCACTTCAGACACACTCTATACAACATATAGAGACTATCCAAACACTAAAACAAGTTCTGGAACAACTCCATCACCATCTTCCGTTTCACAACTAGCAAGCCTGCAACTGGACTTGGGTAGGAAGAATTAGAGACCTTCAAAGCAAGGGAAGTGTCGGAACACGTTCAGTAACATCCAAGGAAGCTTTTAGGATCATTAAAACGCACCTGGAAGTTCATATCTAGATTCTGCAAATTCCAGCCAAGGTATGTTTTGTGCGTTTTTGAATACCATGACACATGTGTTTTTAGCATAAAATTTGCAAAGGGAAGTATTCATATGATCATTCCTAAGCTAACGGAATCCTTAATTGCAATTAAAAACAATCGTATCATGAGAAATTGGAATTTGTTCAGATAGGTCAATTTTGGGAATATCCAAAATTAAAGCTCATTTCTGACTTATAGCTTTAATTATTTACATGGTTAAGTTCGTTTTGAAATTCTAATCATGTTTGATGTTTGAAGTTTTTGATTTGGTTTAGAAACAAAGAAACTCAAAACTGAGCCATGGACAACTCGCGCCTGTTTCCACGAAGAAGATGAAGTGGAAATTCAAATTTTAAAAGCTGGGTTATAATATATATTTGTAGTTTGAGTAAACACAATGGATGTATAGCCACCCCAGTGGTAAAGCCAGCACGCCTTAAAACTTTCCTTCGCCTCAAGGTCCACGGTTCGAATCCCCCTGGAACCTTTTTTTAATAAAAGGCTCAGCAAGCTTCTAAGACTTGCTTCTCCAGAAGCACTTCTGAGGTTCATCCCTCCAGAAGTACTTCTGAAGCTTCTACCTTCAGAAGCTTCCCATTTCAACATTCTGTAGAAGCATTTCTAGTGTTTCTATTTCCAGAAGCAATCAGCTTCTAACCATCTCAAGAAGCAACGTGCTTCTCATCATTCCTAGAAGCAACCAGCTTCTATATGTTCTAGAAGCAACCAAGCTTCTACACGCTCCTTCTCACGCCCCAGAAGTAGCATCCCTCTCACGCCCCAGAAGTTGCCAAGCCTTCTGCCCCCAGAAGCAAGCCTAGCCCACACGCTCCAGAAGCCAGCTCACTTCTGAACCCTCTAGAAGTAACCAACTTCTGATCCCTTCAGAAGTCCAACTTCTGGACTTTTTCCAAACATTTTAAAAAAAAATTTACAAAACAACTTCTGAACCATTCAGAAGTACAATTTCTGGACACTTTTTCCAAACTTCTTTTTTTTTCAAAATTCCTTCTAAGCAAGGTAATCAAATAACAAGTCAAACAAATGGCTCAATGGAAAATCTTCATTTCTAAGCTAAATGTCCAAGGTTCAAACCTCCTTAGGACCAAAAAACTCTTTTTTCTCAAGTTTCTAGCAAACTTAAACCATTTTCAAAAACCATTCAAAACTTCTCATTTTGAGATGATTTTTTTGCACACTTGTCATTTAATATGCCTAATTTATGATTATGTTAAAAAAAATCCAAAAATATTTTCTTTTTGATTATATTAAGTCAAAAATGAGACATTGTAAGTATTTTTAATACTTTTCAAAATATATTTTCTTTCCAACTTTCAAACTTAAATCTTTTTTCAAAAATTCTTGTGAATATCCTTCACTTTTCAAAATCATTTTCAAAACCCCATCTAAAACACTTTCACAATTAACTTACAAACCTCGATCCAACGTCGAGTGCATTTTCAAATTTCTTTTCATAATAAAAACCCAAGTATTTAAATTGTTGGTTGCTAGATCAATTATTTAAACACTTGTAAAAAAAATGAACTTCGAATCTTCAAATCGTTGGATGCTAGTCCAATTGTTTAAAGATTCTTAATAACGTGAACTTTGTTTCACTTCACTCTTTCATAAGAAAAAACTTTTGGATGATAGACGACTCGTTGAGCATTGAGCTCCTCTTGTTTCTAGTGTTTGAATCATAGGATGCTAGTCCTATTGTTCAGTACTTTTCACCTACTTAAAATCAATCCAACTCACTCAAATCCTTTTTTCGCTCATATGCGATCATCAAACTCTTTTCTTACTAAGAGTGTGCAATAGTCATTTCAAACACGAACGAAGACTTAAGCTTTTCAAACAAAAAAAACAAGTCCAAGTTCAAGCATTTGAAATGTCTAAAGCACGATTTTTCTTATAAAATCAATACAACCAATTGAAAACCTTTTCAAGAGGAACTACGGAGTTTTGACTTTCCCATTGCACAAGGGAATACGTAGGCACACGGTTCCGAAACCGTGCCAAACTCAAAATAATAATAAATAAACTCTGTTTGTTTTATTTCTCAATCATAACTTAAATTAGCAATTTAACACACAAACACTTAGAACTAAACGGGTCCCATCGAGTACGATGGATGTAAGGGGTGCTAATACCTTCCCCTTACATAACCGACTCCCGAATTCACTTCTTTTGGTCACGTAGACCGCCTTATCCAAATTCTGTGGGTTTTATCTATATTTCCCCGTTCTTTTTAGAACAAATAAAATTAGGTGGCGACTTCATTGTTTTTAAAACAACCGATGAAAAAACCAGTCATCACAGTATATATTGATTAATGGTGTATATATTTTGGATTGTTTGTTTATAATGGTGTATATATTTTTGATTATAATGCCTATATTTATAAAAGCTTGTTTGTTGAAATACATTAAAGGTCAATAATTGTAATATAATATTTGTAATGGAATTACAGGTTTATGGAAAATATGTCAAATATATAAAAAAAATTCGTTGACTTTAGGCAGCGCTTTTGGAAAAAAAGCGCTGCCTAAAGTAAACAATATGCAGCTTTATTGACTGAAAAAAGTGCTGCCTAAGTGCCACCTTAGGCAGCGCTTTTGACTAAGAAAGCGCTGTCTAAGGTGGCCTTTACGCATGTGATTTTTTTCAAAAGTGCTGCCTAAAGTAAACAATATGCAACTTTTTTGACTAAAAAAGCATTGCCTAAGGGCCACCTTAGGCATCTCTTTTGGAAAAATTGTTGCCTAAAGGCCACCTTAGGCAGCGCTTTTGCATTGAAACAAAGCGCTGCCTAAACCTATAGCAGTGCAGGCTTAGGCAACGCTTTAAAGCGCTGCCTAAAGCCAAAAAAAGCGTTGTCTAAGGTTTTTTACGGACGTAGTGTATGCATATGTGGACATTCTTGTTGATTATGATGAATCTTAGTTGTTGATGTTGAGTACTAAATTCTTGCATGATATATCTGTCGTATACTTGTAATTATATGATTTATTATAATGTTATGATATATCACCCCTTCTGTTGTGATGTTACCTCTACGTGGGTAACATGCAGATACTCAGGAGTAGTTCGAGTAGCAGGAGTCGAAGAGGTTATTCTTCTTATTTAGTTTGGGTGTCAATGCTCTGATGCTCTGATATGTACCACTCGCGGGGGGGGTTAAACTCTCGTTTTCTACTTGTTGCTTTGTTTTGAGAATTTTTGTTGGAGCAAATTGAACTCCTATTATTTGATTAAATTTTGAGACTATTTTGAAGGTTGTTGTCAGTTCAACCAAAGCTGTTGTATTATGTATCTGTTTATTATACTTGAGGAGGTTTTTAAAGATGTCCAAAGATGTGACATCCTATTTCGAAAATTTTATTTCACTCTGATTTTTTTATAAATTTATTCATTGGAGAAATAGGGTGTTACAGCTAGCACCCTAAACATTTGTTGTACTCAATGGAATCCTCTATGTTTATTCTAATCGAAAAGTGTGTTATGTCTAAGACATATTTGCTAAAGGAATGCATAAATGAATTATTAAAGAACAAAAAGATATTTTTATTATTGAATTCGACTGAATTTTAAAACTCGATGCCTACATATCTCAAATAAATCAGAATATTGTAGCTCTTTTCGAAAATTTTGGTTTGTTATTGATTTCTTTTAAATTAAAGACATGTTGTCGTATTCGGATGGAAAACATACTTACTACCCACAATTATGAGGAAGGGGCATTTGCATCATCTTGATGGAGTATTTTGATTGGATTTAAATCAACAAGAAAATTTCTCAACAAACAAGTGGAAAATGTCACCACTTCATGCATTTTTATCTCTCTACCTGTTTCTTGCATCGTGTTAAGTTGATTATATGTCGCTGATATTGATATTTCAGTTTTATAAACATATATTAAAATAGATTCACCACTGTGCGAAAAATTAGCGAGAAAAATATTTCAAGTTTTCGCCTTTAACTCACTACTTTACGAATCTACGCGTCGCGTAAATAATGAAAATGTGCTCTCTCTAATTTTTTTATACATTTTAAAATCTCATTTTTAATCGTGAGCATTTTAAAGTCGGGTATTCTTTGTTATCATTTTATTTCGATTGTAAGCATTTTGATAATTTTTTATTAATCTTTGAGACCCGTGATTTATTTTAATGTGTTCATTTCTTTTTTCTGATAATTTATAGTCTAAATTTTATCGTTTTTGACAATTTTAAGTGTCTATTTTTTATCTCCAAAAATCAAAATAAATTTTTTTTCGGATAGATTAATGTTTACCCTATTAAGCTTAATAGTCCATTTTATAATTAGGGTCATTTTAGATATTATCATAATTATTTTAACCTAATTTTTAGTATATATATATATATATATATATATATATATATATATATATATATATGTCATAATTTGGCTAGAGGAAGTGATCTTAAAAAGGAACAATGTAAGGAGGCAGAGAAAAAAATACTCAGATCAAAACACTCCTTCAACCCAAACTCAGCGGAGCTCACCACCTCCCATTCCTAAACCTCCACCGCCGGTTCATCCATATCGTCATCACACCATCCCTTCCACGTCTATTTCCACGTCCTTCTTCTTCTTCAGAGATCCATCAATAAAACACCCACTACCTTCATCACTTCACACCATTCATCATCTCTCCATTACTCCACCTTACGCCACCTCCCTCAACCATCTTCATAACCACCCAACACTCATAATACTACCTCACCGTCAATACTCCCTCTCTAACTCCCTCCACTTCAACCGTAACTCTCAAAACAACCTCCGCATTTTTCCGCTCTGTGACCCACCTCCGAACTTGCCATAACTTCAACTAACAACCCACCGTTGTTAACACTCAACAACTCGCCGTAACCTCTCACCACCTTCCTCTCCGTCGAAATCTCACAACCATCATCTACAAAAATGCTCAACTTTCAATTCTCGTCACGTTTCCCTTTTCTTGTTTCAGCTAAAAGAATACATCAATGACACAGAAGATTTCATCAACATCAACTGGATAATGTGCGGAATCGGCTTATCCAATTTGAACTTTTGCTCACAACTGCAACATTTGTGGTTGCAATCTTTGGAGTCGTGGCAGGAGTATTTGGGATGAACTTTGAAATTCCATTTTTTGATGTCCCATCTGCATTCCAATGGGTCCTTTTAATAACATGAGTAGTTGGAGTTTGTATATTTTCTACATTCGTATGGTTCTTCAAATACAGAAGACTCGTGCCGCTTTAGAAAGCTACACCATTTTCGACAACAGTAACAACCACGGTTCTTAGTAAGCTGTTGTTACCAAGTCAACATCCAAATGCTTAAGTACGTGACCTGCTTCCGCGGCTTGTCCAGCCTTTCGGTAATTTCAATTTTGTTCTAATTTTACATTTGTGGATTAATTGTTATACAAGTATACTGTGATGTGTGTTGAGGAATCAGAAAACAGTTGATCTATTATGAGACTTGTTATGTTGTTTGAAATTATTGATACGATTCAAGAAATTATATGTTGCAGCTTGTATTAGTTTGATCTGAATTCACTGTTATGCTGCCAGAATTGTGTTAAATTGTGTTGAAGTTTGATGTCAAACTCTTGCTAGCTTAATGTGTTGTTAATAACAATTTCAGTTATGTGTTTCCATGTTTTAATCGATGATGTTATTAGGGTGTTTAAAGTTTAAATAAGAAACTTTGTCAATCTTTATTATGAATAGTAGATTGAGGATTCCATGGTAGTTTCGACGATGGTTTAATGTCCATGTCACGTTTATTCGCGTAGATTATAACCGAGAAACTGTGCAGGGCAACCGTTTGTTTTCTATATTTGCAAATGTTCCTTTTGTTTGAAAGAGATTTGGATACAATTCAAGTTTGAATGCAAAGGTTAATCAATAATGGCACCAATTTTGTCAATGTTTATTGTTTGTGATAGTCAAGGTTTGTTAGTTTCAATGAATGTGACAATGATGTCGCGCTTATTGGTGTGTAAATCAAGCCGAGAGACTATGGGACATCAAGTTTATTTTGATCGTCGCGTTGAATTTGTTGTTATTAGATTCTTATGATCATTTGAATTGTTTCCGAATGAAGATTATACGCCACATTCAATTATAACTCCATTTTGAATTCATTTGAAATCATTTCCATGTTGCGAACCAATTCGAACTGATGATCGCATTTTGATATTGTTGGTTTATGTAAGATTCAAAGTTATGGCATTTTAATCAATTTGAATGTTATTTTGGTATTTCTTCAAATTGAATTCAAGAGTTAATTCGGGTGGGACTACTATGTTATTTCCTTTTGCGCTAAACACACTTGAGATTGATTTTTGAGCCATTACTTTGTTCTTACTAGTTGCTGTCCAGATTTTGGTTTAGGGGTTTTAGAACTTACTTTGAACTCCTTTTCCCTATTTTGAATATGTTTTGAGTAACACATGAGTGTACGCTAGTTTGTTTTGGTTTCTAATGAATTGAAATGTGTTTTGAATTTGTTGAAACTTTAGTTTCATGAAATGCTTGGTTGCACTTCACATCTTTTATCAATTCCTTGTTAATTCAAGTTGATTTCATTTGACAATTCGACTCTAGTTCTTGCTTGCTTACGCATTCTTGTTGATTCTAATTATGAAATTTAATTACTAACACATGTTCATAAATTGTTGTGATTTCAATTGACTTCATTTATTCATCTTATGCTACTAACAAGTTTGTTGTTTGTGAAGACATTCAAGGATTGTTCAAGCATTCACTTTCAATCCGCACATTTACACTTATTTATTAGCATTCTAATATACAAAATACTTAGTATTTTAATTCTTATGTTTAGTAATGTAAATATATAATTAAACATATCACTTTTGATTTTATACTTTATTATATTTATTTGTAAATAAATAAAGTTATATTGTAATGATCTTTGTGTTGCGATTTCGAACTTTAAATTCGATTTGATTTTCGGACGCGTTTGAACAAAAATATATTGTTTGTCTTCTTAGAGTTGATTCCTACATTAATCTATTCTAAATTTAATTTAATTAAGTGTAACGTTCACTAATTGATACTTGAGTTTTGTAAGCTTCTCCGCGTTGTTGGTTTTGTTTGTATCTCGTGTGATGTAGGGACTTCTACTCGGCTTTCATCTGATACATTGAGCTTAGCCGATTCTTTACGCTCTTACCAAACATCTCATGCTTACACGATGTGATTCCCCTTCTTATCTACACCCCCAAATCTAGCTTCAAAACAGGCCATCTCTAAACCCTTACCTCTTTTCAATTATTTTATTACTTTTATTTTACATAAGCAAATAAACTTTGTTTTGTATTAAATAATTATTAGTCTAAAATAATTTTATTCGATATCATTGATTAAACTATTAATTAATTTTATCAAAATAAAATTTTTATTCTAATAATTATTTAAAGGATTTGGACGTGTAATGTGTGCTTAATTATTTACTCGTTTCATGTATGCTTGTATGAATTATTCACAATTGTACACCACACACTCAATATATTCGATTCTATCATCTCTTTTGACTTATATGTCAAATTCCAAAAAGTTTTCATAGTTGATAATGGGCATGTCCATTCTCACAAGGTTAATCGAAGCTCTGGTTTGCTTTGATTAACCATAACCCAAATAAATATTGGTCCATATACCAATCATCCATGCACAAGGGTCTCATAGTTGGGGGTAGGAGCACCTACCCTCACGAGATTAATTAAGTCCATATACTTGATTAATCATAACCCGAATTAACTTCTGTTGATCCATATACCAAACGCTAAAACACTTTCATAATCAAAATCTTCAAACCTCAATCCAACGTTGAGTTTCTTTTCAAAATATTTTCATAAATAAAATGCTCTACTCTCCCCTTTCCAAGTGTAAGGTAGTCAGTCCTTTTTCGACCCCCGATCGTACGCTTGACTTCTTTAAATAAATCTAATCAAGGGAACCATGTTTCGCATCACCTTTTCTTAATAAAGCTTTTGGGTAGTAAAAGATGAGCATGATGATTCTGTCCCCTCCATCCGAGTACTTTGAGCATTAGCCATTGAACGCTTATGGTCCCATACTTGTCTCCCACATAAAAATAACTTCAACTCATCAAACTTGTCTTTTTCGCTCATACGCGATCATCGAAAACCTTTTCATAAAAAGAGTATGTCTTAGCTATTTCAAAAAGGGAATACACAATACTTAGCTCTCATACGAGCAAAACAAGTCAAGGTTCAAGAGTTTGAAATGTCTAACACATCATTCTTCTAAAATCAACCAACAACCTTCTAGCCGTTTTTGGAGGAACTACGAAACTCTGACTTTCCCATTGCACGAGGGAGTACGTAGGCACTAGACGCGATGTCTTTGGCGAGTTCAAAAACTCAAAAATAAAGACCTTTCTTCTTTCTCCTTTCTTAACTTAGATGTTAGCAAATTTAATAAACACACGTAAACACACACGAACTAAACGGTTCCCATCGAGTACGATGGATGTGAGGGGTGTTAATACCCTTCCCTTGCATAACCGACTCCCGAATCCGTACCTTTTGGTGTCGTAGACCGCCTTATCCTTCTTCGTGGGTTTTATCTATATTTTCCCGTTCCTTTGGAACAAATAAAATTAGGCGGCGAATTCATTATTTTAAAAAAACAGATTTTGAAAAAACTAGTTATCACAACTAAAGCCTATGACATGTTGACGCTTGGATGATCGAGTCATATGCCTCAAATCCGAAGTCCTCTTCATGTACTTAAGACTCATGGTGTATTATAAATATCTTTATTCATTAAGTGTTTTTGAATTTTTTATTAATAAAATGTTTTTGTTTTAGATGAAATGCAAAAGAAAATTAAAAGCTAAAGGAAAACTCAAGCCCTAGTTGGTGTCATGCAATGGTAGCCCTAGAGTTAGGATAGGGGGAATTCTACTTAAGTGTTATAATGCTTGGATTTAAAGCCTAAGGTTTAATCAACACAAAACAATCAATCATGAATAAATTATTTCATGGATTCCTTAAGGGAGCATGTGAACATAATCAAACAACAAATAAAACAAAACAAAAATATGTTGTGATCTCAGCTATGGTGCAAAACTGAGTGAATCTTAGTTTAAAAAAAAAAAAGAGAATATGTAAACAAATACATCAAAATGTAATTGTAACTACTAAAAGTAGCATCTCAAGTGCTTGAACAAGACTCAAGACAACAACACACTTGAACAAAATAACACTTAACATGCATCAAAGACACTCAAAAGAACAATACAATAACATTGACTAGGCATGTGATCAAAATATAGCACAAGGTAACACTTAAACAAGTATTGAACAATCAAACAAGCCTTCTCAAGAAATAAATCTCAAGATCTATAATTGGCTTCCCTTGACATGCATTTTATTAAAATTTACCTTAACCAAAGTAAAGTAAGTTACAAAGCAAGGATATCAACACAAATAAGCAATTAAAATTGACAAAACATCCCTTAGAAGTAACCATTTCACAATTGGAACTTTAACCAAAAGCAACAAGAATTTAATAGTCACCAAGTAAACATCTATTACAAAAAGTAATACCCAAGTATTATATCACAAGGCATCATGTTATTAAACATATAACCATCAACAACAAGCTAGAAGTAGAGACTCATCACTCAATTCACTAATGGCATACATCATAACCAAAACCTAAACATGCTTCACACTTGAATCAAAACATCAATGATGTGCAAACAAAAATCACTTATATACATACTTCAAACATTATAGGTAATTATCACAAGATTCAAACATTAGGGTTTATGAACTTAAGCAAAATCAAACCACAAATGCACAAATATCTATGACTTTAGGCATCACACACTTACTCAAACTTGGCGTACAAATATGGTTTGCATTAAGCAAGATAAGAATGAATAAAATCAGTAGCCTCATCAAAAAAATCTCATCTTAAACATACTTTTAATATTTATAAAGAATCACAACAAAATCAAACATGAATTGAATTCATAACTTACAAACAACAACTAGCTTCCTATAGTCAAAGTAACAAGTGATCATGGCACTGTGATCAAAGTAAGGTGAGGTAAATACACAAGTAAGAAATGAAATTTAAAACATGTCTCAAGGTCATAAGAAACTCTAACAATTCTCATGTTCAAAGTTTAGGCCAAACAAATAACAATCAACTATCTATAACATCACCAAATTGAACCATTAATAGTATACTAACCAAAAGATCAAACAAACAAGATATTGAGATACTAAGACAAGGAAAGTCGTTATCCTAAACATGATATTCCTATCATACATGACTCTCAAAACCCAAGAAAATCCTGCACAAAGCATGCTCAAAAACTTAGGTCACAAGATAAGTAAACATTATCTCAAAGATCAACAAAGTGAATCATCAATTCAAAGCATAAAATGACAAATAAAAATATGAAAATAAGGATCTAACTCAAGGCATGATGTTCAAGTATAAGTGATAAGAAAACCTAAGAAGCATAGGCATGAAATGAAGCATACGAAAGTTCCAATAGAAAGACTCCAAATTAAAATTAACTCGTGTCAAATCAACATGGAATTACTCATCAATCAAGTGCTCTAACATTTCCAAAAGGTTGGTAAAAAATCACTTCAAACAAACATCAAGCACACACAAGAATCTCAACAAGTAAGCATGCATTAAGGGTCACAAAAATCAATTATAACATGCATCAATTATCCACAAAAGTACATCAAAGTATCAAGTATACCCTAAGCATATAGGTGAATAAATGTGTAAAAAAGATTGGATCAATAGGCATCTCAAAATGTATCAAACACAAACCCTAATTAAAAGGATAAAGCATTTAAAACACGTTCTCAAATTAATTATGTTATTTTTTTGAAATTATGATTGACATACATTTTGGTAAAACCATGTAGGGACAAACATGTTGAAACAAATGTTCCAACTTACAGTTTTTCAACATGTCGAAAAAAGATGTCCCAACCAGGAAGATAGGTTATCGTGTCTGCAGCAGCTGGAAAACTATGGTTCAACTGATTTGTGAAGTAATTGAATATTTTGGAAATATTTAGTTAGCAAATCATATTATCTATGTTCGTTTTTGAAGATTCTTAAAGTTTATAAATATGGAGACATTTTAGGAAACAAATGATGAAGACCTATTTTCTTGGACATGTTTATGGAGACTTTGTGCAGCCTCATTGCTGCGATTTAGAAGCCCAACCCAGACCATAATAAAGTCATATATAGGTTGGTGTATATCTAGTTTTAGGTATAACTTATGTATGACTTGTTAGGGTTGTAGAATCCTTTTTTATGAGCCTATCTAATATCACCTTGATAGAAGAGTAGGATTATTTTATTGGCGTAAGTTCGCCGTCAAACACTCATAAGCTTCTAAGCATTGAGTGCTTGTGTGTCAATTCTCATAAGCTTTTTAGCATTGAGCTTTGTGTGTGTCTTGGAAGAGTGAATTTTGTTTTGTTCTCTAATCTGTTTATAGTTTTCTCCAATTTCTGAGTGTGATTGAAGAGGGATTTGAGGAGGACATCATATCTAGGTGTGTCTTAGGTAGAAGTTTGCAAAGGATAGTGATTAAGTGCATAGATTGTAAATGAGTGTGTTTATTGTATGGTCTATGATCAGGGCATCTTGATGCACATTCCTCTATGTTTGTACTTAGGAATTTCTATGGTTTAGTTTATTTATTTTTCTATTTTATGATGTTTTTCTAATTTAGTTTATTTTTGGGTTTAATTTGATTTTGGTATTAAATTTTCAGCTTTAGCAATTTTCATGGAAAAATTCATAACTAGAGCTACGAGTATCAGATCGATGTGTTCTAATACTTTCTGGAAAGGTGAGAGAAAGATATACAACTTTAATTTTGTGGCCAGAAGCTGAATCAGAATGTTGCAAGGTTGAAAATTTTGTTGAAGTTTCTGCCTTTAGCATAAATTTTGTTTGGTTCATTATTTTATGGGTTTGGGTTAAGTTCTGCCTTCTTGCATCTTTCTACTTGGTCATTTATTTGAGACTTTCTGCACAGTTAATGAAACCATTAGTACTAAAATTTTTACATCATAAAATATATGTTTGTTATCATCAAAACCCGACGATTAGAAACATATCCAAATCTTGTTCTAACAATCTCCCCCTTTTTGATGATGACAAAAATCATGTATTTTGATGGAACACTTTTACTTGAGATAAACATAAGAAGACTTCTCTTTGAGCGGGAAGTTCCCCCTAAGAAAAATATCTCCACATGAATTATAGACTTATGATTTACTTAGAATTTCATTATTGTTTGATCAAAATCATATATACATCAAATATACCTTTCTCACCCTTTTTATCTAAATCAAAAAGGCCAAGGATTATTCAACCAAAAGAAATGCATTAAAGGTAATTAGAAACTTTCTATAAGATGCAAGAAGAATTCAATTTCATCTAGATAGAAACGGAGTACAAGATAAGAACAAATAGACAAAACATTTTAGAAAACATCTTATTCTACAAACACATCACAATTTCTCTTGGGTAGGAAATTGTAACATGCGGATGGATCCCTGTGAATAGAGTCAACTATACCAGTTCAGTCAATTAGTGAAGGCAGAACGCGACCAAAAGGAATGTGGGTCTTTTGGTAGTTTCATGTAGCTTTGGATGGATATCATCTGATAATTGAAAATATTTGTGCCAAGATGAATAGGAATATTATTGCGAATGAGGAAGAGAAGACGCATATCCCTTGGAAAAATCTTATCAAGGTTTTCCCTCATTGGATGGAGATTTGTAACAACGAACTAGAACCAGATCTATAGATAATATTCTAATATGTGTATAGTATTAGGTTCAGGGTTGAAGAAAGGGTTATGAGTGTGTGGATATATTTCATCGATAGAATGAGAGTTTGAGCAGGAGGAATACGAACAACTTGATCAATAGATGAAATGGAAATTATGATTGGTCCACCAAAACTATGTGAGTGAACATTGTTTCCATTAGAGCTCACACAAGCATGAAGCCAAAATTCTTTCACTAAGATAGGTAAGATTGAACCTCCAAGCATTTCGACATATTCAGACCATCCTTGACTATTGAGACACATGGCTGTAGTATTATTCACAGCTTGACTGATTGGACATTTCTCACAGATAAATTCAAGAAGATTTTCGTCTCCAATGTAAGTTCTTGATGATATGCCATATGAATAGCTAATTTGAGAGAGTAAGTGAGAGAGTGAAATGAAGAGAATGAGTTTGTTATGCAAGAGGTGTAATAAATAGTAAAGAATTCACACGAGGTTAGAGATGAAAAGCGGGGTAAACGAGGTGACAGAGAGTTTATTTTGTAGCACCAAAACAAAATTGAAGTTTATGACAGGAATTAAACAAAAAGTAAATGAAGCAAAACAACTTCATTTTCCAAGGTACGTGAGTTTCACTTATTGATGTTTACTATTTAAAAAAAATTTATTAAAAAAATTAAGTGAAAAGGTAATTTCATTAATGTTAAAATGAAAAGTAGAACCAACAAAACAAAAGAAAACAAGAAAAAGATAAGAACTAAAAAGAGAAACAAGAGAACTAATTAGTCAAAAACATTCTTAAGTTAACAAACACAGAAATCAATCGTTTAAGGAAGTTCATTTATTTGAACCAATGATCCTCAAAAGCTTCACAATCAACAGTATCATGGCCAACATCAGGACCACCACCAACTCTGGGAATGAGGTCCACAATGTGTGCTTTGATGAGAACTTCAAAAATAACCCTGGCATAGGGAATGAAAGACTTGTTCATGAATAAAGAAATGTTGATGGATTCCTTAAGGTAGTTAAGAATGATTTGAGGCATGTTAAGTTGAATTCTCCTGAGCAGACACATGATGATGAGCTTATCATCATGATATAGAAAGTTTCCGCTAACTCCTCGAGGATGAATGTTCGACAAGGTGAACCAAAATAAATCTTTTGCAATTGGAAGGAGAGTATCTTGGTTTGAAGGTTGATAAGGAAAGTGGGAGTCATACATAATTGAATAGTTTGACTTCAGGAAAACTTCTGATGGATTCATCTATAGTCGTGACCTCTTCTTGAGGACAACCAATATCTTGAGCAATAGACTCCGCAAAAATCAAGACTGGGAATCCATAGATTTTGGATAGGATCAAGAGACCATCAAGACTGACTCGATCGTTAATCCATAAGGCCTTAATAAGATATGGATAAATTGGTCCACGGAGCATAGCTAAATAGTTGTTCAAGTTTTAGAAGTGAAAGCCAAGATGAAATTTTAGGCCGAAACCCAAAATCTTTGGCTTCCTTTCTCTAATAACCTCTAGAAGGTCATCGTTGTTGTAAAAGGTTCTAGAGTTAGGATTTCGATACATGTTAGGACTATGACGAGGAGTGGAAAAAAAGAAAGAGATAAGGATGAGAAAATGTTATGTGTTAAGAGGATTAAATAGATGATCAAGGATGTATGGCATGCAAACGAATTTAATGACGATGTGACAAAAAAATGGAACAGAGACGATAAGAAATAAATGATAGTGAACAAGGACAAGAATATATGAGCATGCATGCAAACTGTATTTTCCCAGACAACCTTGGATTGACTAAGCAAACACGAACTATTATTGGAACTTTTAAAAGAAAATGTAAAGTTGCTTTGGAAAAATACAAGTCAATATAGAGTAGGCGGTTAGAGCTATATAATAAAAAGATTAAAGAAGGGTTAGAAGATGTGACCAGTCATAGAGGAATATAATCTTTTAAGTTTCTCTTAAGAATGAACAATTTTTGTAAGTACGTTTGCGTTGTATCCCAGGTTTTAGAAGGATTGTGCCTCTTCTTGTTGATTAGAACCCTAAGCAACCAGTCATGCCTTGTTTCTAATAACTTCTTCTTTCTCAGTCAGCTTGTTCATGAAATCTACTTAGTGCCTATAACATGAACTCCTATGGGTTTGGGTACTAGATCCCATACATCGTTTCTAGAGAACTGATTGAGTTCTTCTTGTATTGCTAGAGTCCATTCATTATTCTGGAGAGCCTTCTAAAGGAGATTTCTAAAGGAGATTTCTTCAATTATCTTGAAAATGAATCATGTTCTAACAATTTCATCTTGTCTCTCATAGTGAATTCTTCAAAGTGAATCTAATGAGTCATCTTTCTTGATTTCTGTTTCTGACACAAAAAGAAATTTTCCATATACAAACCGACACCTTTAATGACCGTAAAAAAAGGTTGGTATAGATAATAGTTAGAGACCAAAATAACATGTGAACAGTTGGTATAGGATCTGAAATAAAAGGCGATTCATTTTCCCTCTCTTTTAATTTTTTTAATTAAAAAATAAAATAAATTTTGCCCACTTGTTTTGCCCTAGACACTCAAAATCAAATTGAGAGAGAGAAAATAATTTCATTTTCCTCTTCCTTCAATAACACATAATCGTTATTTCTCCTCCCTCCCTCCAAACTGCTGGCGCCCTCTCTCCTCTTTGAAACTCAAACAGAAAAAAAAATACCACTTCCTTGCCCCTCGTCGCATATCCTTCATTGTACACCGATTTGTTTTCAGTTTCTCTCTACCTTGTCATCCTCCACCACCCCTCTGCCTCCGGCCAACGCGACTGAAAATGAAGAATGGAAGTATTTTTTGTGCTCTCCTTCACGTGAGCTCTACATCGAACACAACATGTCATCTTTTTGAGCTATTTGTTGGTGACCTCCATCTCCCCTCTTTACGGTAAGGACTTTCGACCATTATACTCTATGTTATTCTTCTTCTTGTACTGTTCATCCTTCCTTGTATTGATATTTTTCGTTTTTCTTTGTTATTACAAATTTTAGGCACTGTTTTGGGCGAGCCACCACTCTGGATTTGCTCAGGCAGCCGTGAACATCCTATTCTTCTAGAGTAAGTCTCCTTTACAAATTTAAATGATTTGTTTGATGCAGAATTTTGCTCTATGTTGGTACTCTATTGTTGAAAAATCAAGTTGTGTTAAACCCTAACTCCTCTTTTTCTCGAATATGAGTTTATGTTTTGTTTTGATAAAACTTTGTTTCTGAGTAGAAGTTTTATAAACCATGAATTTTGGTTTGAAATCCTAAACCCCCTCTGCTTAAGTTTGAAATTGTTAGATGTATGGCTTACCAAATACCATCTAGTTTGTTTATATCTTACTTGTCTTAAGTATGCCAAGATTGTTTGGTGAATATATAATTAATAGCAGGTTTGTTGTAAAGGTATATCCGAGATTTTACATCTAGAATCAAAGCAAATACTGTTTCTTTATCACTTTGGAATCTAATACTACAATTAATTGAGTCTCATCAAAGCAAAAACAATTTCTTTATCACTTTGGAACCTAATATTTCCCGTTCTTAACATAAACTTTTTGATTTTCTTGAATTTTGTTAGATCGGCATTTGCTATGATGGAAGGTGCTGAGAAAAAGAATTTGATTTCTCTTGGAAAGGTTAGTTGAATTGAATCATAACACCGATTTTGCTAGGTTGTTTGCGTATAGATTGATACTGAATGTGTGACTTAGTTGACTATGTAGACAATTCTGATAGAGCCGACATCAGGAAACATTGGTATCAGTATGGCGTTTATGGTAGCCATGAAGGGATATAAGATGGTTTTGACTACGCCTTCTTTCACAAGCTTGGAAAGAAGGGTTTTCATGAGAGCATTTGGAGCTTAGTTGATCCTATCAATCAACCAAAGAAAGGGTGGAACAGTTAAAAAGGCTTGTGATCTTTTAGAATAAACAACATATGTTTTAATGCTGCAACAATTTTCCAATCCATTCAATACCATGGTAAGATTAACATAATTTAAATTATGATATTTGCTTGAAACAATGTTGTTAAGCAGCGGCTATGGAGGCGCTATATTGGTATATTTGTACTGGAGTTTGAAAAAAAACACTATTTTTCCACAATATGCCTCTATGGCACTGTTATGTAGCAAAAGTCAAACCAATTTCTATTTTTTGCAATACAGGTTTGAAATCTATTGCTAGAAAAATCATAAGTAAAACTATGTTTGTGCTATTGTACCTGTGTAATGTTTGGTTAAATAAAGTTATGAATTTGATATTTTGGCAAGTTTATATATTTAATTTACTATTAAACTGGAAAACAAGTGCGTTTTCAAAGAGGGGAGGAAGAGTTGGAATGGTGCAAGAGAGAATCAGCCTGCTGAAATTGCTTAGATATTCTTTTTGGAACTAAGGTTGAGTTGGGCAGTGATTTTTTACTATATTTGGACAAACTTACTACTCTTCTTATGTTGATATCATACTATTTTTCATAGTAGAATTTCAGAAGCAATCCAAATCATCCCATACTATTCTACTGTTTCTTGTATAGTTCTATCATTTTATAAAATTTAATGTTGATGGTAAAGTTATTTCTTCATAATGAACTTATTGGTTTTCATGCTGCATATGCATATTTTTTACTTCAGGTTCGACAACTAGCACAAGAAATTAGGGAGTTGACCTTGTCTATGCCTATGACTATCTATAATGAAAGTTCTGCTAGGGGTATGTTTATTCAATTATATCACAGCTACAACTCCTGCTATACATACTTTTATTTTCTTATCTTATCAATGATGATCTTAAACATTGTATTTGAGATGTAATAGTTGGCCTATATTCAATTGTTTTTCAAATAGGGCGGATGGAAATGGTGACATATGTGTGTGTTCTTCGTTTATATAGTTAATTGATTTTGTTGGAGGTTTGTAGATTAATCACTCTCTAAATTGATAACAAATTCTCAATGTCTTTATTATATTAACATATAAAATCCTATGTTAAGGTTACTTGGATTAATCACTCTCTAACAGAATGTTCTTGTTAACATAATATTTTAGCTTTGTACTTAGATTATCTCAAGAAATTTGAATGTATATTATATTTTACTTATCAAGTTCATATTTCAAATATTACGAAAACATTTATTAAGTTGATTTTATAACTTATTTTATTTTATTTTCAATAGGCTACAGGTATTTCTAGTGTTCTAAATCAAATAAATTCTCAAAGTCTACACACTAATCAACATAGAAGAGAAGACGATTAAAACTACTTTTATCTTACATAAGCTTTTGTGTTTATTTATTGTCGTAACATCTATATTGGGTGGTTGTTATTATATAATTGATATATTTATAAGGCATGTTATTTGTACAATATAATTGAAATTTTCTTCATTATTGCTTTAAATTGTGTGGTGTATATAGAAAGTATTGTCAAAATTTAATTATTAAAAAAATATTAATTATTAGAAATAAAATATTTATTTTAAAAAAATAGATATATACCAACGGCTAATTTGGTCTTATAAATAGTGTAAATGGTCGTTGTTATAGTCCCAAAACCTTTTCCATCCCTAATATTTTATGTTGGTATAAGATATTGAGACGGAAAACTGCCGTTGGTATAGAGAATTATAGTTGACGGAAGCAATTGACCGTTGGTATAGGTTTTTTTTTTTTTACATTTACCAATGGTTTTCGGACCTTTATCAATGGATTTTTGACATTGGTAAATGTCATATTTCTTGTAGTGTGATCATTATAGCTGTTGTGATTTTTCTCTTTTTGGATCTCTCAACACGGTTAAGTGTTTGATTTGAAGAAAAAATAACAGGACTATGCTCTAATACCAATTGAAGGTAATGAAAAAGCCACAAAAAAGGGGTTTGAATTATGTTTTTAGGAATTATCCTATTTTTTCTTTCTTCTTGAATTTGATGCAAAGCTGTTAAGCAAGTAAAGAAAGCTAGTAATGCTACGTCTTGTCCACCCTCTCTAGTTGTTTTTTCCTCCAACAAGGACTTCATTTACTAATCATAAAAATTACAACAAACCTCTAAGAGTCTGGAAAGACCTCTTAGCCCTCTCAAATATTTTGACTAGAAAGTCACTTGAGGAAACACAAAATAGAATTAATTTTCTGGATATTACATAAGTGCTTCATAAGAAAGCAGACTACTCCAATTTTTAGAACATATTGTTTTTGACAAACTTTTGAGCAGCAACTCTTTTGTCAAAATAATTTACATGAAAAATTTCTAAGAGATAACACAATCCGAGCAACAACTGTTGTATTTCATATGTTTCTGCAAGACTGAATGTTATGTTTTCAACACAACATCACTTTGCATTCTTCTTGTCTTCATTTTTTGAATTTAGCAAGTAACGAGCAACAACTTGTTGATATTTTTCATGATTTATTCGGGTATGTATTTTGCAACATACATACACATAATGATATAACCTTATAAAATATTACACTATTTTAGAAACATCTCAGTGTTAATTATTTTGTTATGAAGTAACTCTCTTAAGCATATATGAAGTTTAGGTATTTTTGTTGTTTAGTAGTGCCAATGTTTGCTGCTTTTCTTCATGCACACTATCACATACTAACACACACTTCTTCAACTCAATATTACTCTCTTTTATAGAAGCCCATTTAGAAAGAGAGTCATTAACGGTGAGCGGTTACCGGTGAGGTGAGGGTTGGATAATGGTGGAGATGACGGGTTTTCGGCGGGAGTAGTACGGGCACGAGAAAGATGAAGGGCGTGGCCTTTTGGGTTGATAAAGGGAGTGAGGATTGTACATGTGAGAGAGAGAGATTTGTCAAGAAGTTCCTCTGGAGTATTCCGTGAGAGAGGGAGTATATATTGTGTTGCTGTTGATGTGAGGTCGAGTGAGACCTCTGGAAGAGAGATATGTGGGAGTATCGCGGCGTGGAGGGAGTCCCAAAAATACGAAATGAAATTCCTTTTTTCAATTGGATTTAGATCTCCCGTCTCTCAAATCATAACCTTATCCTTAAAATAAAATCAAATTATGGTTAACCAATTTTTAAAAATATCAAAAGTGCCCTTTCAATAAAAATGATCAGAAAATCAATAAGAACAAAAATAAAACTTTTTGAAAATACTTTTCTTTTGATTTTTCAGAATAAAAATAGACATCTAAAATTATCAAAATTGATAAAAATGGACACTAAAATTGCTCGAAAGAATGAAATGAGAAAATTAAAATAAACTACAGGTCTCAAAGATTAATGAAAAATTATCAAAATGGTCAAAATCGAAATAAGACGATAATAAAGAATATCCGGTTACAAAATGCTTACGGTTTGAGACTTGAAATTGCACCGAAAAATTAAACGAGTACACCGTCATGATATACCACTAGTACAAAAAAGACAATAGAATTTTAAATTTTACACCCGATTTTTGAAAATCAGGTGTAATTAAAAAAATATGGTGGCAATTTTGTAAATAAAGTGTCATTTAAGCATTATCATGTGACAATGTACCCCCATTTTCTAAAAAAGAGTTTAAAATAAAAATATTATTATAATCAAATATTAATTACTCCCTTTAAACTAAAAAAAAGGGGTAAATAAAAAATGTGATGACAATTTTGTAAATAAAATAAAATTTAAATATGATCATATGATAATATACCCTCTATTTTCAAAAAATGGGTTTAAATTAAAAATATTATTATAATCAAATCTCAATTACTCCTTTTAAAATAAATAAATGGGTGTAAATTTATATAAACTAAAAAAATTTATAACTTAAAATATGTAATCAATGTGATGTATTAATGGGTTACTATTAATAAATTAATGTGACAATTTAGATGATTTTTCTTGGTCTAACTATTTCTTAAAAAAATTAAATAAAATGCTTCAGTTTTTTTTAATGATAAATTATTATTTTATTAGTGTTTATTTCATTAGATGAATAAAAATCAATAGTTTGTAAAAAAATATTTTAATTTTAATCCCTTTTCCTAACTATTCACGGGGAACCCATTTTCATTTTCACCCTTTTTCCAAACTATTCACACTTCACTGATATCGGGTTTACACTTTATTGAAATTGGGTTTACACTTCACTGAAACCCATTTTCAACATTACCCTTCTTCAGCTTTCACGTTTTCACGTTTTCATATCACCGAAACCCTTCTCCCTTCTCCAACTTTCACGTTTTCACGTTTTCATCTTCACCGAAACCCTTCTCGTCTTCACGCAAACCGTTCGCCTAAACCATTCTCGTTCCAAACACAGAAAATCATAGACCTCAGAATTTTCACGCTTCTCCGAAACCCTTCGCCGAAACTCTTCTCGTTCCAAACACAGAAATCAAAGTGCAGGACGAAACCAACTCTTCATCCTCAACTCTGAAACGATTCATCCCAAACGCATTCTCAAACGATTCATTCCAAACACATTCTCAAATGATTCATCCTCAACTCTTCTAAGCGCAAGGTTAGTGAACCAAACTCTTCTCAACTCCCAAACCATCATAATATATTTTGAGCAACATGCATCGGTAGGGTTTGAGTGACATGCATTAGGGTTTGAGTGACATGCATTCATGTTTGAGGGACATGCATTGATATCAGAAAATAGATTGTTGCTTAGGTTTTTTTGGTATTGAATTTTGAACTGGTTTGAACCGTAATACAGGTCTGTCAACTTGAACACCAGCTGTTTGATCATTTTCCCAGCTTCTTCGAATGACCAGTGGTAAATACTATAAGTGTGTATTCCTGTCGATGAATGCTGAACGAATTTTGAATTTTGATGATGATTTGGTGATTCGAGGCTTTGTTTTTATTCTGTATATAACGTGGAATAGGATCGTAGTTTTTTTCACTGTGTTTTTTCTGTTTAAATTGATAGTTATAACTTATAGCTGTTCTGAGTCTTGTTCTTGCTTGATTCTGTTGCTAGTTAAAGAATATGGAATGGATTCTGAATTTTGATGACGTTTTGGAGATTTGAGACTTTATTTTATTCAGCTTATAATTAGGAATAAAACAGAACTTGAGTGACATTAGGACTGTGTTTTCCACTGTTTATTTTGATATAGTTATACTAAGTTATGTCTTGCTTAATTCTACTAATAGTCAAAGTATGTAGACTGGATTCTAAACTCTGATAGTGTTTTGGAGATATGAGACTTGGTTTAATTTAGTTTTCATTAGAAATAGAGTGAAACTTATGTAAGAGGAGAACTATGTTCCATTGTGTTTTTTTCTGATTAATTTATTGGAAATATGAATATCTTATCTTCTGTAATTGGTCTTTTTGAATTGATTGAGACCTTAGGATTTATGAGAATTTTAAATTTGGTAATGATTATTGTGTTTGAAACACTTTCTGTGCTAGGATCAAATCAAATCGTTGAATTTTGTTGGGATACACAGATTGTTCCTAGGAACAATTTTGCTCAACACAACCACTGCTATCACAGCCTGTTGCATCCATTAAGGTAAAATTTAAGTGTAAGTATCATTATTGAAATGTTTGATCAAGTGTCATTGTGATATGGAATGTTCTTCTCTCTGCCATCACAGCCACAGTTAATGTCATTGAAATGTTTTAGCAAGTTGATTGTAAAGGGTCTGAAGGAAGCCACTGTTAATATTACTGAAATGTTTTAGAAAATTGATTGTAAGGGTCTGAAATGTTTTTGCCTCTGCCATTGCAACCTGTCAATGTTACTGAAATGTTTGTAAAAGTGATGAAAGATATTTAAATGATTGTAAGACTTAGAGAAAATAAGGGAATGATGAGAAACCAAAATATGATTACAATTGACTTAAATGTTACAAGTCCATAATGTAGCATCTACTGGTTTCTTAACTCTATCATTCACAATCTTCAAACTTGTTTCAGTTGGTGTTGCAACATGATTACAATTGAACATGTTGAATCTCCTCACAACATCTTCAGCATATTTCTTTTGATCTTTTATTTGTGTCAGCAAATTTCATTATTAAGTAGTATGACAAAACACCAAAATTGAATATCTCAAATCTCTTCCTCATACATTCTGCAATGATATAAATCCATTCTCATATTACAAATATCATTGTCCTTAATTTTCTTGAATTAATAAATCAAACAAAACAAAAATATTATAAAGTTTTCTAAGTTATAAGTGATAAATTAGGTTCTTAAAAAACCAGTCTTAAGATACCACAATATTGTAGTTGCATGACCATGTAGTAAATTCCAAAAATAGTACCATCCATAAAATTTTAGGATGAACCTGCATATATTGAAAAAAACTTTAGGACGAACCTGCATATATTGCAAAATAACAGTACCATCCAGAACAATCCAGTGATGATGAGAGAGACACAATGCTGTACCACTCAAGATAGTCCATATGTATAATGATATATTTTTGAAAATGAACTACACAAAGTAACGATTAAAAGGGAAAAAATGCAAATTATTTTTAACATTACCCTCAGCAATAAGATATTGCAATGAAGTATTTAACCTATGTTCTATTTCTCCTTGTTGTTGGCTTTGCTGTTTACTCAAATATGGACTCTTTACCAGTGTTCTATATCCAAAAACATGTGAGTCATTTTCACTATAGTAGATTAAGACCGAACGAACTTCGTTTTAACCTATGTTCTATTTCTCCTTGTTGTTGGAATTATTATCTGTGTATCTAATATTGATTTTAGCATTGTCATAATTTTTGATAGTTAAGTGGGATTATGGTTGTGTAAAGGTTTGGATTATATATAGTGTGTTCAATGAGAATTATCTATATTAACTATTAGATTTAATTAATGTTTCTGAATAATTATTAAAACTTATAATTAGTGTGTTAGACACACTTTCTGTTTCTTCTTATCATTTAAGAAATAAATGGCGGTGGCGGTACTAACTGCGTCCTCTCTCTCTCTCTCTATCACTATTATTTCTCTTATATCATAGTTATAGATCAGAGTTGGATGCAAACAAACCGCTCAAGTGAAGAGTATCAAAAAAGAAGTGTTGGAGTTTTTGACATTTGCTCAAACTAATCTTCCCAAAAGTAATGGATGGTTCCATTGTCCTTGTGCTAAGTGTGTGAATATTGCACCTTTAGATGCCAACATAGTAATGGATCATCTAATAGTCAATGGGATTTGTCAAAATTATACAAAGTGGATATGGCACGGTGAATTGTCTGATGCACCAAAGGCCTCCATAAGAGAAGAGTTTGATATCAAGGGGAGTGATTGTCTAGAAGAAATGATTCGTGATATTGGACACGACTCTTTTCAACGAGCACACATACATGATACTCTTTGCAATGACAACAAAGTGCCTCTATATCCAAATTGTAAAAACTTCACACGATTGTCAGTCGTGCTGAGATTATTCAATTTGAAGGTAATTAATAGTTGAACCGATAAAAGCTTCACACAATTGCTAGAGTTGTTGAAGGAAATGCTTCTAGATGAAAACACGTCGCTGAACCGTTGTTATGATGCAAAAAAGATATTATGTCCGATGGGTGTAGAATATCAGAAAATACATGCATGCCCCAATGATTGCATATTGCATATTGCATTGGAAAAATAATGAAGAGAAGGAAAAGTGTCCCAAGTGTATGACATCACAATATAAGAAGAAGGGTGATGATGAAGGTTGTGATGTAACCACAAAGGGTCCTCCAGCAAAGGTGTTATGGTACCTTCCAATTATTCCGAGGTTTAAGTAATTGTTTGCGAATTTAAATGATGTAAAGAGTATTAGATAGCATGCATAAGAGAGGAAGTGTGATGGAAAAATTCGGCATCCGACCGATTCTTTGCAATGGAAGAAGGTTGATACCTTATTTCTCGACTTCGGCAATGAACCAAGAAACCTTAGGCTTGGACTTTCTACAGATGGAATGAATTCATATGGTAGTTTAAGTAGTAAACATAGTTCATGGCCAACTCTCTTGATTATTTACAACTTATCTCCTTGGTTGTTCATGAAGAGGAAACATGTTATGTTATCCATGATGATTTCGGGACCAAAACAACCTGAAAATGACATAGATGTCTATCTAAGTCCCTTAATTGATGACTTAAAAAAGTTGTGGGATGAAGGAATTTATGTGTTTGATAATTTTTCAAATGAATATTTCAAATTGCGTGCCATGCTATTTTGCACCATCAATGACTTTCTAGCTTACGATAACTTGTCTGGTTATAAAGTTAAGGGGCATAAAGCATGTCCTATATGTGAAAAGGATACTTGCTACCATCAGTTGGATAAGGGAAAGAAGTTTGTTTATCTTGGACATCGAAGATTTCTTAAACGTAACCACTCATATCGAAGATTGAAAATGGCTTTTAATGGATGTCAGGAGTATAAAGTTGCCCCAAAGGCCTTAATCGGAGAAGAAGTCTATCATCGGGTGAGGAATATAAGTTTTAGTTTTGGAAAACAACAAAAAAAGTTACGTATAAGAATATATGGAAGATATATTGGTCTAGTCTTGATGTAAGACATTGTATTGATGTAATACACATGGAGAAAAATGTGTGTGATAGTGTAATTGGAACACTTCTCAACATTCAAGGTAAGACAAAGGATGGTTTAAGCTCTCGTTTAGATATGGTTGAAATGAACATAAGACAAGAGTTAGCTCCACCACCAAGAGGTACCAAAATTTATTTACCACCGGCATGCCATACATTGTCAACAGAAGAGAAACGAAGATTTTGTGAGTGTCTACAAGGTGTGAAAGTTCCCAATGGCTACTCCTCAAATGTCAGAAGTCTCGTGTCAGTAGAAGACCTCAAACTAGTTGGCTTGTAATCTTATGATTGTCACATTTTGATTCAACAAATACTACCCGTGGCTATTTGTGGCATCTTGCCCAAAAATGTCCGACATGCCATAACTAGATTGTGCTTTTTCTTTAATGATATATGTAACAAAGTGATTGACCCTGATAAGTTGGATGAGATGGAAAACGAGTCTATCATTATTTTGTGTCAGTTGGAGATGTTTTTTCCTCCTTCATTTTTTGACATCATTGTTCACTTAATAGTCCATCTAGTTAGAGATATTAATGTTTGTGGCCATATTTATTAAGATGGATGTATCCTTTTGAACAATACATGAAGTTATTGAAAGGATATTGTCATACCCCAAAATTTTCCCTCCATCTTCTCAAGACATCTCATACATCCATACTCAAGGATTCCCCAAGAGTTGATCAGACAAACTCTCTCCTAGACAATCAACCCAAACTAGGGTTTGGCAAGTCTCAGATCAAGATGGACTTCCAACATCTCCAATGGTCATCATGCCTCCTCATATGTTTCAAAGGCTCTCCATGTCAAGTTTCAAGCCTCACAAGTCAAGTTTCCTCAGACAATTGCTCAGATGGTTGAAAATCAATTGTATTGGACAAAAAGTCAACTGTGGTCAACATACAGTCAAACTTCATAATTTTTGGTCAACATCCTCATTTTGAAGTTACATGCATCATTTGATCAAGGGTTGATCATGATTCATCAAGAAAACTCAAGATTTTCCCAAAAGTCAAACTTTCCAAATTAGGGTTTCTCAGTGGAAAGTCAACCAAACTTTGACTGAGCATAACTTCTTCATATTTTCTTAGAAATTTTTCCACCACCTCTTGTTTTGAAGGAAATTCAATTCTCTACAACTTCATGTCTCACAAGAATGTTCAAAAAATGCTTCATTTGGAAGGTATGGATCAAAATATTACAGGTCCTTTTCAAAAGTCAACAAAAAGTCAACATTTTGTTTTGAAGATATATTGAGCATGGGAACTCCAATTGAGATGAGACCAAAACGTTTGGTTAGAGGACTCTTAGAGCTTTCCAAAAAGTCCAAGAACACTCAAAAATGTGGAAAATTGAGCAAGATACACCATTCACAAGTTGGGCAATTTTGAAGAAGTGCACAAAGAGAAATGCTTCTAAAAATCAAATATTTTGCAAATGGGCTTACTTTTTCTTCATCCAAACTTGTTCCTTATACAATTAGGAATATCCAAGCCCAATGCCACGAATTTTTATTTTATTTTTCTATTTAATTTGGAATTTATTCATTTAAATACAAATTAAATTCAAAAATAAAGTATAAAATCAAAATTAAATGCAAACTTGATTTTTCTCTCTTCCTTGAGATCCAAGCAACTCAATAAAGCCAGAAAATTTCGAAATTTGGATTGATATGGCAAGATTTGATTGAAAATTGATCAAAAAAATGAAAATTTGATTTTGTACAAAATCAAATTTGATTTGCATTGATTAGTGATTGATTCTTCCTCAAATCAACTCCAAATTCATCTACTATATATATTTAACACATGCCACACGAATTAGGGTAGAAAAAATGGCTGGAGAAACCCTATTGAAGCTCAAGAAATCCGTGCAACACAAGCAACTAGCAGCCTTGGATTTAGGTCGTTTCAATTGATTCCAAGCACTCAAACACATTCCTTGATACCTCTTGAATCGATCCAGACCCTCACTTTGCTCAAAACCATCCAGAATCAAAGAATCCGAATTCGGTTTGTTCAAGAAAATTTCAAAATCGATATCTCATATTCATGCATTATTAACATGTTTTATTGTTGTTTTTGTGATTGGTGATAAGTTTGCAAGCGATATGGGCATGTTAATTGTGTTTCTATGTCCTGGAACTCGATATGCCATGATTAGGGTTCTTGACCACGATTTAGGGTTTTCCTTAAACGGAAAAATTGGACCTCGAGACCATTACCAATGCATTCGGAATGATGTCCTGAATCGAACCATGGTCTTAGAATTCATTTATATTACTTGTGTATGATTTTCGATTTTTCCAGGGTTGTAGCGTCGAACAAAGGCCGACACTGAATTTTCAAAAATTCAAAACGAAGGAGATGAATTTTGGCGCGGAGACGAGGCAATAGGGAGGAGACGCGTGCTTGTAATCCATTCGCTCCGATTGTGACACGCGTGCACGCTGGCTCAGATGGCAAAGGCGTGTGGGTATGAGAGCAAGGTCTCCAGTTCGATCCTTGGCCATGGCAAGAGTATTTTTACATAGTTTACAAACTTTTCATATTTTTCTTATTTATTTAATATATTTCATGCATTTTTAATTCTTTTCATAATTTTTATTCATGCATTAAAAATTGTCAAAAATATTTTTCCTCTTGCATTTATTTTCATAAAATGTTTATTTAATTTATAAAATTAAAAAATATTATTTTCCATGCATATTTAATTTTATTCATAATTTATCATTTAAATCACTTTTAATTGGTTTTTAATTATTAAATCATCTCCAAAAAATCCCAAAAAATTATTTTAGCATATTAATGTTATTTCCAGCATGAAATATTTTTCTCATTCAAAAATTTGCATTTTTACTAACATTTTCCTCTTATTCGATTTCATCGTATTTTCCGATTTCTTATCTTTTCACAGGTTATCTCGTCTCGGACGATTTCTTTTTACCGTTTTCTTTTTTTCAATAATGTAATTGCTCATGGGATGTAATAGTTTAATTAGGGCTTTTATTTTCCGCATGTTTAAATTATGTAACTGCCCCAAAGCCATGTAATAGCGTAGGACTTTATCTTTCCGCATTTTACATTTCCGCAATTTAATTTCCGCACCCTATAAACTGTTAGTAATTAGGCGTGTATGGCAAGACTAAAATCAACATAGCTCACTCATAATTCTAAAATAAAATATCTGAATTGGCACACTCTTTTCACACATGCACCCCTTAGGGTAATTCTCTCTCGTTGCATTTACGAGTACAAATGGTCAAGTCCCTCGAACGTAGAGGTATTCTAGCACCGTTGCCTTCAAAACAAATCATCATAGTCCCTTCTATACAAAGATCATAAGACCCATGATGTCGCCTCCGAATACATGATCTTGACCCTCGATTGTCGCCTACGAAAAATGATGATAGTCCCTTCGAATGTGCTAGGATACCTCCTACAAGTTGCTTTCTTTGACCATCCGATGTCTCTTCGAATGTCCCGCTTACATCCAACGAATAGGGTTACCTACCAACTAATGGTATGGATAGCACTATTCTAAAGGAACGTAAAATAACACGAAAACGACCAATTCTGAGTAGGTAATAAGACTTTTAGTTGCTTGCTCAAATCAAATACTTTTCACACCTCACACTTTTGTCAAAGTTCAAACTCTTTTCAAAACAAAACATTTCCAAACACTTTGTATACATTCCTACATGAATCATTACAAAGTCAAAGCGAAATGCCTTTTCAAAACATTTTTGTCAAACACACAGAAAGCACAATTTTAAAGTGATCTAAGAGCAACTAAGAGCCCGTAGATAACTACGGATGGAAAGGGGTGCTAATACCTTCCCTTTTCATAACTTTCTCCCTTACTCAGAATCTAACGAAGGTCTTTTTCTATACTTTTTACCTTCCCTTAATTGGATAAAAGAAAAGTCGGTGGCGACTCTTGCTATCCGCACATTTGCGATACAAAAACCTACAAAGTCAGTTCACCGTATTACAGAACTGGCGACTCTGCCGGGGAGACACCCTAAAAAGAAGAGAATGCCTTAGGGATTTCTAGATCACCTTTATTGCTTTCTGTTTGACTTGCTTGCTTTATCTTTTAAGGGTTGCTTGGGTATTATATTGTTGGGGGATCCTACACCCGGATCCGGGTTTCCTTTTAGGTAAGTAGCAATAAATCGTCGCGACCGTTAGACGTATATCGAAACGGTCAACATGATGGCTACGTTAGTGTGACACTTTGGATGTCCTGATACTCTTCATTCCCAAGTTGAGGATAGTATTTGGCTTCTGCGTGGTGTCATCAAGCACTAACTAAACTTTTAGAACCTTAATTGACCCATCTTGGCCATTAGAAGGTAGTGAGATGGCCGACTTTGGTGCAGACTAAGGTTGGCTGATACTCGATGCTACGCTCATTAAGATCAGACTTTTGGGATATTTTCGATCGACCACTTGGTAGTCGTATTGAAATAAACGCCTACGAGAAAGATCAATGATATGAGATTCTTAGAACCCGATTACTATTATAGGACAGGATGAACCAACTCAAACTTTTGGTGGGGTAATCACCTATACCTCATGCAAGCCTTAAACCTAGGCTCATTGTGTGAATTGCTTGTGTGTGCCAAACATGACATCATGACATCATTTGCATTGCATATCATTTCTAACTATTTCAAGGACCTAGGGATTTATCTTTGCTCTGTTTTGTAGGGTATTATGGCTTCTAGAAAGACTATCCGAATCAACTTCATGGGTATACCTTCTCAGCTCAAAGAATTGGTTTCAGAGATTCCTGATCATGCCCAGTTCATCAAAAGACATGGTTATCTACTTGACTTGGTTATCTCCGGTTTCGAAGAAGATATGATGCATGTCCTATTCCAGTTCTTTGATCCGAAGCATCATTGCTTTACATTCCCGGATTATCAGTTGGTTCCTACTTTGGAAGAGTTCTCTAAGCTACTTGGGATACCTATTCTTGATCAAATGCCATTCACCGGTTTAGAAAAGGTTCCTAGGTACGAAGACATTGCATCAGCCTTACATCTTAAGCGCTCAGACATTGAAGCCAATTGGGAAACTAGAAGCGGAGTTAAGGGTTTACTTGCTAAGTTCCTAATTAAGAAAGCCCGAGAATTCCTCAAAGTTATGAGTTTCCATGCATTCGAAGACATTGTGGCCTTGCTAATCTACGGTTTGGTTCTATTTCCTAACTCGGATCAATTCATAGATGTCAACGCCATCAAGTTGTTTCTTACCCGCAATCCTGTGCCTACTTTACTTGGAGACATTCTACATTCTCTCCACACTCGTACTACTAAGAGACAAGGAACTCTCATGTGTTGCATACCGTTACTTTTCAGGTGGTTTATTTCGCACCTTCCTCCATCAGTTTTGAAGAACGAACAAAGGTTGAAGTGGTCACAAAGGTTAATGTCACTCTCTCATTCAGATATCCGTTGGAGTCTTTTCTCTCAAAAGGACTTCACATTCATTGAGCGTTGTGGAGAATTCCCTAATGTACCGCTACTTGGTATAAGGGGAGGTATTACTTACAACCCTTCTCTAGCTCTACGTCAGTTTGGTTTTGCTCGAAGAGATGGCCCTCATGATATGCTTCTCCAAGATATTGTGTTCGACTACAATCACGATCTCCAGAATTACCGGCGAAGGTTCATACACGCTTGGGGCATGGTAAAGAAGACTGATACCAAGACTTTGGGGCACCAGAACTCCATTCCTTGGGAACCTTACCTCAAATGCATGCGAGATCGAGCTCAAAACCTCATGATGCCATTCACGCCTGTTTTACCAGTAATTATGGAACCAGTTGCTATAGGTGACGAGTCCTATACTGTTCTCCATCCTGACATGCCTACTGATTTTGAAGACTTGAAGAGATCCTGGATTCAGCTCAAGGAAGAGAGGGATACCTTTGAAGCTCAGTGCTATGCAAGCGAGAAGAAGGTACTAGAGTTTACCAAGCTACTTCACGAGGAGCGAAACATCAACGCCTACCTCGACACCAAGAGGAAGCGCCCATGGGAGACTTAGAGCTTTAGGATTTTTATGTTTTCTTTTATTGTTTTGAACTATCTTTTGTACTTAAAAAGAAAAAGGATAAAAAGAGAGCTAATAAATGTTTGTTCATTGCTTGTTTAACAAATTTAAATCTCTAAGGTCCTTGAAAGCATTGCAATGCATTCGCATAAACATCGCATAGCATAGCATAACATTGCATCACAGGTACATTGAAGATTGGTTTTCTCATTCTCTCGCTATTTATTTTAGCAGAAATGGCTCTTGAACAGTCTGTCAAAGATCTTCAAGCTCAGAATGCTCAGTTTCAGCAGATGTTCACCAGTTTGGTCCAAGGCCAAGAGGATCTGAAGAAGCTCATCAACAGAAAGAAGAAGGTTGTTGGTCTTCTCAACATGGGCAGACGCTACAAAGGTGGTCCTAAGGAAGTATCAAGAAGGATAGAGCTCTCTGAAGGAAGTATCAAGAAGGAGGATGAGCAAAGTGACAAGGGTGATGGCGAAGGTAGTCAGCATGAGCCTGAGAAAGACTATGATAATGGCCAGTACTTCGATGAAGATGACAAGTACAAGCAACTTGAAGACCGTCTGAATGCTGTGGAAAACCTGAAGATGTCAGGGCTGAATTTTGATGATCTGAGTCTTGTTCCTGGTGTTGCGATTCCTCCCAAGTTCAAAGTTCCAACTTTTGCTAAGTATGATGGCATGTCTTGCCCTAAGCTGCATTTGAAATCCTATGTCCAGAAAATCAACCCCCACACTGATGACAGAAAGTTGTGGATGCACTATTTTCAAGAGAGTTTGTCCAAAACTCAATTGGAGTGGTATTATCAGCTAGAGAATGACCGTATTTGTACTTGGAGTGACTTAGCAGATGCTTTCTATAGACAGTATGAGTACAATGCTGAATTGACACCCACTCGCATGCAACTACAAAGCATGTCTATGGGTCGTGACGAGAAGTTCAAAGAGTATGCTCAGAAATGGAGAGATTTAGCAGGTAGAGTTCAGCCACCCTTGTCCAATAGGGAGTTGGTTGATATGTTTATGGGAACACTGACCGGTCCGTTCTTCAATCATCTGATTGGAAACTCTTCAGCCGGATTCACCGAGCTGATATTGACAGGAGAGCGTATTGAAGCTGGAATCAAGAGTGGAAAGATTCAGGTAGAGTCGTCTTCAAATGCTGCAAAAAGATCTTTTGGTGGTAAGAAAGAAGCCAATGCTGTGTATGGTCAGAAAAGCCGAGCCAAGACCGACCGCGCTCAATCTGTGGGGGCAGTTGTGATCTCCAATCCTACATCAGCACAACCTCAGCGAGACAACGCGCGTAGCCAGAACGCGCCACGAAGACAGTTTACAAAGATCAACATGCCGTTGTCGCAAGCCTTGCAACACATGTTGAAAGCAGAGCTGATTACCTTGAGGGATCCTCATCAAAATATCAACACTTCCTCTCCGAGATACAATCCTAATGCTAAGTGTGCTTACCATTCCAATAGCCCAGGACATGGTACTGATGACTGTTGGGCTCTGTGAAGAACAAGATTCAAGATATGATTGAAGCTAAGCAGATTGAGTTTGATCCTCCAGTTGAGACTCCGAACGTGATCAACGCTCCTATGCCTAACCATGACAAAATCTCCAATGCTGTTGGAGAGAATACTTATGTTTTCAACATAGATGACTTGACCATTCCTCTGATGACTATTAAGAAGAATTTGCTGCAAGCCGGTGTCAATCCAGGATGCCCAGAGCATTGTCGTTGGTGCCCATCCGCACCTGATGGTTGCGCTTGGTTGAGAAGACGTGTTTAGTGCATGATGAACACCCGTGAAATACTATTCCTGAAACCACCTGTGCAGAAGCTGTGTGAAGATATGTCTAAGTTGAAGATCGAAGATGTGAATGAAGCCGTACCATCTGTGTGGGATACCTTGGGGCAGCCAAGTGGAAAGTATGATTACATGGTAAAGTACACTGTTCCTGAGAGCTATAAGATTCCTATTGAAGATGTTAAAGCGACCGGATGGGGTGACGATTTCCCAGAAGACTATGCTGATGTTAACACAATAAGAATTTCCTCTGCTGATCCTGTGCCTAGGGTGGCGCCTCTCATTATTACTTCTCCAAGACCAGTTCCATATTCCTCCGACAAAGCTATCCCTTAGAATTATGGAGCTGATGTTTACTATCATGGCGTCAAGCAAGACCCTCTGACCATTGAAGATCTTACAGTTGAAGCTACCATGCCTGACATTGACAACATCACCGGATCAAGTAAGGTGACCGAATCGAAGAGTATTCTCTCGATATCTCTCCTCCCAAAGACATCATGACTCGCATTCCATTATTCAACCCATTCCCAAGCTAGAGGGAAAGAACCAAACTCATCCCTCAACCGAAGTGCCAAAGGAAGTTGTCAAGACACCTCAAACAAGAAATAGAGGAAATTCAAGATCATCAAGAAGAGTGACTACAATGTTGTGGAGCAGTTGGGACAGACTCGTCCAAGATCTCCATGCTTGCTCGCTCTTGTGCTCGAGGCTCATGCTAATGCCTTGGTGAAGTTTCAAGAATGCTCACGCACCGCAAGACACTACTACTGACCAGTTTGAAGTTTGTATTGCTAGCCTGGCTGCCAACAACGACCTAGGTTTCTCTGATGCTGATTTGACTCCTGCCGGAAAGAAACATAACAAAGCCTTGCACATCTCCGTTGAATGCAAGGGCGTTACATTATCTCATGTTTTGGTGGATACCGGTTCTGCTCTGAACATCCTACCGAAGACTGCTTTTGATCGACTCGATGTCGAAGGGTTGGTTCTGAGACCCAGTGACATTATTGTGAGAGCTTTTGATGGTTCTAAGCGAACAGTACTTGGAGAGCTCATTCTGCCTATTAAAGTCGGTTCCCACTTTTGATTCCACTTTCTTTGTCATGGACATCCGTCCAAAGATACTCTTGCCTACTTGGACGCCTTGGATACATGGGGCGTGTCTACTTCTACCCTACATCGTGTCAAGTACCGGTGAAGGGAAGGTTGTTACGATGTGGTGAAGAAGAGTATATGGTCACCATCTACATCATTCCGATACCTCGAGATGGAAGGTGAATTCTTCGAGACTCCCTGTCAAGCTTTTGAAACAATCCCCAGAGTCATGCCTGTTGACTCTCCTGTCACTCCCGAAGATGCCAAAGTTCCGCCTAGGATGGCCTCATTGAAAGATGCTCAAGCTGCTGTTGAAGAAGGTAGTGCTATTTGGGGACAGCTCCCTGACCTTCCTTTCAAATCTGACAAGACTGGTTTAGACTTCACCATCAAGGGTCAGAAGATGATACGCCGCGAATGTGCCGGCCAACTTCCTTTCCGCATCATCCAGAGTGGAGTCCATGCTATAGAAGACGACGACAACGACTTCGACATTAGCAAGTGGATCTTCCCAACTCCCGACAACGGACTCAGCAATTGGAAGACTGAAGACGTCATACCAATCTCCTTTAGACAGGAGTAATTGCTCTTGTTTTGTTTTGCTTTTCGTATTTGCTATGTTTTGAACAATAAACTTTGAAAGCCTAGTGCCTTGCCCGGGGCATCATGGCTCGTTTGTGAGGGTTATTATCTGTCATTTGCATATTTTCATTCAATAAAATCGTTGGAATTTTGCATTCAATTGTTGTTTTCTTCCTTTTACTTTATCACCCCTTCAAAAAGCTATGTGTTTCTTACACACACCCACGTGATACACTGCAGAATCACTCCGAATCTTGTTGATAACAGCTATGCTATTGCTAAATATGACTTCGATAATCCGATCTACCAAGCCGAAGACGAAAGTGAGGAAGATTGTGAAGTGCCGGAGAACTTGTCCGATCGCTACAGAAGAAGAACGAGTTATACAACCACACGAAGAGCAAGTTGAGGTTGTGAATTTGGGTACCGACGAAGACGAAAAGAGATCAAGATAGGAGCGGGTCTTGAGAATGTTAAAGAAAGGTTGGTTCGGATGCTACAAGACTATATTGAGGTTTTGCTTGGTCATACGAAGACATGCCGGTTTAGACATTGATATTGTGGTTCATCGATTGCGACAAAAGAAGGTTTTCTCGGAAAAAAGGTTGTCGCACCCCGAGATGTCGAGAAAATCAAAGCCAAGTCATGAAGCGTTCAATGCCGGTTTCTTAGCTGTTACTTCCTATCCATAGTGGGTGGCTAATGTGGTACCTGTACCTAAGAAGGATGGCAAGGTACGAATGTGTGTGGATTACAGAGATCTGAACAAAGCAAGTCCGAAAGACGATTTTCCACTCCCTCATATTGATGTTCGTTGACAACACCGCTCAAGATAAGGTTTTCTCCTTCATGGATGGTTTCTCCTTACAATCGATCAAAATGGCTCCAAGACATGGAGAAGACTACTTTTGTTACGGTGGGGCACTTTCGCTACAAGGTTATGTCGTTCGGACTGAAGAACGCAGGCGCCACTTATCAGCGTGCTGTGGTGACGTTATTTCATGACATGATTCACCACGAGATAGAAGTCTATGTCGACGACATGATAGCTCGATCACAGACTGAGGAAGAACATCTTGATCATCTGCAGAAACTATTTGACAGGTTGAAGAAGTACAGACTGAGACTTAATCCTAACAAGTGCACCTTTGGGGTCAGATCCGGAAAACTCTTAGGGTTTGTTGTCAGTGGAAAAGGTATTGAAGTTGACCCCGCCAAGGTTAAAGCTATTCAAGAAATGCCAGCTCCCCGCACCGAGAAGGAAGTCAGAGGTTTCTTGGGCCGATTGAACTACATTTCCAGATTCATTGCACATTTAACTGCTACTTGTGAGCCAATCTTCAAGTTACTAAAGAAAGATCAAGTAGTGGAATGGAATGACGATTTCCAGATCGCTTTTGACAAAATCAAGGAGTACCTACAGAATCCTCCTATTCTGATGCCGCCTGCCAAAGGAAGACCTCTTATCATGTACTTGGTTAGAGAATTCAATGGGTGCGTGTTGGGGCAACATGACGAGTCCGTCGAAAAGAGCATGCAATATACTACCTTAGCAAAATTTTACCGATCGTGAAACAAGATACTCACAGAGAAAACTTGCAACGCTTTGGCTTGGGTTGCTCACGACTAAGACAAGATATATCGACCCACACTACCTTGTTGATTTCAAGATGGATCCGATAAAATACATATTTGAGAAACCAGCTCTCTAAGAATAGCAAGATGGCAAATGATCTTTACCGAATATGACATCCAAGACACTTCTCGAAGCAATCAAAGGAAGTGTAGTAGCCGATCATTTGGCTCATCGTCGTAGATGACTATCGATCTATGCGGTCAATTTCCGATGAAGATGTTTTACTAGTTACAGATTGTGAAGAACCAGCCCACGAAGGACCCGAACAAGGATCCCGATGGACTATGGTCTTTGATGGAGCCTCAAACGCACTTGGCAATGGCATTGGTGCCATCATCACATCCCCTCGCAGCGACATACACCTTTCACCGCCGATTATGTTTCAACCGCACTAACAACATGGCCGAATCTGGTGCATCATGGGTATTAAAGCGCTATTGACTTAAGAATCAAGTTCTTACAAGTATATGGAGACTCGACTTTAGTGATCGGTATTAAGGCGAGTGGGAAGCATCCGAATCTCATTCCGTATCGAGAGCATGTTCTGAGTTTGATCCCCTACTTCGAAGAGATTACTTTCGATCGCATTCCCCGAGAAGAGAATCAGTTGGCAGACGCATTGGCTACTATGTCGTCTATGATCAAGGTCAGATGGGACAACGAGGCTCCCCAGATCATCATTGAGAAGTTTGACGAACCAGCATATTGTTATGAGCTTGATACAGAAGAGAAACCTTGGTACTACGACGTGAAGAGGTATCTTGAGAGTCAGGAATATCCCGCAGGGGTATCTGTCAACGATAAAAAGTTCTTGAGAAGATTTGCATCCAAGTTCTTCCTCAGCAACGGCATCCTATACAAGCGCAACCACGACTTGTGCTTACTCCTTTGCATCCAAGTTCTTCCTCACCATGGAAGCTGATTGTCATCGCTATGCTCGATCTTGTCACAAATGCCAGATATATGCCGACAAAGTACACGTACCTCCAGTACCTCTGAATGTTTTAACAGCTCCTTGGCCGTTTGCAATGTGGGGCATTGACATGATCGGGGAAATCAAGCCCACAGCTTCCAACGGACATCGTTTCATCCTTGTGGCAATTGATTATTTTAACAAGTGGGTAGAGGCAGTCTCGTTTGCGTCTGTTACCAAGAATTTTGTGGCTCGATTCATCAAGCATAATCTTATCTGTCAGTATGGCACTCCCGAAAGGATTATCACAGATAATGACTCTAATCTCAACAATAAGATGATCACTGAACTCTGCACGCAGTTCAAGATCAAGCATCACAACTCTTCTCCTTATCGGCCTAAGATGAATGGCGCAGTGGAAGCCGCCAACAAGAACATTAAGAAGATTATACAAAAGATGACAGTGACTTACAAGGATTGGCATGAGATGTTACCATTTGCTCTTCATGGTTATCGCACAAGATGAACATCAACGGGAAACCCCTTCTCTTGTATACGGTATGGAGGCATCCTACCAATTAAGGTTCGAGATACCCTCGAGTCCTCCGGACGCAGTTAAGCGAAGACGATTGGGTCCGCACTCGCCTTGACCAGATTAATTTGATTGATGAGAAACGACTCGCATCCATCTTCCTTGGACAGATCTATCAGAAGCGAATGATCCGAGCATTTAACAAGAAGGTCAAGCACCGAGTCTACCAAGTCGGTGATCTAGTAGTCAAGCGTATCATTCTTCCACAAGGTGATCCCAGGGGCAAATGGACTCCCACCTATGAAGGACCATTTGTAGTCAAGAATTTTCCGGGAGCTATGATACTTAGCACCATGGATGGTGAAGACCTCCCACACCCTGTGAACGCAGACATAGTCAAAAAATACTACGCATAAGAGAGACTCGCTAGGTCGACTGACCTAGGCAAAAATAAGGGCATCCTGGCGAACCAAAAGGGTTCGGGCAAAAGTTAAGGATATATACAAAACATGTACACCAAGTCGAAAACACGAAAAGGCGGCTTGGGCAAAAAGGGGTATCCAGAAAAACCCGAAGGGCGGTCTAGGCAAAAGTTAGGGATTTAAGCGCACGACTATGTCTCGTCCGGATCACCTATCTACACTACTATCAAGATTCAAGATTCAAATGGCAAAGATCAATTCACTCACTTTCTCGACGAAGGATATGAGATAGTTGAAATATATGAGTACTAGCATAGTTGGAACTTAACGAGATTGTTTCCGCATAGCTTTTTACCTTTCTTGTATACAAACTACTTGGCCATACGCCACATTTCAAATAAATACGAGTTTCTTTCTCTTTACTGTTGTTGTTTGCATAAAGTCCAATGTTTGCTTTGAATGATTATATGCATCTAACAATAAAAATCTATTCACAAACATGCGAAAGGTGAACATACAAAAGTAATTGCTACAGGCTCTAGGAATTGAGATGACGACGAAAGTCACCAACATTTCCCCGCAGAGCATGATCCCCACAGAAATGTCATTCATTACAAACCTTCCCCAGTGGAGTACGCGTCGGTCCCCAAGCAATGATTCCACTCAACTTAACCGGATTACGCCTGTCCTGTCTTCGAGCAGTAACATCTCATCCCCAGCCGAGGAATTTATCCCCAACAAGATATATCTCAACAATTCCCCTTTTCCCCGACAGCAGTAGTATCTAGACTTGGAACTTGGTCAGATAGTGCACCGGAGGAAACCTACACTTCTTATTCCTCAGTCAGAGATTCCAACGGGCTCCAGATTCTTCTAACCCGGTCTCCCAGCAACTACCGAATACTCTCCAGCAAGATTTACACACAAGATCCCCAGTAGAATACCTCCAAGATTCTCCCCAACAGGATCTGTACACAAGATCCTCACAACGTATCTCTACCGTCCTCAACAATATCTAGGCCTGAAACTTGGTCAAATAGTGCACCGGAGGAATCAAAGTTATCTTTCTTCTCAGGATCTCCATCCTCAAATAGAAGTCAGAAATCTCCAAGCAGAACTTCCGCATCTTCTTCAAGATGGATATGTTTTGAAATACCACAACATCTATCATTCATACATTACTCATAAAAGTCAT
This sequence comes from Vicia sativa, assembly GCA_021764765.1. Taxonomy (NCBI): domain Eukaryota; kingdom Viridiplantae; phylum Streptophyta; class Magnoliopsida; order Fabales; family Fabaceae; genus Vicia; species Vicia sativa. The sequence continues at coordinate 236,923,006 of CM038795.1, read as the reverse complement.
AATTTGTGCATATGTCATTCATACGCATTGTCATGCATCATACTTTGCATAAGACTAACAAATATTCTATCAAAGTTCCTCTTGTTTTCTCCAAAACAGGTGAAAATCACTTTTGACGCAAACAGGTCCAGGATTAAGACCCGAATCCAGACGGGAAAACTATCTGAAAGACCGCCCTAGTTGTCCTCTGAAAACTGGTCCAGGATTAAGACCCGAATCCAGACGGGAAAACTATCTGAAAAACCGCCCTAGTTGTCCTCCGACAACTGGTCTAGGATTAAGACCCGAATCCAGACGGGAAAACTATCTGAACGATCGCCCTCGTTGTCCCCCGACAACGGATCCAGGATTAATACCCGAAGCCAGACGGGAAACCCTATCCGAACAATCACAAGTTATCCTCCGATAACATGCAGTGGATCAACACCCGATGCACAACAGGGAAGTTATCCACATTTTGCCAACTACTATCCCCTCAGAGTAACCTGCACGAAGATGTATTCTGACTCCTCCTTATTATCAGCAGCAACTGCAGAGTCTAGCGGACGACTCGGTTGCCTTGGATGGCATCTTAAGCCCATCTCCGACTACTTATCAACATTTCTCCACTTTCAGAATGCTGCATATTTGGTTAAAAACCAATACAAACCATTAACTCCATTCAAAGATGAGCACAAAGTCTAACGTACGACTCCCTCCGGACGGCATCTTGAGCCCATCCCCGTCAGTTCTCCTATCAACAATCTTGAGTCTAGCGTACGACTCATTCCCCAGCGAAATCTCCAGCTTCTCCAAATGGCATCTATAAGCCCATTCCCGCATCATCAACCAACAGCGAGTGCAAATTTTCAAGTGTACTCGACTCGAGTGTTCAATCATCTTCTACCTCCAGGTCACGAAAGGCGAACATGCCAATCTAACCCTTCCAGTACAAGAAGATTGAACAGGGGCAGCTGTCATACCCCAAAATTTGCCCTCCATCTTCTCAAGACATCTCATACATCCATACTCAAGGATTCCCCAAGAGTTGATCAGACAAACTCTCTCCTAGACAATCAACCCAAACTAGGGTTTGGCAAGTCTCAGATCAAGATGGACTTCCAAAATCTCCAATGGTCATCATGCCTCCTCATATGTTTCAAAGACTCTCCATGTCAAGTTTCAAGCCTCACAAGTCAAGTTTCCTCAGACAATTGCTCAGATGGTTGAAAATCAGTTGTATTGGACAAAAAGTCAACTGTGGTCAACATACAGTCAAACTTCATAATTTTTGGTCAACATCCTCATTTTGAAGTTACAAGCATCATTTGATCAAGGGTTGATCACGATTCATCAAGAAAACTCATGATTTGCCCAAAAGTCAAACTTTCCAAATTAGGGTTTCTCAGTAGAAAGTCAACCAAACTTTGACTGAGCATAACTTCTTCATATTTTCTCAGAAATTTTTCCACCACCTCTTGTTTTGAAAGTTCAATTCTCTACAACTTCATGTCTCACAAGAATGTTCAAAAAATGCTTCATTTGGAAGTTATGGATCAAAACATTACAGGTCCTTTTCAAAAGTCAACAAAAAGTCAACATTTTGTTTTGAAGATATATTGAGCATGGAAACTCCAATTGAGATGAGACCGAAAAGGTTGGTTAGAGGACTCTTAGAGATTTCCAAAAAGTCCAAGAACACTCAAAAATGTGGAAAATTGAGCAAGATACACCATTCACAAGTTGGGCAATTTTGAAGAAGTGCACAAAGAGAAATGCTTCTAAAAATAAATTTTTGTGCAAATGGGCTTACTTTTTCTTCATCCAAACTTGTTCCTTATACAATTAGGAATATCCAAGCCCAATGCCACGAATTTTTATTTTATTTTTCTATTTAATTTGGAATTTATTCATTTAAATACAAATTAAATCCAAAAATAAAGTATAAAATCAAAATTAAATGCAAACTTGATTTTTCTCTCTTCCTTGAGATCCAAGCAACTCAATAAAGCCAACAAATTTCGAAATTTGGATTGATATGGCAAGATTTGATTGAAAATTGATCCAAAAAAATGAAAATTTGATTTTGTACAAAATCAAATTTGATTTGCATTGATTAGTGATTGATTCTTCCTCAAATCAACTCCAAATTCATCTACTATATATATTTAACACATGCCACACGAATTAGGGTAGAAAAACTGGCTGGAGAAACCCTATTGAAGCTCAAGAAATCCGTGCAACACAAGCAACTAGCACCTTGGATTTAGGTCGTTTCAATTGATTCCAAGCACTCAAACACATTCCTTGATACCTCTTGAATCGATCCGGACCTCACTTTGCTCAAAACCATCCAGAATCAAAGAATCCGAATTCGGTTTGTTCAAGAAAATTTCAAAATCGATTTCTCATATTCATGCATTATTAACATGTTTTATTGTTGTTTTTGTGATTGGTGATAAGTTTGCAAGCGATCCGGCGGGTTAATTGTGTTTCTATGGCTGAACTCGATATGCCATGATTAGGGTTCTTGACCACGATTTAGGGTTTTCCTTAAAAGGAAAAATTGGACCTCGAGACCATTACCAATGCATTCGGAATGATGTCCTGAATCGAACCATGGTCTTAGAATTCATTTATATTACTTGTGTATGATTTTCGATTTTGCCAGGGTTGTAGCGTCGAACAAAGGCCGACGCTGAATTTTCAAAAATTCAAACGAAGGAGATGAAGTTTGGCGCGAGACGAGGCAATAGGGAGGAGACGTGCTTGTAATCCATTCGCTCGATTCGGACACGCGCGCACGCTCGGCGATGGCAAAGGCGTGGGGTATGAGAGCAAGGTCTCGATTCGATCCTTGGCCATGACAAGAGTATTTTTACATAGTTTACAAACTTTTCATATTTTTCTTATTTATTTAATATATTTCATGCATTTTTAATTCTTTTCATAATTTTTATTCATGCATTAAAAATTGTCAAAAATATTTTTCCTCTTGCATTTATTTTCATAAAATGTTTATTTAATTTATCAAATTAAAAAATATTATTTTGCATATTTAATTTTATTCATAATTTATCATTTAAATCACTTTTAATTGGTTTTTAATTATTAAATCATCTCTAAAAAATCCCAAAAAATTATTTTAGCATATTAATGTTATTTCCAGCATGAAATATTTTTCTCATTCAAAAATTTGCATTTTTACTAACATTTTCCTCTTATTCGATTTCATCGTATTTTCCGATTTCTTATCTTTTCACAGGTTATCTCGTCTCGATTTATTTCTTTTTACCGCTTTTTCCAATAATGTAACTGCTCATGGGATGTAATAGTTTAATTAGGGCTTTTATTTTCCGCATGTTTAAATTATGTAACTGCCCCAAAGCCATGTAATAGCGTAGGACTTTATCTTTCCGCATTTTACATTACCGCACCCTATAAACTGTTAGTAATTAGGCGTGTATGGCAAGACTAAAATCAACATAGCTCACTCATAATTCTAAAATAAAATATCTGAATTGACACACTCTTTTCACACATGCACCCCTTAGGGTAATTCTCTCTCGTTGCCTTTACGAGTACAAATGGTCAAGTCCCTCGAACGTAGAGGTATTCTAGCACCGTTGCCTTCAAAACAAATCATCATAGTCCCTTCTATACAAAGATCATAAGACTCATGATGTCGCCTCCGAATACATGATCTTGACCCTCGATTGTCGCCTACGAAAAATGATGATAGTCCCTTCGAATGTGCTAGGATACCTCCTACAAGTTTCTTTCTTTGACCATCCGATGTCCCTTCGAATGTCCCGCTTACATCCAACGAATAGGGTTACCTACCAACTAATGGTATGGATAGCACTATTCTAAAGGAACGTAAAATAACACGAAAACGACCAATTCTGAGTAGGTAATAAGACTTTTAGTTGCTTGCTCAAATCAAATACTTTTCACACCTCACACTTTTGTCAAAGTTCAAACTCTTTTCAAAACAAAACATTTCCAAACACTTTGTATACATTCCTACATGAATCATTACAAAGTCAAAGCGAAATGCCTTTTCAAAACATTTTTGTCAAACACACAGAAAGCACAATTTTAAAGTGATCTAAGAGCAACTAAGAGCACGTAGATAACTACGGATGGAAAGGGGTGCTAATACCTTCCCTTTTCATAACTTTCTCCCTTACTCAGAATCTAACGAAGGTCTTTTTCTATACTTTTTACCTTCCCTTAATTGGATAAAAGAAAAGTCGGTGGCGACTCTTGCTATCTGCACATTTGCGATACAAAAACCTACAAAGTCAGTTCACCGTATTACAGCTATGTGAAGAATAATTATTATCCTGAGGCATGTATAGTTGAAAGGTACATCGTAGAAAAAGCCGTTGAGTTTTGTACAGATTATTTGTCACATGCAAAACCTGTAGGATTACCCAAGTCTCGTCATAATGGAAGATGTGATGGTAAGGGTACATGTCTAAAGGTTAAGCATATGGGTGAAGGGGAGGTTTTCAAAGCACACTTGTATATATTAAATGACACTAATGAGTTTCAACCATACTTGAGTACACATAAAATCATTGTCAAAGCCAAAAACCCTCGAATGTCAGAAAAATGGGTGTTGAAAGAACATAACTAATTGTTCTCAAGATGGTTTAAAACCAAGATTATGAATGATCATAATGCTCCAGATACATTGAGGTTTCTAGCTTATGAGCCTAGTTTTAATGTCTTATGTTGGGGTGGGTACGATATAAATAAATTTTCCTTTTGTATAAAATCACAAGATGATAAGAGTACCATGCAAAATAATGGGGTTATGGTAAAGGCTTCTTCAATGCATTTCTCTAGTTCAAAGGATAAAAATTCCATCTTGGCATCCATAGCTTACTTTGGTGTTATAGAAGAGATATGGGAGCTCAATTATGTGAAGTTTAAAGTTTCGATTTTCAAATGTAAGTAGGTTAATAGTAAAAATGGTGTACAAACTGATGAGTTAGGATTTACATTGGTGGACTTGGATAAGGTAGGATATAAGGAAGAACCTTTCATCATGGAAAATCAAGCATTACAAGTATTTTATGTAAAAGACCCCTCAGACAATAGGTGGTTTGTTGTCCTCCAAAGAAACTCGAATTTTAGTGATGAAAATGAAGATTCAACTCTAGACATTGATCACAATACTTCTTTTTCAATAGGAAGGCCTTCTTTTAATGATGAAAATGAAGTTGATGATGTTTATGCCACTCGTTATGATCACGAAGAAGGGTTCTTAGAGTAACAAATAACATTTGGATTTTATTCGTGTTTTGTTGAATCTGTATAATGATATAGTGAAATTATTTCCTGATCTACAAATTTTGTTTCTGTTTCAACATGGTTGTTTCTGTTTCTGTTTCAATATGACTGTTTCTGTTTCAATATGGCTGTTTAATATATCTACATTTTTTGCATTTATGAGTTTATGTTACATTTTCTGCACTTATGAGTTTATGTTGTTGTGTGACTTTTCTAGTTACTACACAACTCACTGTATTGGTTTAATGTGTTTCTGATTTATCTCTAAATAGGCATCATGGCTAAACCTTCTCCAAAAACTAATACTACAGGTATGATTCTTAAATTCTTGTATTGCATAGTATTGAATTTGAAAAGTTACTTTTTGAAGTACTCTATTTTTAATTGTGAAGTGAAATCAGTTTGGCTCAAACTTAGTGTTCAATAATTGTTAACTTGTGAGATTGTTACTAGATAAGATAGAAACACTTATGTTTTAGAGTTGTATTAAGCTCTTGACAGAGCGAGATTCAACCAATCATCGGTTAAGTGCGGATTTGATATATCTAGTCTTATCTTGTAACTGTAGTATAGAGTTGTAAGATGTACATTAGTGTTTTTGCAAGAAGAATGTGGATGTGGAATGATAGTTCATGAAAGACTTTGATAAGAATTATACCAAATTTATATCTAAGTATCAATAAACTTATAAGAGATGTTATTTAGGCTAAGAACTTTGATGGATATTTCATTTGAAAAGCTCTTATAATATGGTGTATGTTAGAAGCTAATTGCAACTAGGTCTTAAAAGCTCTTATATTATGGTGTATGTTTACTCTCTCTTGTTTCAAAAAGATTGAGCTTATTTGATGAAGTCTCAAATATGCTATATTTACATTATGTATGAATTTTGTGTTTGTACTATTAAATAAAACGGACATGATCAATTCTAAAACTGAAATTCTAGTATGATTCTTATAATATGGTGTATATTAGAAGCTAATTGAAACTAGGTCTTAAAATCTCTTATATTATGGTGTATGTTTACTCTCTCTTTTTTCAAAAAGATTGAGCTTATTTGATGAAGTCTCAAATATGTTATCTTTACATTATGTATGAATTTTATCTCTAAACAGGCATCATGGCTAAACCTTCTCCAAAAACAAAGAAGACTAAAGGTATGATTCTTAAATTAGTTTTCTTTCCAATTTCGTTCCAATCATATAATAAACTCAATTGCATATATTTTAATGAAGGCATATAATGTTGATCGAAATGTTCATACAAGTTCGACATCTAACTCTTAGTTGGTAACAACTTTAACATTATATGCACCATTATTTTTTGTTTATACTATTATGTTATGCACCATTATTTATTCATGTACATATAGGTATATGCACCATTATTTATTCATATTTTTTTCTGTTTCTATCTCTAAACAGGCATTATAGCTAAACCTTCTCCAAAAACTAAGAAGACTAAAGGTATGACAACCCATACATACATATTGTAATGAAATAGGGGAGTAATGAAATAGTGGTATCATGATTTGCACCTTCGGATATAGTTTTTTCAAAGGCTATTGTCATTTTGTTTGCAGCCTGCAATTTTTTGTTTCTGCATATTCTACTCAATTTTATATCTGGATTTTCTACACTTATGAGTTTGTGATTTATGGTTAAACAGGCATCATAGCTAAAGCATCAAGCCCTTCTCAAAAAAAGAAGAAGACAAAAGGTGTGACATCATTTCTACCTTTCATCGCCAAAATTTGTGATGGTGAGAAATACAAGATTGATTTTGATCTAGATACTTTCCATCCTCTTGGTCAGTATGCTGCGAAGTTTAAGAGTTATTTGTCGTACGTTGCACATAGCAAGGTTAGTTTAAATGAAAAGAAATGGAAAAAACTACCCAATAACATAAAGGACACAATATGGGAAGATATCACAGTATGTAATTGTAATCATTTCTTTATAATTTATTATCTATAATCATTACTTTATTTCTTTATAATTACTAACATTTCTTATGTTTTGTAGGCTAAACTCACTTGCCCCCCCCCCCTGATGATGATGATAATGTGAAATTTAAGAAGCATTTGTTTGTTTATATTTGGGAAATAATGAAGCAATTTAAGACATTGATCACCAAAGTCTATATATTTGGGGAAGGTGATAAGGATGGAAATACCACACCATTTGAAAAGTACAAATTTATCACTCCAGAAGATTGGAATTCCTTTGTCAAGACTCGAAACACAAAAGAGTTTCAAGTTAGTTAAATTTTTAGATTTTTATTTTATGTTATGTAAACTAATTTGTTTGTTGACATAATTTCATGTGGTTTATTTGTAATAGGAGAAACAAGAAAAAGGAAAGATGTATGCTTCAAAGAATATCCATCCTCATCTTTTGTCCTGGGGTGGTTATGAAAGACTTAGGGAAAAGATAATGGAGGAGAGGATGAAAAGAATAATTGGAGAGGCCAATGGCGATGAAAGTTTGATAGTTGATCTTCCACAACTAGAACGTCACGAGGCATGGATGATGGCTCGACAGAGGCCATCTGGAGATTTTACTTCTAATGCAACCAACGCAATAGCGACTATGGTTGTAATTAATAAAACGCATAATTCTATTTTGTGATAATTTATATTTCTATGATTATGCATAATCTATAGTTTTATGTTTCTGAATATGAGAGAATGAATTATGAATCTGAGTAAATTTATGGATCTGTTTCCATTCAAAACATACACAGGAAATCTTGAGAACTATTGCAGTCTGATGTGTGTTGCTTTCCGTGCATTATGGATTTCTATTCTTATGAAATCTTGCATTATGGTTGTTACAGACTTGAATTGTCATGTTAAAGGAAATGATGCAACCACAACATCTAATGTAATATGCAATCTAATTTTTTTTTCTTTATTATAAAATTATAAGTGTTCTGTTATTTTCTTAACTTACCTTACATATACAAAAAGTGGCAGATAAGCATTAAGCGGTGCACTGAAAGTGTTTAATTCCATGGCTATTATTAGTGTTGGAGAGTAAATCTGATTGTGCAGCAGTTACAACTATTAAAGTAAATCTTATGCTTATGATTTTAACATTTTAGGGTGATTTGGTGGAGAAGTGCGCACAAGGTGATATCGAGTTTGAAGAACGTGAGGATATATTGACTGTTGCGCTCGGAACAAATGAACGCCCTGGCCGGATCCACACTGTTCCTAGGGGTGTGGGCTTTAAGAAATTCTTTGGAAAAAAAGTCACACTCCACCTCAAAAGTCACACATGAAGAAATTCAATAATTAGAGAAAAAAGTAACTGTTGATTTCCAAGATAGATTAGAAAAAGTGCTATGACAACAAAGAATAGAGCTCCTTCGAGAGATGCAATTGCAGCTCTTCCCTGACTTAGCGGAAAAAGTACTAAAGAGATGTTCTCAAAAGAGGTACTGAAAATGACATATTAGCATTAAAATTTAATATGATATTCTGCAAAGTATTATATTTTGTCACTGTCAAATAAATTAAAAACATCTAAGAAAGTCATTAGTAACATACCATATGATGTATATTATAACATTGAAATATATCAGAATCTGCAGAGAGAGAGAGTTTCATGTGACATTATAAAATAACCCTTGATAGAAAATCAGATTATCTACCGTTTACATTCCTTTGCATTCACATAGTCAATGTATCTATCAATGATTGTTTGAAATCCAAATTGTTTTATTTCAATTCAACAACCATCGATGAGTTTGACTAACACCCAAAGATACTGACATAGCTTAGTAGATATATTATTTTGTAAAGAGATAGATGTAATAGGGGTATCTATCAATGATTGTTTGAAATCCAAATATCCTGTGGTCCCCAACACACGGGTAGAAACCTGGCCATTTCTCTTATCTGATCCCATTTTAGCCAATCAAGGGCTATCCTTATTTATTGGAATTTAAATGATTAAGCATAGTTGAATTTAGTTTTGTTTATTTACTGAAATCTTTGATGTGATGTGTGTTTATGTTTGAACTCTATAACCAGATTGAGTCCAAATAAAATTCATTATATAGATGTGAACACTAAAGGCCTGAGAATTCATGAAATGTCAGGATTGTTGAAGGTAGAAGCAGATATCTATGTGCAATCAAATACAAAGTTGCATGTTATAATTAATAGCTATAAGCATTTGAAGAATATTGCAATTGACATGTTTCCTATGGATGGCAGTAGCATATACCATACCATATAGTCAAGATTGAAAAACATCTAGAATTTTGAAATAGTTTTACAATAGTAACATTGACAGATATCTATGTCATTAGAAAAACTATTATTTTCTTTCACCCTTTCTTTTGATGCCTTAAATTTAGTTTATGTATTCTGATTTTTACAGAATGTGCAAAATGGGGGTACGATCACTAACGGAAGTGGCTCAATTAAAGATGTAAACACTAGTGTTTCTGAAGATTATCTAAAACAGATCGAAGATCTCAAGGAAGATTCCTTCTCATTAGATGTGCTTCATGAAACAGGTGAATTTTCATTTTATATTGATAGGGGGAACCTTTCCGAAATAATTTCTGGAGATAGATGGATCTCCACATCTATATTGACTTTATGGTGATCGTAAGTATATAATTCTATTTTAAATTATTTTTATGGTGCTCGTAAGATATAAATTAACATTTGTTTCAACAATTCAAATATCTACATGGCATTTGTATCTCCAAGAATGTCATCGAAATATTTGGCTTTCTTGATCCAAATAGGATAGTACTTACCGTTAAAGAGTCCGATGCTATTTCATCGTACATACAAAATAAGTTGGATGCCAAATCAAAAAAATGTTTCTTAGGACCATTGTTAGATCGGTAAGTACACATATATATGAACATATTAATGTTATTTTGTAGTATTTGAATTTTAATGATTCTAACACTATTATTTTGAAACTACAACAATTGGCAGCTGTTTGTTATTTGTCCTCAAGATAATGATATCTTTTGGTTTTGTTCATTAAACACAAAACCCAAGAAACGTATTAAAGGCATACTTGATAGGTAAGAAACCTAAATCAATAGACATCATTTATACTTTATTTATGTATCTTTTTAATTTTATATTCATAACTTATTTATGGTGCAATTTCTTTTATCAGAGCTCTAACAAGATATCACTCATTAAGAGGGATTGAGAAGAAGCCTAATTGGAAGTTTGTCAAGGTAATTGGAAGTTGTGATAAAAAATTTGTCATAGGAGAATATTTTTTCCTTCAGTTTAATCTCTTTGATGCATTTATGTAATAAATTGTATCTAATATGTAGGCACATAAGCAAGATAATGGATGAGCGTGTGGATATTATGTAATGAAGAACATGCTTGATATTATTGAGACTTCTATTGTTGAAAGATTCAATGAGGTAGTATAATTTAAAACCGTATTACGTATATTTATTGAAAAAATGTAAATTAATGTCTTAACATGTAGACGTTTAATTTATTGTACGTTGAACTTTTAGATATTTACGGACATATCACCATATGAACAAGAGACAATTGAAAGTATTAGGCAACTTTGGGCTCAAAGTTTTTGGCACATGGTTGAAAATCAAAAGATGTTCAACCAAAAGATTGAGGAGCAAAATCTACAAGATCAAACGCAAATGGATGGAGAAGATAAAGAAATAGAAAAAGACCAAATGCAAATTGATGAAGAGGATAATGACATGGAAATTTTGCCGAAACAAAAACAAAGGAAGCAAAAGAGGAAGAGAATTTATATATGAAGAAAGTGACTTGATGAAATATTATGAGTAGGTTGAGTATTTTGTAAATATTATGACTTAGTGCAAAAATAGGTTGAGTATTTTGTAAATATTATGAGTAGGTTGAGTACTTTTTGGTAAATACGAAAATATTATGACTTCATATATGAAATATGATTTTTATGTGCATTTATTTAAAATATTATTCTTAGTACAACATAGAAATGTGATAGTTAAAATATGTTATAAATGGAATTAAATATAATATAATTTATATTAAAAAAGGGTTTAAAATTATATTAAAATAGGGTGTAATTACACCCGATTTTTATTAAAAGAGGGTGTACTTAAGAAATGTATGAACACCCAATTTTTATGAAAATAGGGTGTACATAAGAACGATAAGAACATATTTAGACATTTTTTTATTACAATTACACCCATTAAATTTAATAAAAATCAGATGTAAATCATAAGCTATTTACCCCATAGTGTTAAATGGGTGTAATTAAGGTAGACATTTTTCACCCAATGGATATACACCCGATTTTTATTAAATTTAATGGGTGTAATTGTAATAAAAAAGGGTGTAAATTAATCTTTTTGTACTAGTGTACGTTAAACATAGATTCATAAAACAGTCTAAAAAGAGTGAACGCTCGAGATATTTTTTTGCTAATTTTACGCACAATGTCGAATCGTTTTGAGCGGTCTGTCTATAAAACCAAAATATTAATATCATCAACAAATGAAGAACTTAGAGTGATGTATGAAGTAGGTAAAGAGATAAAAATGAATGAAGTAAAACGTTTGGGATTTTACTACTACAAAACGATGCAAATGTCAATTTAAACTAACTTTTGGTTAACTTAAATACGAAGAAACGATGCAAATGCAATGCATGTGGATGTTTATTAAAAACTGGGACACAATAGAAGAATATAGTATGATAGTGCTACTGAAAAACTTAAGGGCAAAAGTTACTTGAAGATGTCAGAATTCACAAGGCGACCTCGGACATACTCAAACCTTTGATAGCCTTCTTCACATAATTAACTCTCGACTTGTAAAGAGAAGTTAGAGATGACATCTAAGAGATCCTCATTCTCGAAATAGTACACCACCTCCCTATATATCTAAATAGTAGGCCACCTCTTTAATTATTTCTCAATTACAATCTTTAACCTTTATATGTATCATTAACATCAATTAAAAACAATCGAAATATGGCATTAAAAAACAATAATTGAATTATTAAGTTCAATAAGTAATAAACTAAATTATTTAAATTTAATAAGTTGTTTAACACAAATTAGAACTAGTTTTTACTTCATACCAAATAAGAATTAAATCAAAATTAGTAAAATTATAATTTTTGCTAGTAATTGTAATAAATAAAATATTTTATTTATAATTAATGTTAATATCATGTCTTCGTACATAACTAAATTAATAAAATTATATACGCACTAGCTGTTTTGGGGTGTAGTTCAAAATGTATATTTTAAATAAACGAAAAAGAAAAGACTAATTACTCTGACCTGAATCAAAGGAGGAGGAATAAATGTTCTAGTTATAAAAGTTACAACGACCAAAAGGTTTACAACCCAACCCCACCCAAATCAAAGATCTATGAATGGTTGCCAATATACATTCATCCAAGTTAAAAAAACAACTCCTTTAAACAATATTTCATTACGCATCTACAAAAAATTCTACACAAATGTCAACCAGATTACGCCTACGATATTCCTATCAGTCTTGTTATTAACCTTCCGACAATGGAGGAAGTAATTCACTCACTAACGAAAATTCTAGAGAATCTTCGATTCAGGAGAAATTTTAATCCAGAGTCTACTTGCAAATTCACACTGACCAAACAGGTGCATCTTAGTCTCGTCTTCCCTGAAACAGTACACACAACTGAAGTCTCTAGCGTCCGTCAAAACACCTCTTTTAACTAGCTGATTTTTCGAAAATATATTGCCACCCAAAAAGCGACTTTAGCTCCCACTGGAAGCTAATAGCATATATCACGACAAAGTATGAATGGTTTGAAAAAATAACAAAGAGAACTGATAAAAACAAGACTTAACCGAAAAAAGGCCGTTAACATGCTTCATCCTAAAAATTTATTTAAATATAGAGTTTCTTAATAACATGATATATGATTCAAATTGTAAGAATATAAACATTTATTTTCTTTATTGTTTTGTTTATTTTGTCAAAACATTTTTTAATAAATGTTTTTAAACGTTGTTATAGAAAATTGGTTTTAGCTTTTTTTAGATAATTCCCTAACAACTATTGTTACATTAATTTCATTAAAAATAAGTTATAAAAATTATAAAAATAAAAAATCTATTTATAATATATTAAAACATAGTCTCGAACAATAATGCGACCCATCAGCTTTTCATGTACCATTTCATACAACTATTGCCACATCATAAAAATTCTTAGGTGACACCTCTAAAATGATAGTCTTTCATTATGCTATATTATTGATTGATTTGTCCTATATTAAAATTTTACCAAAAGACATACGTTACATTTACATATCACAATTATTTCTATATTTTTATGTTAAATATTTATTAACCAAGACGTTACGATTGTTACAAATATGTGTTGCATTTTTCTAATCTCACGAATCCTCATTCAAGAACATGACATACAATTGTTATAAATAAGTGATATATTCTTGCTAATTCCATCATTCTTCATTCAGGAACAAATAGGTTTGAAGATATGCAAACTTTTTAAAAAAAGTATTTTCCCCACTTCTTCTTAGAAGGTTCTCAAGATTATTACATTGTCCATAAGAGTTCTTAATAAAAAGAGAAATACAATGTCACCAAAATTTGCACTAACAACATAAGCAATTAGTTGTGGGTATAAAAATTGTAAACTTTTTGTTTTTGGTATTAAAAATATTATCTGGCGTAATATTCAAATATTGTGACAATTGTGTATATAGAAAACTACATTAACATTAGCATTGTATATGCATATATGTAAATATTTTGTAAAAAAGAATTATGTTTGGAGTCCTTAATTAATAAATTTAAAGTGAATTAATTTTCATAAAATTGTGTTGAACGGTTATAGATTTACAATTATATATGCAAATAGAAAAATTAATCAACTATTACTAAAATAAATTAAAATTTTAATTATTTCATTTACTTTTATTTTGTCATATTTGTATGTAATTTTATATTTTCGTTGTATGTTAATAATCTGAGTACGACAAGATTCTTTGTAGATTCACCTTTTTATGTTTTTAGTAATTTTGAATTTATGATGATGTGGGTATTTAGTAATTTTGAATTTGTAATGATATAGGTATTTTTCAATTTGAATGAATATCTTTTTTAGGTGTTTTGCTTGAAGTTATCACATGATTAACTCTAATAGTTTGACATATTTTTATCTACAAATAATCTTTTAGATATTTTATAAGTTTATCAATTTTTTTTCAAAATTATTATATATGATTGTAAAAGTTCATCAACAATAAAACTTTATATGAATTAATAAAAGCTAGATATAATTTTAGAATGAGCTTCCCCATCTTTACATATAAAAAGTAAAAAGTATATATTTGTTATTTATGTAATACACATTTTATTCATCCATTCTAAAATAAATATCAAGTAAGTTAATAAAAATTACCATATAATCACTTGGAAGAGGCTATTTTTAGGAATTATTTTCAATTTTTGTGAGTTCGGGTTTTGAACTTTGTAGGATCTGATTCGACCCTTTGAGAGAGTTTTAGAAGAATCTAAGGTTGGATTTGGGTTCTACAGCAAAGGTTAGGGGATTTGTGTTTAACCTTTTTGGTTTTGGCTTGGTTCGCCAGAGAAGATGGCGACAACCACCACGAGCCACTGTCTTCTCCGATCGCTCTTATGTTTCAAGTGAGCTTTTTAATGTAGAGCTTTTTTTTGGAGGAGAGATAGGAAAATATTTTTAAAAATGGAGGTTGAACGTTGTTGTTTTTATTTAAGTAATGTAAGTTGTGGTTGCTAAGCTGTCTAGTGGTGACAAGTGGCCTCCGACACCACTTATCTACACGTTTTGGTTTTGGTGGAGTCAAAATCCTATCCATTTACCATCATCTCCATTTCTTCAATTACCATAGTTTTGAAAACATAAATACAATTGTGTGACATAAGATGTGATTAATGATTTAATATACACTTCAAATTATTTGAAAACTATAGTAGTGTAGAGAAAAAATGTAGAGAAGAAATGGAGAAAGAAAATGATGAGGATCATATCTTATTTTGGTGAGGTTGGTAATTTTTGTTCCCATGTATATGCCATACAATTTTACTATGGGCTCCCTTCCTTTAAACCCTTTGATCTAGTCAATGATGTTGACTGTCCAAGATCCAACGCCCCAGATCTATTCCCTGAGTTAACTTTGGTTGATTATGATTTGTGTTGACTCTTCATTGCGCATGGGCCACCTTCCTTCTTTGGACTTGGCAAAATTTTATTCTCACGCCCCATTTACTTTCCTTCATGTCCAATTTTAACTTTTTTGTTTTATTTTCTTTTTTGTTTTAAACTTCTATTTGTATTTTTTGTTGTTATTTTTTTATTCATAAAAATGTTTTAAAAAAAATTAATAATTTTAAATGACTTAATTTAATTCAATTAATTGATTTTTTTTAATATACAAGACTATAATTTAATTTAGTCCATTGTTTTATGTGTTTGGTTATGATGAAGTATTTGTATGTCTTGATCATTTATTTTATTTGTGCAATTTTTTCTTGAGGTGTGCTAATACGATGATAATATTCATTGATTGATCATTTCACTTAAACATCTAAACCTTTTTTTTTTCTTTCAAAAGAGATCATTCTTGATTTTATATCAACTCCATTTTAAACATGGTAAGTCGATTGGTTCAACCCCACATAACTTACTCTTGGGATTTCCTACAAAGAGAGTCATTCATTTTTTGATTAGTTGATTGGGTGCTTATTTGTGTGCTTGAATAACTTATTGATGCTTGTTGGTTTAAATGTACTGTGTGATTACTTTACCTTTTACCATTCAACAAAATGTATCCTAGCTCTTTATACTTGTAATTTATTTACCGCTTTCTTTAGTACTTATCACCCGCCTAAAAATGACTTAAATTCATTAAAATTCTTTTTTAAACTTGTTTTCCATAAAAAAGAACGTGTCTTAGCCATTTCAATATGAAAATAAACACATATACTTAGTCTCTCGGATAAGAAAAATAAGTCAAAGTTCAAACGTTTGAAATGTCTAATGCATCATTCTTCTAAAAATAACCAAGCAACTTATGGTTTTTTTAGAACAACTGCAGAGCTATGACTTTCCCATTCCACGAGGGATTATGTAGGTACAAGATTTCCAGATCTTGGCGGGTTCAGTAAAACTAAAAATAGAACCCTTTTTCTTTATCCTTTCTCGATCATTAAGTACAAGAGTTACAACATGCGCTTGAATCTCGCCCAATGTTCTTTTGGGGTTCGGTATAGAAGGAGAATGCACAAGATGATCTTTTATCAAAGCTCTCCAACACCAAGAAGTTAGGCCATAACAAAACAGTTATATAAGAATCATTGTGTGAGCCCAACACAAATAAGGAGGTTGGTAATGCCCGTTGATTCTCTATTTTTAGGATTGGCTTTATGTTTGGTAAAACTAATTTAGCAGTAATAAGTTAAATATGATCTATAACTTGTAAGGAGAAAGCAGGTTGAAGTTATATTTAATGGACAAACATGTTGTGTTGAAATGTTTCAACATCTGGAACAACATGTCGAAGAAGATGTCACGACATCAGATATCACACTACTAAACTGTCAAAGTTTATTATAGTTCTATTTTAAATTAGGCATAATATTCTGGGAA
Source organism: Vicia sativa (assembly GCA_021764765.1). Lineage (NCBI taxonomy): Eukaryota > Viridiplantae > Streptophyta > Magnoliopsida > Fabales > Fabaceae > Vicia > Vicia sativa. The sequence goes on along the minus strand of CM038795.1, from coordinate 236,906,053 downwards.
TATTATCCATCATATGTGTCGTGATCTTGAAGGCATTTGTAGAGGTCCAAGAGCTAAGGAGAAAAATCAACAAGGACCTTGATTGTAGCAGAAGTTATCTGCTTGTTTGTTTTTTGCAGAGAGTTTGTTTTGTTACAGCTTCAAGCTATTATTTGAAGGCCCAAATCTAGTTGGATAATAGGTTATAAATAGAAGCTTTGTAACCTAAGTTTATGTACCAGCCGAATTTAGTAATGATGTAGTTATTAGGGCTGAGTCTGTAACAACTCTCTAGAAGAGTTGGTTTGTAGGTGAACCACCCGGATTGTGGGATGGTTATTGATTTGTACCTTGAAGTTTGTAGGCGAGAGGATTATTTTACTCACTCATAAATTGTGAAGAAATGAGTGTAGTTATGTCCTTGGAAAAGTTGTGAAGCAATTCCAAGTTTGTTTGTGTCACATGTTTGACTGGTTTATATTGTGTTTGAAGTGTGGTATCTTCAAACTGTTTTAGTTGTGTTTGGAGTGAGGTATCTCCAAGCTGATTGTGTTAGGAGCCAAGCAGTTGATGCAACTGATAGTGTGATAGTAGCTGAAAGACATCACTGAGGTGATTGGAAGTGAGCGGAGGTTCTCATATCTAAGTGTGGTATCTTAGGTAGAAGAGTCATTGGGTAGTCTGATTAAGTGAGGAGTGTAAACAGGATAACTTCCCTCTGAATTAATACTGCTGATAGTGAACTTCATTCCTAGCTTGGTATTCCCCCGGATGTAGGTTGGTTAGAATCGAAATGGGTTAACAATTCCTTGTGTTCTTTTGTTTCCTGCATTTTAATTATAATTCTACCTTGTCTGTTTTGTAATGTCGGATCAGATGTCACGACATCCTGAGTCTTCCAACACCAGAATTACAATAGGTCTGAGAGCATGCATCCTGTCTATTTCTGAATGAGATCCGTGGAGGATACTTTCTGGTTGTGCACAAGGTAGAAGATTGTTTGAACAAGGAGTGTTCATATTGTATGGTCCCTTGAAGTGGAGGAATGACCTACTTATAGATTGTTTGAACAAGCAGTGTTCATATTGTATGGTCCCTAGAAGTGGAGGATGGACCTATTTGTGGAGAACTAGACCAACTTGGCCATAACCTGTACCTTCTTGAAGAAAGAAGATAAAGATGCTGGAACAAGAAAGTTAAATTCAAGGACTTCATGCAGGAGTGGAGATTTTGGATTGAATTGTTCAGCCTATATTCAGCACAAAGATGAGAATTGTCAAAACCTTCATGCGGGAGTGAAGACATTGATAAGGTAACTCTTGTCCTTATGTGTTTCCATATGGTTAGGATATTAGTTGGGTCTAGTTTATTGCTTGATGAAGAAGCAAGCATATTGTAGGGTTGATTTATTTTCAATCCTTATGTGTCATGCTTACAATTAAAGTGTGGAGTAAGCATTATGTAAGTTCTGTTAAAATATGGCTATTTTCCGCTGCATAGCCTCTGATGCAACCCCTATAGTGAAAGAAGGATCCTAGGGTTATTTTTATCAACAAAACATTTTGGCAGATTATTACAACTACTTTAAAAATGCCAAAGATACTTGAAATCTTTTTCAAGTCCACTCATAAAGGCATGTGTTAATAGAGTTGATGAGTATCAATTGATCAATGATTCTCATACTCATCTACAAGTTGTTTGAAGACCTCGAAGACCATCAAGGATGATGTGTTCTGTGACACCCCAAATAATTCAATTATTAAATAATTGGAATTTTTAATTATTAATTTAATTGGAAATTTAATTATTGGTATTTTTGGATTATTGAAATTAATTTAATTAATTAAAGGAAAGAAGTGTTGGTGGTGTGAAGAGTGATTAGAGGGTGTGAGGAGTAAAATACTCTACTCTTACTAATTACTAATTTAATTATTTTATTGGAATAATAAAAGGAGTATTAAAAGGAAAAGAAGAGAAAGAGAGTTATTTTGGAATATTCATCATACGTGCATTTGAGAAGAGGAAAAGGAAGGAGGAAAACCTAAGGTGTCAGAATTCGAAGAACCCACAAGGTAAGGGGTGATTTCGATTAATTAATTCATATTATCGGTTTAGATATTCAATGGTATGGATCGTAGTATGTTAGGGAATCCCGGTTTAGAATTCTAGGGTTCCGTAGAATTATCCCTATTGTGTCGGATTGTAGGTTGAAAACAATTAGAGTGTCAGATAATAAAAAGGAATGATGAAATAATGTTGTTTGATGTTATACTGGTGCGAAACGGAGGTATTTTGGTGTTTTCAATGTTGCAATTCGTATGGGTATGTTTGGGTTTGGTTTAGAATGAATAAATGCTGCCAAAAGTGCAGAATTTGACTTTTCAGGTCGTGGGAACCGGTTCCCAGTGGGTAGGAACCGGGTTCCACTGTGAAAATTTATAAAAACTGGCAAAAATGCACTCAGGAACCGGTTCCTGTATAGGTAGGAACCGGGTTCGCATACATTTTTCCAGAAACGTGAAATTTGAACTTCGCAGGAACCGGTTCCTGTATAGGTAGGAACCGGGTTCTGCTGTGACTTTTTGAAAAATATTAAACTTTGAAAATTCATAACTTTCAAACCGTAAGTCCGTTTTGAGCGCCGTTTTGGACGTTATTTCTTAAATTTAATGCTCTATTTTATAAAATGAAAAGATTTCCTAAAACTTGAAATTATTTTGAAAATGAGTCGAATTCCGAAATAGGTAATTATTGACTGACGCACATTGATGTGTATGTAGCAGTGAATCTGTGGTGATGGATGTATTAGTATTGTGTGAATGTAAGGCATGTTTATGCTGCTGTTATTTGTATGCATGATGGTAAAAATATCATATTTTTGGTTTTGATTCAGTTATGATAATTTGGTGTATTTCATAGACTGATTGATGTTGCATGCTGAGGATGTGCGTGCATATGCATCATTTTGGTGAAGTTAATTCCCATCGTGTGGAATTTGACTTGGATTGCCGTTAACCGATACCCGGGTGAGGATGGGTGGTTAGGCTGGATTCGTGTCCGGATGTTTATGGACGAATCGATGGTTACTGTATCCGGTTGATGATGGATCAGTGTTGGGTGACTTGGTCACGTGTTGGTACCACATGCATTGTTTGTGTTTGCATGGGATTGTAACATGTTAGAATGTCTTCTTGTTACAATTCTTTTGTTGATTATTGATTATGCATATTGACTTATATGATTGTATCGCGTTGAATCGAATTTATGCTAAAATGGGTGAAATAATATGCTTGTGATATATTGTTGATTGAGAAGCTTATAATGTGTTTTAATTATGAGAAGTCTCACCCTTACTTTAACAATTTCAGATTAAAGTTAGCAGCTCAGGAATTGGTGAGGATGGCTCTAGAGCTTGTCATTTAAGTCCGCGTGTCAGTGTCATGCTCTGATTAGGTTGTGACACTGGGGAACGTTTAGTTGAGGAATTAGTTATTGTTCAATTGTTCTTTGAATTTCATTGGGAATAATTATGTTTTGGTTTATTCCGTTTTGATTATGGTATTTTTCCGCTGTGTAAGACATGGTCTTAATTTGATTAAATTATTTGAATAATGACCCTCAGTGTAGCATGACTACTGTTTTATTGGAAGTTTTATTTATTTCATAATTGTGACGTCCCTTGTTCCGTGTTAACTCTGATGGAATATGTCTTTAATCATTGATATAATTAGTATTATTCGGGGTATTTTAGAAGGGGTGTTACATGTTCCAAGGATATGGAATAAATGTTCTATGGGATGTTAGAACATTATTATTGGTATACAGCTACCAGTTGAAGAACAAATTTTCTTGGTGCTAAACAAATGTAGTGTGAGTACATATGTTTGGAACCTACTCCTGATCTGGAAGAGGATACATCTGCTTATCAGTTGATTAGGACACGATAAACTAAATTATCATACTACATATGTCAGTTTTTTTCTGACCTAAGCCTATGGGAGTATAAAAGTAAAGCTCAATGAAAGTAAGAAGACTCATAGAGGTACTTTCTTCAGTCCTCTTATGTGAAATCAAGATGAGCTTATATCTGGTACATTCTTCTGATCAAAGGAACAAGATATGTGGAGACTTGCTCATGACCATAGAACTTATTTTGTTTGGAGCTGAATACTGTGTCTCAACCACAGTGAATTATAGTCATGAATATTGAATGCCCTAAATATTGTCCAGGAAGGGTATTGTCAAGATGAATCAAGGAAGACAGATTATCTTAAAGAATCTGCATACTTTTGTGTTATGCCATGATTAAGTCTGTTCCAGAAACATGGTTGAGGGAATATCCTTTGCAGGTACTGACTATGGCATCCATCATCTCAAAATCAGAATGAGAGTCTGAAGAAAAGCTTATTGAGATGTGGATCATATTTTTCCTTGATATATAAATTGTTTGGATGTAAAGCTGACAGTTGCAATGTTTCTTGTGTTCCCCCAAGTGTTATGAATAAGGAATTATGGATGTTACCCCCAGAACCATAATGGATGAAGTTGTATCAGATGTCAAAACATCATCTTAAAGTTTTCAGTTATTGAAATTTGTACTGTTGCCAGGAAGTAAATATAAGTGTGAAGAAATAATCAGTCAAGATGATCTAGTGTGAGTAGTTAATTCTAATCGACTAACTAGTAGGTACTTTGAAGGGAGACTAAGTACTTATTAGATATGCAACCTGAATGCAAAACTGATATACTTTGTCGGGAGCTGAGTGTTTGTATAAAGAATTCATGGCCTAGTGTGGACTAAATATCAATACTAAAGTTCATTGTTATCTTCACAAGTCAAGGATGTGTGGCAATGTTATCTGATGATTATTTGAAGAGCTGATTCAACTAAGGAGATGCATACAGATGCTGTCAAATATCTTGATGGGAGCTGGATATTTGTGATTATTGTGTGGAAATCTGAATCAAGAAAGAGATAAAGACTGTGATGTATAGAAGAGAATGTTCTACATGAAGATGTAACATCACAATTGTTGAAGATACCAGAGATTGAAGAAAGATGATACGGTTCAGACTTATCTCTTAAAGACTTATAATTAGTTATACACATAGTTAATAAGGAGGTTTCTTCTATTACAAGTTACAGAGTGTGGCAATCTGAATCTCGTGAAGCAAGCAAACTAAGGATTCCTAATTTGGAAACTGTGGCAAATTCCAAATAAATAATACTTCAAGTATTATGAAGACCAACATAAAAGATGTCCTTATTTTGTGTATCTCAGGGGGAGTAAGGGGTATTGAGATCAGAAAAGACAGTGTAATTTTGCTTCTACATATGGAAAGTCTTTTAAAGACTAATCGTTTCAAGCCATAAGAACAATGTCGAACAAGAAGTCAGTACATATCTCAAGACATGTTTGATCCTTAAACACCAACAGGGATAATTCTTAAACATTTCATCTAAGACGTGTATTGATGGTGTGTGTCACGTATTCTGACTTAGTGCATGTTTTGGAAATTGTCAGTTCCAAAATAAACAGGTTGTATTAAAGGCATTCATTTCCTTTAGCTAGTGCACAAATTCACCTGATGCGGTTCTTATTGAAGTAATGTTTTTTGACCAAGACAATTGTTATAGTCTAGGTACGTTATTTTAGTTGCTCAGATATTTAGAGTGTCTTTTTGTTACTTTTTCTTGCCTTCACTTTTGTTGTGTCTTCGTTTGTTTTACTCTCATGTCCTTCGTTCGGATATGGGTAAGTTTATAGTTTGTGAAGGTTATGTTTGTAAACTTGTGACAAACATAGGGAAAAAGGGTAGTGTTCAGATGTAGTTAAGTCTGAGGTCAATCTTTGCAGCTGTTTTTGCAAAGATATTAAATAGGATGTCCTATTGTGAGTTTGTTGGTTCTTGCATTTTTTGCAAGTATTTTTGTCATATGTCTTATTTTGAGTTATGAACACAAATTGTGTCTTGTGTTTTGAGTTATCCAATCTAGAGGTCTGGTTCTCTATGTCTATAAATGAATAGTTTAAGTGTTTGTTTCTATTAGTGAGTTTCCTCTTGTGCTCCAAAAGAGGATGTTGTGTCAGTCTGTGTTATAGTATAGTTCTCAGTTTGAGCGGGAGTATTTAGTATCTTTTTCCTCATGTGCATCATGGCCTCAATATTTCTCTTTCTTTGTGAAGATGGTGCCTATGATGTTATGTTTCTCGTGCTATAGTGATTTCTCCTTCAACAAGCCTTTGTCTTATTATGGCTAAAAAGGGGGAGAAGTGGTTATGTTTTTGAAACCACCTGGATGAACATTGACTGATAAGATATATCAATGAAGTCGCTATCGAATGTATTTTATCTTGCGAAAGAGAAAGGAAAACATCGATTAAACCTGAGAGGGAAGAAATCACGGTCTTACGACCGAGAGATCTGGATAAGGGAGTCTGTTACGCGAGGGGAAGGGATTAGCACCCTACACGACCGTAGTACTCTATAGTATCCACTTCTATTTTCTATCTAAGGGGTGTGTTATATCTATCTATCGCTTAATCGTTATAAGGCATGCAAAAGAAAAGAGAAATAAAGAAAACATGGGGAAAAGAAGGAAGTATTTACACAGTTTTTCTCGATTGAGCCCCATGACAAGATGCCTACATATTCCTTCGTGCAATGGGAAAGTCAGAACGTCGTAGTTAGACTCACTTGTTTTGGTGGATTTTGTGTTTTTTACTTATGAAAAAGGTTTTAAACACAAAAGAGAGCGCCCGTAGGCGAAAAAGAGTTTGCATTGGTTGGTTGCTTTTACCTTTAAGAAAGAAGTTTGAACCATTATTAAGTGTTTTAGTTTTCAAAAGAAAAAAGAAAGAAATTTTTAGTTTTAATTACACGCAAGGATGCAAAAGAAACAAGAAAAACAAGAGGGAGACTAACTAGTTCTAACCCTAATGTTGTCATGCAAAGATTGCACATAGGGTTGAGGATGAAATGGAATCTTTACCTATATTAACATGTAAAGTATGTAAATCCTATTGTCTAGGCTCGAGAACCATCCTACCTGAGCGGTCCTAAGGGAAAACTATCCTATATCCGTCTTGGTCGTAGAACCAAGGGATACAGAGGGATGAAGCAATCAAGTGCTTTGGCAGAAGCACACAAGCAATGCAATGCACAAATAAATGTCATAGAAGCACGGGAAAAGGAGGTTGTCCCTTAGCCTACAACAGTAAGCCGAGGGCCGGAAGCAACTAGGAAGCGACACATTCTGATTCCCGTGAGTAGTGTCACCACATGACATGAATTGTCAAGTGTGAAAAGAAAATGATGTGAGTTCTGCAATAAATGTGAACCCCGGGAAAGCCTGGAGAGTCAGAATAGGGAACTATTGCCACTTTTTTATTTGACTCGATAAAGTAAGCAACACGATTCGCGTGTGCTAAGCTGACACGAACTAGAATTGCGCGGGGGTCGATTGCAGACCCTTTCCACGTGCCAATTATTTCATCATCATGTATATCAATAAGTATCGTAGTGGGACTTTTCTTGGTGGTTCCACTATGGGTTTCCTAACCACTTTGACCTATGCAAGCACAAATGTAAACACTTACTGAGAACCACCTCCCTATGCATAGTGGAGGATTTTAAACAAACCAAAAACAATTAGCACACAATTTGGGGAATGCCTAGCTACATGTCTTTAACAAGCGAATTTGAGCCAAACGCTCTTATCCTAATCATGGCAAAGAAAGCGGTAAACCCCTACTTCTGATGATATCTAGGAAAGTTGTAAGAAAATACAATAAATAAGGGATAACTAGTACCAAACGGATAACAAATCCGAAGAGCATTACGAGCTAAAATACTCTGGAAAACATCAAGTACTGCCGCCAAGCAATAAGAGTAAACCGTTGAGAAATGCACGGAGGTATCAAAGCATATGTGGAGTGCGTTTTCGTACACATCCGAAACAATAAACCTACAAAAGATAATATCCAGACAAAGTATTGAGTGTTCGTACGCAAAGCAAATATCAAATTGTGTGTTCATACACAACTGATACACATACACCTGCAACAAAAGAGTAAAACCAAATAAGCAGACAATAGGATGCGCGTTCGTACGCAAACAAGGATTAGAATGCGCGTTCGTACATATTCCAATCAAAAGCACCTGCAAGAAAGGAGTAAAACCCAGCAAGCAGACAATAGAATGTACACATATGTGTACAAGTAATAGAATGCGCGTTCGTACGCACTCAAACAGAAGTACCTGTAAGAAATCCACAATAACCAGACAATAGAATGTACACGTATGTGTACAAGTGAGAGAATGCACATTCGTACTCAATCAAACAAAAGCACCTGCAAGAATGGAGTAAAACCAAACAAGTAGACAATAAAATATATACGTATGTGTACAAGCGATAGAATGCGCGTACGTACACATTCAAACAAGCGGATAACCTGCAAGAAGATGTCAATCCAAACCATTTGCAAATAATATGCGCCTTTATACGCATACAAGCGTTAGAATGCACGCTCGTACGCATTCAAGATCGGATAATCTGCAAGAAGGTGTCAATCCAAGCAAACAGACAGTAGAATGCGTGTGTAGGCGTAAAATAGGGAAGCTAGAAGTCTATATCTCATGTAAAAGAGGTCAAAGTACCTTGCACATGAAATAAAGGGTCAAAATTAACAAAGCAAGTGCTATAAATAAAGTACCGAATGCAAAACCGATTAGAAATGTGATTATAATCTAGTATAAGCATGTGAGAAGTGAAATAAAATCACAAAAATCGGAATGGGAAGGCGGTTTTCTGAAATTGGGACGAAAAAGTCAACTTCTCGGAATCGATTAAGAATTGCATGGTTGCTTGCAAAAGCATCAACGAATTCAAAATTGTGAGCAATTTTAATTAATTTCGAGTGGAGTGGTATTTTTCAAACCTTAAAGTGACGGGGAAGCCACTTCATTTTGGCACATTTCACTTTAAATTTGGTTCCAAAACCTCCAAAATCGGTTCCAGAATGTGCCATAACTTAGGGAACATGTACCATTACTTCAGACTTTTAAGGAAAAGTGAGTGTCAGTGTACAAAAGTGCTAAAAAATACTTGTGGAACTCAAAATTCATGTTTTGAATTAAATTATGATTCGATTTTTGTTTGATTTTGAAATGTGAGATGAATCGAATTTTAATTCACTACATGTAATCAAAAAGCCAAAACAAAATGCAACACAAACTATGTACAAGTTTGATTAAAAATTGAAACTCAAAAGTGTGTAAAAATGCAAGTTTATGCATGTTTCAGGTACATTTATGATGTTTAAATGAATGAAATGCATGTGTTTCATACCATATGCAAATGATAGATGTTCAATGCAAATCATACATAAAATGTAATGCATGTCATGGATTATGTCATACAATAATCGAATTTGTGATGTGTGTTGGTGTTGTGAAATCATACATGTGAAAAGTGAGTGAAAGTGAAGTTTCAACACACTTTAATATCATGAAAGTTTAACACTGACACATAAACTAACCTAGAATAATTCATATGCAAATGCATGAATATATAAGGATGCAACTTGTATTCTAAGTATGAGTTTATGTGCATGTATATGTGTTATGTACAATGCAAATGCACTTTAGAATCAAAATGCTTATGGCTATCCAGCGAGGCCTAGGATGGTGAAGGGAGGAGTTGGCTGGAACCTTGCCTTGGGAGGCTGGTTCGGTTGAAGTAGAAGAAGGCTTAGAGGGAATGTTTTGCTTGAATATTCTTCTTTCTTGTTCTTCAAGTTTTAGAGAGAATTAGAGAGAATTGAGAGTGATTTGAGATGAAATTTGAGACAATGATTGTGTGTATTTAAATTGTGAAGATAGAAATTTATTTATATTGTGAAAATTTGGGCCTTAGAGTGCCTTGGATCCACAATTAAGTCCAAATCGCGATTATCCGAATAATTTTTGTATGTAATCCAAAACAGCCCGATCCGTCGAGAATTTAAAGTCGGACTCTAAACAAAAAATGTCCGGAACGCGGTTTTACTTTAGTTATTCAAAATGTCGACTCGATCGAGCGAACGGTTCGGGCGATACGTATTTTTGGCGTTTCAGCATAATTTTCAAGCATCTAACACATTCAGAATTTTATTTGCGCACTTCAGAGAAATTGCCTCGAACGAGGGTCTTCTAATCAAAATTTGAACTTCCGTATCTCTGAGAAAAATGAAGCCAACAAAATTTGTGAAATTTTAGCACAGGTCCCGCATCATTTCAATACAAATAGAGCGAGATATGATTTTTCGAACTTCGCATATCAGATGAAAATTGCTCGGTTCAGCTCAAAATCAAGTTTGAAGAATAAAAACTGATCTTAAATGGTAAGGAATTTGCTTTGGACTTGCAAATGAAAGTCGGAGAGGATTTTGATACGAAAGTTTAGAGACTATCCTCACTCAGTTTCAATTTTCCAGCTGGGAATTATGAAGGTTTTAGTGCACCGAGCGCACGGTACAACATTAAAATTCAGTTTAATCCACTTGAGAAATCAATTCCTTTAGGGACCTTCTTCACTTATTTTGCGTCCAGATTCTGAACAAAAGTTGTAGATAATAATGATAGGGACTTTCCTATCAAAAACCGTCAAAACATACTCGACGAGCCGAGAGATATGCCTTCCAGAGCACCCGAAACGCACTAAAAACCCAAAATTCACTTTATTGACAAATAAGCAAATTAATTCTTTTTTCTTGACGAAACGACCTCCGATCTGAACAATGCTCATGGAACCAAACCAAAATATCTTTCTGACCAAAAAATCTTGCGATAGCCATACGAACCAAAAAATATCGATTTTGGTCTCGAAATGATCTAGGATAACCGGAACGCACAATTTCTTCCACCAGTTAAGGTATTTGGAACCTGGTAACCATATGATGAATGTTATGCATGTATATACATGTATATTTGTGATAATGAATTTATAAGCCAGGAAACCTCATAATGAATAGGATAAATTTTGGGGTACAACAACTGCCCATATTCAATCATCATCTAACTTGGGACCTAGGTTGGCGTATGCCTTCCAAGCGACAAGGTAAAAGGTGATTGAATACTAAAATGGACTCTAAAATTTAAGCTCTGAATCCCAAAAAATTGTTCAACAGATAAATGCGAACTTCGGGTGTCAAACCAAAAGCCGCGAGAGAATTTTTAATTCCAATGAGCCCCACTAGAGAAGGGAATATGTTGTGTCGGTGAACGACTGGATCACAACAAAATAAAGCACTGAACAATGTTGAATTATTTGAAGATAGGAAAATGTGTAAACCTGACCCAAAAGAATTAGCCTCGACCCAATTCGACCGTATTATGCAAGGGAACGAGTGAACATGTCACACGGAGTAAAGACTAGATACGCTGACTAGACTAACCACCTTACTCCAGGGAACGACTGGGCGAGTTAGTGGATTAAAGACTAGAAAACATCGATTAGACTTTATAGACTCATAATGTTGTACTCTGAGGAGAGAAACAAGGGCGAAACTTGTACTCGAAAGGCACAAGGGGAAGGACCTGTCCTATAGGTGTTGTACCAGGGAATGACTGGTAGTGCAACAAAAATGAAGACTGGAAAAGCTGACCAGACTCCACACATGGTGCAGGGATAGCCTACACTATGGTGTATAGGAAGGAGCGTGACACTCGAACCTGTTCAATAATTGGTAGCAACTCAACTCTTGTGCAAAAGGGAATTTTCGCAAAATATCCTATATCCTGAGGGGAAAAACTAGTGTCGGGTTTACTTTCAAAGAGAGGTACAAGGATAGCCTGGCTGAAAGGTGTTGTACCAAGGATAGACTAGTAGTGCAATAATCAAGGAAGAAATTGGACATATTGCACCAGGGAGTAACTGGAAACACAGGGGATTCCAAGGGGATATAAACATATCAAGGAATTCATCCTTCCTGGGATTTTCAACATATCGGACCTGTCAAGGGATTACAGGGGTGTCACTGGGGACAAGGATTATGTTCCTGGCTTATAATTCCATGAAATGTATGAATTTTCTATGGAGTAATGCAATGCGATGATGCATGTTTGCGAAAGATAAAAATGAGTAACCGATGACCACAGGTCGCAAAAAGATCAGGCTCAGATTAGGAAATTCCTCTTGGGAAGAATACATGAGAGTGTTGTTGAGGCAAGAATACCACTACTGATTCGGCGATCACTAGGGAACTTTGGTAACAGACTTCCTAGGGATACAATTTTCTGAGAAAACTGACCATTATCAAATGACCACACTAGAGAAATGAATTCATGGGGAGCCATCTTCTAAACAACGACCCACTGGGGAATAATCAGAGACACTTGAAGAAGAGCTTCCACCTTTACACAATATGGCTTCAACTGGGGATGAAAACAAATGCCCACTCCTCGATCTGTTGAAAGCGTACAGTGCGGACTTTGTCGTATGACAACTCCACCAGGAATTCCCATTTAGATGCTTCAATTGAGGGATAAGATGAAATACAACCTCACTGGGAATATCAAGAGCGATCCACTCTGACTTTAACTGAGGAATAACCAAAATAAACTCGTAGTCATATGTTGGGGATATCATGAGGTACGAACTCACTGGGGATAAACATCCTCGGTCAATGTTTCGAAAGCCGTCTTCATAGAGGATAAAGGTTAAAACCTTCTATTAGAGCAATTTGAAAATCCAATGAGCATTCACTGGGGAATTCTAACTGAAATAGGGACTAACAACCTGCACTGGGGATTTGTGCAATGCTCTGTGATAATTATCTTCCAATGATAACATCTACTGGAGAAATTCACCAAGGATACCATGTTAATGGTAATCACTGCATCTGACCCCTTGCAGAAAGAATATTTACTTGGGGATCTCTCATCAGTGTTCACTGGGGAGGGGCACAAAGAGGGTAAACTTATACCAACGAACTCGAGCATTCCACTCATGAGAATACTTGTATTGAAGCGACCCACCGGGGACGATTAAGAGAGGACACCCATGAAAGAGAAATTCACTGACAATGAGAGAAAACAATGATCATTGGCACAAAGCGCTTGTTGATAAGCCAATTCGCGGGTTTAAAACAAGAGAACTCGACAAATAGGAAGAAAGACACTTCCAAACATAGGCCTTCTGCATGAAGCACTTGCTGATAAACAACCTCGCAGATCTAAACGATGAGAACTCTATATGTCCGGTCAATCTTGGACACAGGAAGATCTTTGGCAAAAAGCAACTCATAAGTAAGCTACTTTACAGATCACAAAGGAAAAACACCTGACAACAGTGAACCCGTAGGAGAAATGACATCGGGAGAAGACAAACTTCGAAAATAGATCTTAGCATGAAAATCTTGTTAACTTCGCAGATCTGAACAATGAGAAGACACTTGACAACGGTGGACTCACCGGAGGAGAGGACGTCGGCCGAAGACGGACTCAATGAGGAAAGAATCATTTGTACAAATTTGAACTTATCAGAGGGACTCTAACAAGTTCCACCAAAACAATGGACTTTAAGAAAGTGCAAGCAAACAAACTATAATATCCCTCAGGCCAGAGGCAGGGTATAATTCTTCAAGATTGGCAAGCATCTGAATTACCACACACCAAGTATGGATACTCAAACACTTGAAAAGGTGAGACAAGTATGGGTAAGATAATCGAAGACTTGCACGAGCAAGGAAAGTATACGACTTACCGGAAAAGGAACATTTATACAAAGATGAACTTATAAGGGGAAGAGACCTATCAAATATTACCAGGACAATGGTCTTTTAAGAAGGTGTTTGCAAAATCAGAAGAACTATAATATCCCTCTGGCCAAAGGCGGGGTATAATTCTTCAAGAGTGGAAAATATCTGAATTACCACACACCAAGTATGGATACTCAAATACTTGAAAAGATGAGACAAACACAGGCAAAATAACCAACGAATTGCAGAGGCAAGGAAAACGTGCGACTTACTATGGAAATGAAACATTTGTACAAAGACGAATCATTGGGAACAAATCAACCCATCAGGCTTTTCCGGAGACAAATTCTGCTTTGGAACCAGACTTACTGGGGAGAATCTGGATTGAAAATCACTCTTTGAGGAAGAGGGACCTCATACAGACAAACAATCAAGTACCTGCACTTTCAACCATACAATATCTCCAAGCACGGAGTGAATTATAGAGATACAACTTGCCCATGCGTCTCTGGATTCTAGAGAGACTCTCCTCTGGTCATAGATTCTCTGAGAGATTGGTCAACCTTGGTGGAACTTCCGTAGTTCAACTGGACTTTGAGGGATATAATCCCGACTTGAATGCCCCAGATTACTCATTTATTAAGAGATTATCAGAATCTCGACATAACTGCCCCGATTTAAACACCACTTGTTCCGCAGGGGAATGAGAAGTCAACAGAGTCTTTGGATGACAACATCTTCTCAATTTAATTGACCTACATCCTGACAGTAAGTTAGCACACAACCGTGCCTCTCAACTTGGAGTGCTTCATTCTCAAACAGGCACTTGAAGTGATTGGTCCCTTCAAACCAACTGGAAGTAATACCACTACTCGACAGAGATTTTTGGGCAATCAAAACTCCCACACAATTTGTTTCAGATCATCTTTTACTTAACAGAGTCACTAGACGACATGCCCCGGATTAAGATGATTTTTCAAAAGTCCATTCAACAGAGTCTCAGAGTAATTTCCCCTCATGACAATCAAGATGTTCATCTAATGCTCATTATTCAAGCTTCTTTGATGTCTAAGCACTTGTTCATATGCAAAGAATGTTTTAGCCTAAGAATGATAATTCTAATGCAAATCGTATGCTTGTCTTGAAATAAAAGCTTTTATTGAAAAGATGTTGAAACATAGCATTTTTGTACAAAAGATAACACAAGATAGAGTGATACCAACTCAAAAGTTATAGAAAGCCTCCTAGGAGTCAGGATACCGTACTCTCGTTACAGTTTAGCTTTCGAATTAACCCTGCTTTGGTTAGGGCTTTTCAAAGTTGTAACGTGGCCTAGTTCACGATTTTTTAGAAAGAAATTTTTAAGGCTCAAAATATTTGTTTCACACCCCCTTCATGATGTCCTTCAACCCTAAGTTTAGTTAACTTGATACGAGCAAACATCTCTCACAAGAGGAATTTGATGGTTGAGGAACCACTGAGATTTCTTGGACACAAAGATCACCAACCTTTCAACTTTAGTGGAAATGAGGCTTCTTGGACATGACAGTCACTCACCCTTTTGCTTTAATGTTTGATCGCATGACTTTGTTCTTCAATGAGGATCTTATTTGACTATCCTCTACTTTCTGGCACTCCATTTTCTTTCCAAACACTATTTGCTCTCTCTCTCTCTCTCTCTCTCTCTCTCTCTCTGCCTAGGAGACTTATTACCAAGTTCAACTTAGCAGGCTTTTTATCACTTCTTACATTCACACTTTTGAACAAGTCATTGATTCCCCCCATCATCTTCAATTTGCTAGAAGTGATTGTGACCGTCTGAGACCTTTTTAGATGACGGACACATATTAGGGTATCGTCTTCCTTTGATGCACACCGTTAACAAACGAAGCTTGATCATTGAATTTTCTCAACCCTTCAGAGAATAACCATTGATGTATCCTTGATTGCACATTCTTGATGAGTTTTGAACCCTCGATCAGATTAACTAAACACTACCCTGCCCGGGTTAAAAGTGAGGTTTTCTTCGAACAGAAAAGAAACTCCTACTTTAGGGCTCGAAGGGGTTGACGAGGGTCTAACTCCCTTATTTCTCCGGTGTTTGGGGATTTGAAACAAGGCATGTACATCCTAAACAGGGTTTTTATTCAAAATCAATACCGTTTGAGATTCTTGGTATATTGTTCGTCATCCTCCCTACAAAGGTTTTTCTTTATTAACAAGAGTTGAGTATCAAAAGCAATTAAAAACAAATAAGAGTGAATACGAATGAATTAATTCAAGACTAACATATTCAATGCATTATGATTATCATTCAGAAGATGAAATTTTTTTGCATACAAGTAAGTACATAACAAACAAGAAAATCTGCAAATGAAAATGCAAATGAACTTTGAAATTGCCTTATTGAGGAGACTTGACTCCGTATGGACTTGTTGATTTTGACGATTCACTTTGTATTATGGACACCACTTAGGAATAGATTCCCTTTTTAATCTGATGTGAACACAACAGTCTGAATTGATCCAATCTTGAATCTTTGTCTCTAGTCGACACATTGTTTTCAACTTAATTGCCAGGTGCCCTTGCATGGAAATCACACTAACATCAAAATTCAGTCCCTCATACTAAAGAGAGATAGGATGATCCATCCACAAGTTTTCCTTTAATGAAAACTTTGATCAAGAGAGAGAACAACTGATTCAGAGTGATAGGTACTGCATCAAACTATTTTTATGATTCCCTTGGATCCTGATGGTCTGACTGAGCATATGGATGACTCATTTTTATTAATCATCTGATTATCAAGAACTGGAACATGAAACAGTTGTTGGAAATGATCTCCTGGACAAACTGTTCGTGCATGAGGTTTGAAAGATACTCCTTGAGAATAGATACTTAGACCAGCGGCTGAATATGGAATGAGATTGGCCTGTGGGTCCACACTGTTTGGGTTAACCACAAATCCCCCTATATTGAGAGAGTCTTGGATCTTGGCCTTCGACGCCTTTCAACTTTTGACAAGAGGATATAAATTCCCCTGAATGATATTCACAGGCGATTATCTCAAAAGATCGGATGAATGTTTTGTCAAGCGAATCTGCATACTGAATTACTAAGCATCGTCTGCTTCACGGAAGAGATATTTTAGTTGGGAGAACATAGTCTTGAAGAAATTTTACGAACATGAATTAGACTTTTGGAAAAAAACGTCAAACAGATGCTGGACTTTAAACTTTAACCTCTTGCAATCTTCCATATCACGGCCAAGTGCCCTAGAATGAGAGACACGTCAAAATTTTCACCAAAATCGGGAGAGAGTTTTGTCGGTGGAGGACCCAAAGCATGAAGCTTAATCATTGAACTTCCAACTGGAGGGAAATTAATTAGGCGCAAGGAATTGGAAACAAGTCCCCACACTTCTTAGACTTCTTCTATATCTGTAGGCAAGCTTTTCCCGACAGATTCAATTAAATCTTAGGAAATAGCTTCTGATGAGCATACTCATGAACCCAACATTGTGGAAGAGATCCACTAATTTCTTCATGACTCATATGAGATCTCATAGGATGGGGAGAAGTAACAAATTCTGTCGCAAGAAACATGTATCGACTTACTCTCCTTTACTGGATCTATTTTCGAAATCCTCATAACCAAACTCAGTTGAATCTTCAACTGATGATTTCCCAAAAGTCTGTGATCACGGATCAAGGTTTGCAGGTTGCATGTCCCCAATAAATAGCCCCATCTGATTTGTTGAATAGTCAAATTCCCCACGAAGTTTCCCCATCTGATCAAGGAGTGGTGAGAAGTCAAGACTTGCAATTCTGAACAGAAACTACCAGGTCTGAATAAGAGGAATCCCCAAGTTTCAAGTTTTTGTTATGAATGCATGAAATGAATTAATAAAATGAATGCGTATGCAGGTTAGATATATACACATGTATTTTTTTTACATTTCTTTTGAAAGATAAACATGCTACGATGCAAATGCATTGATCATGAGTTACAAAGTTCCGCGTAACAATGGGTAACATCTGTGCAATCGGATGACATCTATACAATCCAATGGATAAATGCCATACAATCCCTGAATAGGGTGAAGATATCAGGATCAAAGGTTCAACACTAGGCAAGATGCCAAAGAAAATACTAGAGAACTAAGTGCCAGAGAGACACACGGTCTCCAATAGAACTGAATGTCACCGCCAGAACAGTATAATCACCATCAGAATAAATAGTCACCATCTGAACATGGTACAAGTGCATCGTGCAATGATCATGGGTTTACTACTTCCATGGAATTGCTCAAACCTCTATGTTATTTCTGATCTAGTAGAAGAAAACAGAGATCACGGACAAAGTAACGGCTAGAAAATACCACTACTAAAGAGAACCATAGTCATCAATAGAAAATACCAAGTCACCAACAGTCACCAACGGTACCTGTAATAATCATGATGATCCCTCCCCACTCACGGGTAAGATTAAGGTCTGGGTAAACTCAAGGTAACTCAGGATCAGGTCCGCCTAGGGATACTATAATCGTAACAACTACATGATGATGATAACACCCTGCTTGAAGCCTCCTCTGAGCATGGACATTATGACAAACTACAAGATCTACATCTGTATCCGTCATGTTCCACTCTAGTCCTAGGTGTCCTATATGTCTCTCGGCCGGGGTATAGGGCCTTTTACCTCTTGTTACTCCCACCCAATCCAGAAATAGATCACAGCACAATAGGCAACCAATGTTTGATAGCAGTAAAATGTCACATAGAATGAAATTCGAACATACAAAGGATGATGTGATAAAGAGAGTAAGTCATTAAACACCCAATAGACATGAAAATAAAAGATAGGATCGACTCCTAAATAGACCAGCAATAGGTCAACATTCCCCAGTGGCGTTGTCAACTGAAACCACTCGGCTGAACATCGATTGATAGGATATATAAATGGAGTCGCCATCGAACGTCTTTTATCTCGCGAAGGAGAAAGGAAAATATCGAGTAAACCTAAGAGGGAAGAAATCACGGTCTAACGACCGAGAGATCTGGGTAAGGGAGTCTGTTACGCGAGGGGAAGGAATTAGCACCCCACAAGCCCGTAGTACTCTACGGTATCCACTTATATCTTCTATCTAAGGGGTGTTTTATATCTATCTATCGCTTAATCGCTATAATGCATGTAAAAGAAAAGAGAAATAAAGAAAACATAGGGAATAGAAGGAAGTATTTAGAAATGTTTGCTCGATCGAGCCCCGTGACAAGATGCCTACGTATTCCCTCGTGCAATGGGAAAGTCAGAGCGTCGTAGTTCGGCTCACTTGTTTTGGTGGTTTTGTGTTTTTTACTTATGGAAAAGGTTTTAAACACAAAAGAAAGCGCCCGTAGGCAAAAAATAGTTTGCATTCGTTGGTTGCTTTTACCTTTATGAAAGGAGTTTGAACCATTATTAAGAGTTTTAGTTTTCAAAACAAAAATAAAGAAAGTTTTAGTTTTAATTACATGCAGGGATGCAAAAGAAACAAACAAAACAAAAGGGAGACTATTTAGTTCTAACCCTAATGTTGTCATGCAAAGATTGGACCTAGGATTGAGGATGAAGGGGAATCTCTACCTATATTGACTTGTAAAGGATGTATATCCTAATATCTAGGCTCGAGAACTATCCTAGCCAAGCGGTCCAAAGGGAAAGCTATCTTATATCCGTCTTGGTTATAAAACCAAGGGATGTAAAGGGGTAAAGCAATCAAGTGCTTTGGCAGAAGCACACAAGCAATGCAATGCACAAACAAATGTCATACAAGCGCAGGAAAAGGAGGCTGACCCTTAGCCTACAACAGCAAGCCGAGGGCCGGAAAGTGTGGAGAGTCAGAATAGGGAACTCTTGCCACTTTTATTATTTGACTCGATAAAGGAAGTAACATGATTTGTGGGTGCTGAGCTTGCACGGACTAGAACTGTGCGGGGGTCGATTGCAGACCCTTTCTGCACGCCCATCATATCATCATCAGGTATATCAATAAGTATCAAAGCGAGACTTTTCTTGGTGGTGCCACTCTGGGTTGCCTAACCACTCTGACCTATGCAAGCATAAATGTAAACACTTACTGAGAATCACCTCCCCATGCATGGTGGAGGATGTTAAACAAACCAAACACAATTAGCATACAACTTGCATAATACATAGCTACAAATCTTTAAATAGCGACTTTGAGCCCAACGCTCATATCCTAATAATGGCAAAGAAAACGGTAAACCCATACTTCTCATGATATCTAGGAAAGTTGTAAGAGAATGCGATAAACAAGGGATAGCTAGTACCAAACAGATAAGAAATCCGAAGAGCAATACGAGCTAAAATACTCCAGAAAACTTCAAGTACTACAGCCAAGCAATAAGAGTAAACCGATGAGAAATGCATGGAGGCATCAAAGTATATGTAGAGTACACGTTCGTACGCATCCGAAACAATAAACTTGCAAAAATATAATGATCCAGACAAAGTATTACGCATTCGTACGCAAAGAAAATATCAAATTGTGTGTTCGTACACAACTGATACACATACACCTGTAAAAAAGGAGTAAAACCAAACAAGCACACAATAGGATGCGCGTTCGTACCCAAACAAGGTTTAGAATGCGCGTCCGTACGCATTCCAATCAAAAGCACCTACAAGAAAGGAGTAATACCCAACAAGCTTTCAATAGAATGTACACATATGTGTACAAGCAATAGAATACACGTTCATACGCATTCAAATAGAAGTACCTGCAAGAAATCTACAATAACCAACCAATAAAATGTACACGTATGTGTACAAGCGGGAGAATGCACATTCGTACGCATTCAAACAAAAGCACCTGGAAGAATGGAGTAACACCAAACAACCAGACAATAGAATGTACATATATGTGTACAAGCGATAGAATGTGCGTTCGTATGCATTCAAACAAGCGGATAACCTGCAAGAAGGTGTCAATCCAAACAATATGCAAATAATATGTGCGTTCGTACGCATACAAGCATTAGAATGCGTGTTTGTACGCATTCAAGATCGGATAACCTTTGAGAAGGTGTCAATCCAAGCAAACGAGCAATAGAATGGACACGCATGTGTGCAAGCGCAAAATAGGGAACCTAAAAATCCATATCTCATGTAAAAGAGGTCAAAGTACCTTGCACATGAAATAAAGCGTCAAAATTAACAAAGCAAGTGCTAGAAATAAAGCACTGAATGCAAAAAATATTACAAATATGATTATAATCTAGTATAAGCATGTGAGAAGTGAAATAAAATCACAAAAAACGGAATGGGAAGGAGATTTTCCGAAATCGGGGCGAAAAAGTCAACTTCTTAGAATCGATTAAGAATTGTATGGTTGGTTGCAAAACCATCAACGAATTCAAAATCGTGAGTAGTTTTAATTTGTTCCGATTGGAGTGGCATTTTTCGGACCATAAAGTGACGGGGCAGACACTTCGTTTTGGCACATTGCACGTTAAATTTGGTTCCGAAACCTCCAAATCGGTTCCAGAATGTGCCAAAACACAGGGAACATGTACCGTTACTTCAGACTTTCAAGGAAAAGTGAGTGTCAGTGTACAAAAGTGCTAAAAAATGCTTGTGGAACTCAAAATTCATGTTTTGAATTAAATTCCGATTCGATTTTTGTTTGGTTTTGAAATGTGAGATGAATCGGATTTTAATTCACTACATGTAATCATAAAGACAAAAAAAAATGCAACACAAACTATGTACAAGTTTGATCGAAAATTGAAACTAAAAAGTGTGTAAAAATACAAGTTTATGCATGTTTCATGTACATTTTATTATGTTTAAATGAATGAAATGCAAGTGTTTCATACCATATGCAAATGATAGATGTTCAATGCAAATCATACATAAAATGCAATGCATGTCATAAATTATGTCATACAATAATCAAATTTGTGATGTGTGTTGGTGTTGTGAAATCATACATGTGAAAAAGTGAGTGAAAGTGATGTTTCGACACACTTTAATGTCATGAAAATGCATGAACATATAAGGATGCAACTTGTATTCTAAGTATGAGTTTAGGTGCATGTATATGTGTTATGTACAATGCAAATGCACCGGAGAATCAAAATGCAATGAATGTTACATTTCGACACAAGTAAAAATACAAGCTATGCGTTAATTCACATGTTTTAATGCAATTTAATCAATCTATATGCTCTCTAATGCATGAACATGTGATAAATAATGCAAAATGCACTAATTAGTGGCCTAAATGCAAAAGAAAACAAATACACAAGTGTATGTGTGTGTTATGTATAATAATCCTTCACATCGACACACTTTAACGTCACAAAAACATAATCAAATCAAAGAATTCGGAAAAACAAATTAAAGAATCAGAATCCACACGGAAAATACAATTAATTCGACTATTCAATTTCAAGAAAAGCTTAAAGTCAAAAATAGCTTAAAATAAGTGCTTAATTGAATTAATCAATTACTTGAACTTGAAGTTTGAATCAAATTGAAGAGGAATTCCTTATGCTCTTCAAATAAAATACCAAATTTGCTTCCAATTGATGAAAATAATTGAAATCGGAGTAGAAATTGGAGGAATCAAGGCATGATTCTTGAAAATTGAAGAAAAACCAAGTGGAAGACCTTGCTTCCTTTGAATCCGAGCATGGAGAGATGAGATGAGGGTCGGACCGGGCTATTTTCGGCGAGAAGAAAGGCGGATCGGCCTTGTCTTGGCCTGCTGGGCGGACGGTAGGAGTGGGAAGGCTGACTGCCGGTAGGAGCCGAGCGAGTAAAGGAGAGAATTGGCCGGAAACGGCGTCGGACGGAGAAGAGGCAGCGAGAAATGCGTCGGCCAAGTGATGTGAGGGCTGAGGCTGGTGGCTATCTGATGATGCCTAGGGCGGTGAAGGGAGGAGCTGGCCAGAACCTTGCCTTGGGATGGTGGTTCGGTTGAAGGAGAGGAAGACTTGGAGGGAAAGTTTTGCTTGAATATTCTTTTTTCTTGTTCTACAAGTTTTAGAGAGAATTAGAGAGAATTGAGAGTGATTTGAGATGAAATTTGAGAAAATGGTTGTGTGTCTTACAATTGTGAAGGCAAAAATTTATTTGTAGTGTAAAAATTTGGCCTTAGAGTGCGTTGGATCCACAATTAAGCCCAAATCGCGATTATTCGAATAATTTTCATATTTAATCCAAAACAGCCCGATCCGTCGAGAATTTGAATTCGAACTAAACGAAAAATGTCTGGAATGCGATTTTGCTTGCGATTGTCAATATTTCGACTCGATCGGGAGAACGGTCCGAGCGATACGCATTTTTGAAGTTTCAACATAATTTTCAAGCATTTGAGACATTTAGAATTTTTTGCGCACTTCGTAGAAATTGCCTCGAACGAGTATCTCTGAGACAAATGATGTAACACCCCTTCTAAATAACCCGCGAATATAATAATTAAATCAGAGTTAACATGGAAAACAAGGGATGTCACAATTCGAAAACAAAAATAAAACCTCAATAAACAGTAGCCATGCTTCACTGAAGGACTTATCAAAATATTCAATCAAATTGATATCATGTTTTACACAGCGGAAAAATACCACAAAACCAAAATGGAATAAAACCAATTCATAGTTACTTCCAAAGTAACTCAAATAACAATTGAATACTAAATAATTTCTCAGCTAAACGTTCCCCAGTGTTACAACCTATCAGAGCATGACACTGACACGCGGACTCAAAATAACATAGCTCTAGAGCCATCCTCACCAACTCCTGAGATGCTAACTTTAATCTGAAATCATTAAAGTAAGGGTGAGATTTCTTTATAATTAATATGCATTATAAGTTCCTCAGACAACATAATATCACAAGTATATTAATCCATCCATTCTAGCATAATTCAGATTTCAACACACAGTTACAACCACACAATCCGTTATGCACAACAATAACAACAAGAGAATTGTAACACTGGAAACCATCCTAACATGTTACAATCCCATGCAGATACAAATGCAGACGCAATGCATGTGGTACCAAAACGTGACCAAGTCACACACACTGATCCATCATCACCCGGATACAATAATCATCGATTCGTCCATAATCACCCGGACACGAATCCAGCCTCACCACCCATCATCACCCGGGAACGGTTATTGGCAATACAAGTCAAATTCCACACAATGGGAATTAACTTCACCAGAATGCATATGCATGCACAACACCAGCATGCAATATTTAACACAGGTTATGACCACATCAGACATCATAAACCATCATCAACCATAACATGATATCATCACCTATCATGAAATAAATCATCACAAAGCATAAATATGCCAAACACTTACCCTTCAATTGGTAAGACTATCACCAGTATATACCACAACAACAACATCTAAGATCAACAACTACCAGGTATATACAACACCAACAAAAACACATGATATCAATACAATCATGAATACACCAATTATCATAAACCGTATCAAAACCAAAACATGATGTCCTCAACGATCATGCACACACCAAACAGCTTAAACATGGACTCATTCACCAAAATCCTAATACAATCAATTGCCACAGGTATACTACCGCATATACACCAAGTATGCATTGAATAACAAACCACTTAATTCGGAATTCGACACATTTTCAAAATAATTTCAAGTTATAAGAATTCCCTTCATTTCATAAAATAGAGCATTAAATTTAAGAAACAACGTCCAAAACGGCGCTCAAAACGGACTTACGGTTTGAAAGTTATGAATTTTTAAAGTTTGGAATTTTTCAAAAAGTAATAGTGGAACCCGGTTCCCACAAAGTTCAAAAACACACCCCCTGGAAAAATATATGGGAACCGGATCCTCGTGCAGAACCCGGTTCCCAATGAAAATCGCTTTGAAAATGAACTGGGAACCCGGTTCCTCCTCAGAGAACTCGTTCCCAGAACCAAGAATGTTCCTTTCTGTTTTTATACCAGAACTCGGTTCCTCCCACATGGGAACCGGTTCTGCGACCGAACCAAAATTATGCAGTTTTGACAGCATTATGCATACCAATTCAATTCCTATCAATCCCACACGAACCCAACATTCAAACACCATATAATTGCACAATCCAACAGCAGTAACATGCAATATAACATACTTTGGTCATTCCTAATGATCCTATAACATACAAATTACTCAATTCTACACAATCCGACACAAATAGGATAATTCTATGAAAACCTAGAATTACTAAATTGAGAATTCTTAACATACTACGATCAATTCTATTGCAATCAAAACCGATAAGGCATGTTAATCAATCGAAATCACCCCTTACCTTGTGGGTTCTTCGAATTCGGCAACTTTCACTCTTTTCCTCTTTCTCTTCTCTTCTCCAATGTTACGAATGATGAAAACCTTCTATTCCTCTTTTTCCTTCTTTTTCCTTTTATTATTCCTTTTATTATTCATTTTATTATTTCAATAAATAAATAAAATAATAATTAGGATAGGTAGAGTATTTTACTCGTCACACCCCCATTACTCCTCACACTCCCAATTCTTCATTTCCTTTATTTAATCAATTAATTCTAATAATTCCAAATATTAATAATTAAACTCTTAATTAAATTAATAATTAAAAATTCTAATTATTTTAAATATTGAATTATTTGGGGTGTCACAAATGAAGCCAACAAATTTGTGATCTTTTGGCCCTGTTCCCACCTGTTTCGATAAATATCAAGCGAGATATGATTTTTTGAACTTCGCGTATAAGATGAAAGTTGCTAATTCAGCTCAAAATCAAGTCCGAAGAATAAAAAACTGCTCTTAAATGGTAAGGAATTTTCTCTGGACTTGCAAATGAAAGTCGGAGAGGATTTAGATTTGGAATTTTTTACACCATCCTTGCTCAGTTTCGGTTTTTATCTAGGAGTTATGAAGGTTTTAGTGCACCGAGCGCACGGTACAACACTAAAATTGAGTTTAATCCACTTGAAAAATCAATTCCTTTGGGGACCTTCTTCACATAATTTGCAGCCATCTTATGAATGAAAGTTGTAGATAATAATGAGAGGGACTTTCATGTCAAAAATCATCGGAAAATATCCGACGAGCCAAGAGATATGCCTTCCAGAGTGCCCGAAACGCAATAGAAACCCAACATTCACTTTATTGACAAATAAGCAAATTAATTCTTTTTTCTTGACGAAACGGCCTCCGATCTGAACAGATAAACTGGATAATAAATTGATATGATCCCATTTCTCATGGAACCAAACCAAAATAGCTTTTTGACCAAAAAATCTTGCGATAGCCATACGAACCGAAAAATATCAATTTTGGTCTCGAAATGATCTGAGATAACCGAAACGCACGGTTTCTTCCACCAATTAAGGTATTTGGAACCTGGTAACCATATGATGAATTTTATGCATGTGTATACATGTATGTTTATGATAATTCACTTATAAGCCAGAAACCTCAGATTGAAGAGGGTAAATTTTGGGGTACAACAATTATGCTATCTCTGGAGAGAAACTTTGTGTGATCTGTGAGATCCTTAAAAGAGAGAGAATATTAGAGTTGGACCTACCAGAAATATGTCCTAGTATGATGTTTCAACATCATAAAAGAAGACTGAAGACTGTCACTTATAAAGTTTGAAATATCATAAACAGTGACTATTAAAGACTTCTAAATTGTTTTATTATGCTTCTGTAATACAAACGTTATGTAAATTAGTATTGAAGGTTGAGAAACAACAGAAAAAGGGGTTTGACTTGGGTTTTTCTAAATTAAAATAGTTTGACACAATTATTTTTATCCTGGTTCATTTGAACTCAAACTACTCCAGTCCACCCGTCAAGATGATTTGCCTTTCTCAACGAGGTCTTAATTCACTAATCGGAACTTGATTACAACTCACCAAGACAGTTGTCTTATTCTTCTAGATATCAACCACAACCTGTTTTCTCAAGGAATTTCAATTTTAAAATCAATTACAAAATTGTGTGTTTCACGATGCTTCTAAAAAGCTATATCACAACTGTGATTTTTACACAATTTTTCAAGCACTTAGGAACTAGATAATATGAATGATTTCTTTGCAGATTTCTATCTTTGTTGTACGCGCAAAAGTTCCCCTATTTTTAATTCTCTTCATGGATGGATATTTATATAGACGCTAGGAAAATTCATCCGTTGGAGACATATAATCTATAAATGGAATGATGATATTTGGATTTAATTTCTCTTTCCATAAAAATGAGATCCTGTTGGAAATTGGCCGTTACTTCAAATCTGTAAGTAATGCATTAGAACTAAGCATCCATCATATAGGAATCAGAGTTTGTAGTGCAGCATGGTGCTTTTAGAAGTTTGTCTTTTGATCATAGCAGAACTTCTTCTAACGAGCGTGATATCAGCATATAGGAATTAGAGTTTATAGTGCAACATGATGCTTTCAGAAGTTTGTCTTTTGATCATAGAAGAACTTCTTTTAACGAGCGTGATAGTCTTGAAGACTACTTTTACATGTATCTTTTTAAGTTCTCTTAGAATTTCTTATACAAAATATTAGGACTTCTTATATATTCAGAATTGTAACTTGTTCTCCTTTTCCATTCAGAATCAGAACATCATTTGCATACTTCATTAAAAAATTAGGAGACAACAATGTTACATACAAAATATTTATTTATCAGGGTCATAACATAATTTTCATCAACTGTACTTGTTATCATCAAAAATTCTAAGATAGGTGTAGAGCCAAATCATGTTCTAACAATCTCCCCCTTTTTGATGATGACAAAATATAAATATGTTGATAAAGGGAGGTCTCCCCCTGAATTTAATATTCATATAAGTTTAGAGACATTGTACTTCCCTGAAGAGTTTCTTCCAGAGTATGATGAAGGTTCTGATGGATCCAAGTTGATTTCCAGAATTGATATTTCATGTTTTAAGGTTTAGACAAAAATGAAATCAAAGATGATATTAGAATGTTTGAGACTTAGTCTATCACCAACTATGATATTCAAAATATCTTACGTTCTCTCCCTTTTTGTCATATATCAAAAAGAAAATAACACAGAAAAAAATAATAAGGAAAAATAGAATATAATTGCATCAAGGGATCAAAACAAAGTACAGAAGGAAAGATGCAGAAAATGAAAATTTGTAAAATAAGAACAAGATTAAATAGAGAAAAAAACTTAAGGTCTTAGATGGTGGGGGAAGTCGTGAGAATAGAGCTTCCAGCATCCCTTTGATCTCAGATGTTGAAGCTTTACCCATCGTCTCTTTAAGTTCCTTGTTCGTTTCATCTTGCTTATCCAATATTTTTCTGACCTCTTCATTTAGAACTTCCAGAGTTTGAATGACTAAGGAGGGAGAGGAAGTATCCTTATCAGCAGTTTCCAGAGTCTCAGTAGCAGAAGCTTCATAGGATTCAGCAACTGATTTCCTTTGGTCTTGAAAGAGAACCAAAGGTTGAGTCTATGGTTTCTGAAGAGATGCTGCTACTACTATAGATTCCCAGGGAGCATTTGTTAGAAACAGATTGTTTGCGTCCCTAAGCTGTGTGATATGTTCTTCAAGAAACTTCCGCCAATCACTGAAATTCTGCTGAGCCATTCCATAGTAGAGCTCCTTCTGCTTCTGAGATTCAAAAATAAACCATTTTCTGAACTGAGCTAGAGATAGTCAGAAGCTGTGGGATTCAGATTCTCCAAGTAATCTTGCTTCAGAGAGTTAAACCAAGCCTAAATTTCTAATCCAAAAACCAATAAAGACTCACCAACGTATGTTTTGGAGGGTTGGGGTTTTGGTTTAGAAACAACTATTTTGTTTGGATCATTAATTAAGTAGTTCCAAGCATCAAAATCAATGGAAGTTTTTAGGGGATCATCTGGATATTTCTTAGGAGACGGGGAATCAGAGAGGAAGATTGGAGAGTTTGGAGAATTTGGTGGTGTGGATTCATATGGAGATGGAATTTGTAGAATTGTAAGAGGTGTTGAAGATGGAATGGTGAAGGTGTTGGGATCAGATTTAGAAGAGTTGAGAGTGAAGGTGATGCCAGGGATAATGGAGTTTGTTTTTGGTGAGGGATCAACGGAAACATTTGGATTTTATGGTTGGGGAGAAGGAATTGGTAATGGAGTATTAGTGGTGGTATCTTCTGGTGTTGGTTCAGAAGGTTCTTTTGGATTTTCTGGTTGGGGAGCATGAGGAGACTGTGGGGTAGTAGAGGTGGCAATTTCTAGTTGAGTTTCAAGGGTATAATCAAAAGTTTCAAAATCGGACATAACTTTGGCAATTTCTGGTTGTGGATTGGTTATAGGTTCAATAACAGGAACAAAGGTATTGATTTCAATGTCAAAATCATCAAGTGTTTGTGGTGAATTTTCTGGTAGGGAAGAAATGAGAGGAGAAGATGGAGTGTAAACAGACGTTGATGTCAATACTAGTTCCATAACAGAAATAAACAGCGAGTTACCTTTCTTTTTGGCAGCTTTGGGTTGCTTCTGAGAGGTACCTTCATCAGCTGCTTTTCTCTTCTTATATTTTCCAAGAGCAACATTGGGAGCTTGTTGATGAAGATCTGGGATGTTGAGAGTATGATCAGTACCACTTTCTTTGCAAACTTGCATATAGTGGCAGATGATGTCAAGTCTTGAAGCATCAATATCTGAGAACAAGGGAAAGTTATCCAAAGGAATTCTTATGACAGAGACATTTTAATCCACTAAAGTTGTGGGTTTCTTTGTGATAGAGGTTATGATTTCCATCTTCTTCAGATTTTTGGCGTTCAGAGTTTTTACAACAATGGGGTTCAGATCATCTATTAGCTTGGCTTCACTCAGATGGTCGATCAGCTTATTTTCTTTTAGAATATCTGAGATGAGCCTTCCAAAAGGGATCTAGTCTCTTTTGGTTCTTTCTCCTTCTCTTGTCTCTTTGACACTAGTCTTTAGATGATTAAACAGGCTGTGAGGGAGATGAATCTTTTGTTTTGTTGCAATGAGGTAAAGAAGATACTGTTGATCTATGTTGATGTAGTTAGTAGAACTTGAGGGTTTCCTGTGGTTGATGCACCCCAGAATTATCTTGGCCCAAATTCTGAAGTGATCCTTTTGGTCTTTGATTTTGTTTGAAGGGTTTCCATAAACAAAAATTACTTTGGAAGCAGCAGTTAGGTCAGAGCCAACCTTATCAGCCATATCAGTACATTTGATTCCATTGCCGTCATGACCAATAAGTCTTCCAATGAGATCTTCAGTAATGATTATTTTCTTCCCCAACACATATGACGTGACTTGATTCTGAGAAGTCGAGGCATGAATCCAGAATTCCTTCACCAACTTTGGAAAAACTGGATCGATCAAACGATCAAAGTATTAAAACCACCCTTGAAAAAGAACTTCTTCGAGGAGATCATGTCTGTTTTCCTTCATGCTTTCAAAATCAACGAGAAACTCACAAAGAACTTCAAGATTTTCAAAAGGAGTGTTCAGCGTTCTGTGGGGATCAGTAAAAACTTCTTCATTGGTGTTAACTTGGTTCTGTTGTTGCTGCTGTAGATCTTGAGATGAGGAAGCCATTATTCTCAGACTAGGGTTTTGTGAAGACTTGAAAATAATGGTTTTTTCAAAAGAGGAAGAAGTGAGCAAATGATTTGAAAACGATGAATTTTGAAAAAAGTAAAGTAGAAGTATATTTAGAGAAAAATGATTTCTTGAAACCATGCAATTAAGAGTAATTAAAGCACAGAAAAATGGTTATTAACCATAATGATTGCTGAGACGGGAGATAGCGTGAAGATATGGTGAACAGTTACCAATGTGACCAGCGCCTGAATGACTCAACTCAAGCATTTCACTCTATCTGAATTTGAACATGTGTTCATTCTCTGAGAATGACTTAACGATTAAGATTGACAGGTGTTGTGTTGGTGAACTGCATGCTTCTATCTCGAGCTGAGTCATCTTTCAGGTCTTCTAATAGATTTTGATTCAGTTACCCTTCTCACTTTCTGAAGGACAATTGATTAGAAGTTCACAAAAATAAATGATATTCTAAGAGTTAAACATATAGAATTAAACTTTTCATTATGGGCATAATTCCATACTGAGATGCTTCAGAATGAAACTTAATCTATCTTCAGCAAGGGGTTCTGTAAATATATCAGCTCATTGATGGTATGTGTCAATAAATTTTAAAGTAAGATTTCCCTTCTGAATATAGTCCCTAATGAAATGATGTTTAATTTCTATGTGTTTAGCTTTAGAGTGTAAAATAGGATTTTTAGATATGCAAATAGCAAAATTGTTATCACAAAGGATAGGAATATTACTCTAGAATATCTGAAAGTCCTCAAGCTGACTTTTCATCCAGAGCATCTGAGTACTGCATCCAGGTGCAGCTCTATATTCTGCTTCTGCAGTAGACAGAGCAATGGTGGATTGTCTTGTGCTGGACCAAGATATCAGATTTTCTCCTAAAAATTGAAAGCTTCTAGATGTGTTTTTTCTTTCTATTATATCTCCAGCAAAGTCAGCGTCACATTAACCTACAAGTTTGTATTCTCTAGATTTTCTGTAACATAGTCCTATATTAGTAGTACCTTTCAGATGCTTTAGAATTCGCTTAACAGTAGTTAAGTGAGTTTCTCTATGATCTGATTGGAATCTAGCACAGAGACACACACTACATAGAATATCGGGTCTTGAGGCAGGTGAATATAGGAGAGAGCTAATCATACCTTTGTAGAGATTCTGTTTTACTTTCTTACTTACCTCTTCCTTTTCCAGAATACACTTGTGATACATAGGAGTTTTGGCAGGTTTGCTATCTGACATGTCAAATTTATTCAGAAGTTCTTTAATGTACTTACTCTGATGTACGTAAGTTGCTTCTGAAGTCTGATTTATTTAAATTCCTAGAAATAATTTGAGTTCTCCCATGAGACTCATTTTAAATTCTACCTGCATAGATTTAGCAAACTTTCTCCCAAAGGGAGGCTTTAGTAGAACCAAAAATTATGTCATCAACTTAAATTTGACATATGAGAATATCATTTTTAAATGTCTTACAGAATAAAGTTGTGTCCACTTTTCCTCTGGTAAAATGTTTTTCTAATAGAAAATTACTTAGTCTTTCACACCAAGCTCTGAGAGCTTGTTTTACAAAGTATAACGACTTTTTAAGCTTATAAACAAAATCTGGATGTTTTGAGTTTTCAAAACCAGGGGGTTGATGCACATATACTTCTTCATCAGTGTAACCATTTAGAAATTCACTTTTTACATCCATCTGATAAAGTGTGATATTATGATTAACAACATATGAAATTAAAATTCTGATAGATTCTAACCTGGCGACTGGAGCAAAGGTTTCTGTATAGTCTATTCCTTCTTACTGACTACAACCTTGTGCTAACAGTCGAGCTTTGTTTCTGACTACTTCTCCTTTTTCACTAAGCTTGTTTCTGAAGACCCACTTAGTTCCAATAATGTTGAAACCTTTTGGTTTGGGTACAAGATGCCATAAGTCATTTCTGGTGAATTGATTTAGCTCTTCTTGCATTGCCATGATCCAATAATTGTCTTGAAGATCTTAATCTACAGAATTTGGTTCAATCAAGGACACCAGTCCCATGAGAGATTCTTCAGAATTTATGAATGTTGATCTGGTTCTGATTGGAACATCTTTCTTTCCCAGAATCATTTCTTTAGGATGAGCTACACTGCTTCTAAATGGTTTCTTCTCAATGGGTCCTTCAGATGTTTCTTTGATGGTTTCTTCAAAATGTGTTTCTTTGTTAGGACTATCTTCTAATCCTAAAATATGAAATTCTATATCTTTAAGAGAATATTTTTTTTCTTTGAGTTTTGAGGGCCAAGCTTATCATCTAATCTGACATTAATAGATTCTTCCATAATTTGTGTTTCAGTGTTATATACTCTGTAGCCTTTTGAGCATTAAGAATATCCTAACATTAAAAACTTTTGTGCCTTAGAATCAAATTTATTCAAATAATCTTTTGTATTTAGAATGAAACGAGTACATCCAAATGGGTGAAAATAAGAAATGTTGGGCTTTCTGTTTTTCCATAATTCATAAGGAGTCTTCTCCAATATAGGTCTTATAGAGATTCTATTATGGATATAACATGTTGTGTTCACTGCTTCTTCCCATAAATGTTTAGAAATGGTTTCTTTAAGCTCAGAGTTTTCTGTTTCTAGTTTCTTAGTTTCTTCAGAATCAGATGCAAGATTCCGTGTAAGATTCATGTATTTGATTTGAAGTTTCTAATAGTTTTCAAGAATTTCTGATAGACTTTCTGCTAATTCAGCTTTAGATAAATTAACAGCAAAATTAGGAAATACCTCTTCAGTATCAAAATTAGATTTATAGGAATCTGAGTTGTCAGCTATGTTGGCCATTAAAGCTATGTTGGCTCTTTCATCTTCTGAGTCTGATGAAGCTTCAGAAGAATCTGAATCATCCCATGTTTCCATAAGACTTTTCTTATTTTCTTTGTCAAACCTATTCTTTGGCTTCTCTTTCTGAAGTTTAGGTCAATAACTTTTATAGTGATAAGGTTCCTTACATTCGTAGCATACAATCTCTTTGCTTCTTGTCTTTTTGTATCCAGAGGATGAATCAGAATGATTGCTAGATCTTCTTGGATTTATGAACTTCCTCTGTCTGTTCTTCCAGAGTTGTTGAACTCTTCTAGAAAGTAAAGATAGCTCATCCTCTTCTTCTGATGATCCTCCAGAGTTTTCTTCTTCAGCCTGAAAAGCTTTAGAGTCGCATTTTTTGTTATATTTAAGAGCAATAGACTTACCTTTCTTTTGGGGCTTATCTTCTTCTAATTCTATCTCGTGACTTCTTAATGAGCTGATGAGTTCTTCTAGAGATATTTTGTTCAGATCTTTTGCAAGCTTGAGAGCTGTCACCATAGGTCTCCATTTCTTGGGAAGACTTCTTATGACTTTCTTTACATGATTAGAAATAGAATATCCTTTGTCCAGAACTTTTAAACTAGCTACCAGAATTTGAAACCTTGAGAACATTGCTTCAACAGTTTCATCTTCTTCCATTTTGAACGCTTCGTAATTTTGAATGAGAGCAAGAGCTTTTGTTTCTTTGACTTGTGTATTTCCTTCATGCGTCATTCTTAAGGAGTAAAAAATGTTCTTAGTTGAGTCTCTGTTTGTGATCTTCTCATACTCAGTGTATGAGATGGCTCTTAGGAGGATTGTTTTGGATTTGTGATGATTTTTGAATTCTTTCTTTTGCTGATCTAACATTTTCTTTCTTTCAATCTTATGACCACTTGCATCAACAGGATAAATGTAGACATCAGTTACCATATCCTAGATATCAACGTCAAGGGCTAGAAAGAAACTTTCGATTCTGTCTTTCCAATAGTCAAAATTTTCTCCATCAAACATTGGGGGTCTACCGCTAATTTTGTCTTTGTCGTCATAGTGGTCATTGTTGTTCTGAACTGGTGTTGTCATTATGTTTTTCAAGCTGGGTCTTTTATCTAACACGGTTAAGTGTTAGCACCCAGAACCAGGAACTTTGATGCCAATTGAAGGTTGAGAAACACAAGAAAGGGGGGAGGGTTGAATTGGGTTTTTCTAAATTAAAACAGTTTGACACAACTATTTTTATTCTGGTTCGTTTGAACTCAAACGACTCCAGTCCACCCGTCAAGGTGATTTGCCTCTCTTAACGAGGTCTTAATTCACTAATTAGAACTTGATTACAACTCACCAAGACAACTTTCTTAGTCTTCTCAAGATCAACCACAACCCGGTTTCTCAAGGAATTTCAATTTTTAAATAAATTACAAAACTGTGTGTTTCATGATGCTTCTAAAAAGCTATATCACAACTGTGATTTTTACACAATTTTTCAAGCACTTAGGAACTAAAGAATATGAATGATTTCTTTGCAGATTTCTCTCTTTGTAGTATGCGCAGAAGTTCCCCTATTTTTAATTTTCTTCATGGATAGATCTTTATATAGGCGTTATGAAAATTCATCCGTTGGAGACATATAATCTATATATGGAATAATGATATTTGGATTTAATTTCTCTTTCCATAAAAATGAGATCCTGTTGGAAATTGGCCATTACTTCAAATCTGTAAGTAATGAATTAGAACTAAGCAACCATCATATAGGAATCAGAGTTTGTAGTGCAGCATGGTGCTTTTAGAAGTTTGTCTTTTGATCGTAACAGAACTTCTTCTAACGAGCGTGATATCAGTATATAGGAATCATAGTTTGTAGTTCTGCATGGTGCTTTCAGAAGTTTGTCTTTTGATCATAGTAGAACTTCTTCTAACGAGCGTGATAGTCTTGAAGACTACTTTTACATGTATCTTTTTAAGTTCTCTTAGAATTTCTTTTACAAAATATTAGAACTTCTTATATCTTCAGAATTGTAACTTGTTCTCCTTTTCCATTCAGAGTCAAAACATCATCTACATACTTCATTAAAAAATTAGGAGACAACAATATTTCCTACAAAATATTTATTTATCAGGGTCAGAAAATAATTGTCATCAACTGTACTTGTTATCATCAAAACTTCTACAATAGGTATAAAACCAAACGTGTTCTAACAAGTTTTAGCCAAAATAAGCCAAAGGGGGAGATTCTTGATTATCTATTTTTAGGATTGGCTTTATGTTTGGTAAAACTAATTTAGCAGCAATAGGTTAAATAGTATTGATGACTTGTAAGGAGAAAGCAGGTTGAAGTTCTATTTAATGGAGAAAACATGTTGTGTTGAAATGTTTCAACATCTGTAACAACATGTCGAAGAAGATGTCACGACAACAGACATTAGACATCACGCTACTGGATTGTCAAAGTTTGTTACAGTTCTGTTTTAAATTATGCAGAATATTCTGGGAATATTATGCATCATATGTGGCGTGATCTTGAAAGCATTTGTGGAGGTCCAAGAGCTAAGGAGAAAAATCAGCAAGGACCTTGATTATAGCAGAAGTTATCTGCTTGTTTGTTTTCTGCAGAAAGTTTGTTATCAGAGTTTGTTCTTCAAGTCATATTTGAAGGCCCAAATCTAGTTGGATAATAGGTTATAAATAGAAGCTTTGTAACCTGAGTTTAGGTACCAGCCGAATTTAGTAATGATGTAGTTTCTAGGGCTGAGTCTGTAACAACTCTCTAGGAGAGTTGGTTTGTAGGTGAACCACCCGAATTATGGGATGGTCACTGATTTGTACCTCGAAACCTATAGGCATGAGGATTATTTTACTCACTCATAAGTTGTGAAGCAATGAGTGTAATTGTGTCCTTGGAAGAAGTTGTGAAGCAATTCCAAGTTTGTCCGTGTCACATGGGTGATCGTTTTGTATTGTGTTTGAAGTGTGGTATCTTCAAATTGTTTTAGTTGTGTTTGGAGTGAGGTATTTCCAAGCTGATTGTGTTAGGAGCCAAGCAGTTGATGCAGTTGCTGGTGTGATAGTAGTTTATAGACATTACTGAGGTGATTGGAAGTGAGCGAAGGTTCTCATATCTAAGTGTGGTATCTTAGGTAGAAGGGTCATTGGGTAGTCTGATTAAGTGGGGAGTGTAAACAAGGTAGTTTCCCTCTGAATTAATACTCCTGATAGTGAACTTCATTCCTGGCTTGGTATGCCCTCAGATGTAGGTTGGTTAGAACCGAACTGGGTTAACAATTCCTTGTGTTTTTTGTTTCCTACATTTTAATTGTAATTCTACCTTGTGAATGTCAGATCAGATGTCACGACATCCTGAGTTTGCCAACACCAGAATTAAAATTCCATAAGCATCGCCAACACCCATATTTAGATGGCCCCTACAGTATACTACTTGACAATAGAAGATCTTTCTTTAGAAGAAGCCAAAGCAAGAAAGACCAGAAGGTTAGCTACAAAATAAACCATGGTAGGAGGGAAGTTGTTATAGATGAGAAGAACCTTTCATATGATAAGGTGCCTGAGCGATGGTGAAACTTCCTCGATATTCATGTTTGTCAATCACTTCTAGAAAATTTTCTTTTAGTTACCGAATTAGAGGCTAAAAAAACTTAAAAATCGGCCATTAAATTGTTTATTGACAAATTTAGCGACCATCATTTTTCAATAAAAAATGCTAGTCATGAAACTTTAGCGAAGAGTTTAGTAACTAAAATTTAGCGACTTAATTTAGTGATTGATATTAGTAATCTATTTTTTAATAAAATAAAATAAAGAGTTGTTACAATCAAGAATCAAACTCATGACCTCCTCAAATTTTAAGTCCTTACAACTACACCATTTAATAACTATTGATATAATATATATGTACACATATAATAAAGTGATAAATATTTCAAAATAATTTTCAGAAAATTACTATATAAAATATGATTTTATTATGCAATTCAATCATGCACGTATAAATATTGTATAATGTCACTTTTATACAAAATATGAATATAAAATGCATTATGTTTTACATAAATATATGTTTTATTTTCTAAAACAATATGATTTTTTTACCAAAAGTTAAAAATGAAAGAGAATTAAAATATTTAATAAAAATTTGAAGGGAAATGGTAACATAATAAAGATAATTAGAAAATTGAAAAAAAAATATAAAATATTAGTGATCGAAAATTCGGTCTTTGATTTTTTTAAATAAAAAAATTGTGTCAAAAAGTGTTTTCGAGACCAAATAGTCGGTCAAAAAATTTTGGCCGTTAAATCGGTGACTGATTTACTTTAAGAACCGATTTAGCGACCTCTTAAAATTGACTCATGAATGTTAAAATTTTGGTGGCTAATCGGTCTCTATAGTGTTCGAAATTTTTTTGTCACTAAAATTAAATTTTCTAATAGTGAATAAAGGAGTCTGCGGGAGTCACATTGATCGGCGATCATTCACTCACAGACTATTAATTGTCAATTACTATTGGCCAACCCTGATGAAGAAAAGTCCAAAGTTTGTTAGAAAAAGCGACGAGTGCCAAAAACATTCCAATATTCGCCATGCGTCGATTAGGATTATTCATTTTGTTGAATCTATTAAAATGCTATTTTATGTATTTCATCATTTTATTGAGAGAAAAAAATTGAATATCAAAATTTCAAAAAAACACTTAATTTTGATGTTATTTCAAATAGCTTTTCATATAGATTATTTTTAAAATACAACATTTTGAATAAATGACGATTTCAATTACAATTTAATTTTTAATAATATATATTTATTTTATAGAATATCAAAATTAGACTTTTAATTTAAAAAAACAAATATTAAAAAATTTATAATATTTAAAAAAAAAACTAAAGTTAAATCCAACAAAATCATAATCTTGTACGAACAAATACGAGAACAACTCTCATATTATCGTATTTCACAAATCCAAAACATAAATCATATTACAAAATCATTCTATTGGGTAAACAAAAATATATGTCTTCCTCTAAATACTTTACTAGTTTTAGAATTTAAAAGTAAGTTTACTTTCAATTTCATTACTTTTTGTTTTTCTGATTCCTTGAACATTTTTGTAAGGTTCAAGTGGGGCAGGGTGACAAGTGAAAGTTTGTCTGGAAATGAGCCACAGTATGTGAAACAATAAAGTGAGAAAGAGAGTGAGGGAGTCATAATCACTCACATCTCTTGATTTAAAGATTGGATTAAATATTTTTATTTTAATTCTTAATTCTTATATATTTGTTAGTGATAAACGTCCTAACATAATTTCTAAAATTTATAATTTTAGAAAAATATTTATGAATGAGACATTCATCTTCTTTATTTTAGGTATTCATCCGTTCTTGTTCGATAAATGGAAAAAGTTCATATATCATCTGAAGATTATCTCACATTTTTTTGGCGAATATGCAGTTATAAATATATAGAAATTAACTATTACTTAATGACACAACTAGAAAGTTTATAGTTTTGAAATCAATTTCAAACTTTCTCTTTTCCTTTATGGTCCAAAAGAAATAAGATTTATCTACTACTTCTCCTTTCATATGGTGAGTTAGGATAAACAAATAATTGATTATTATTTCTTACAATTCAAATTTATAATCTAACATTCCATAGCTCAAACATATCACAAGTAAACACGGGAGGTGTGTTTAATAAAGATCTCTTGTTAGAAAAAGTGTTGCAAGTCATCTATGTAACATTTCATTTCTATTCAACGAATCATATAAAAATTAGAGTATAAAAATTCCAACAACAAATAGAATGTTACACTTTCAAC
Organism: Vicia sativa; assembly: GCA_021764765.1. NCBI lineage: Eukaryota > Viridiplantae > Streptophyta > Magnoliopsida > Fabales > Fabaceae > Vicia > Vicia sativa. The sequence continues at coordinate 236,867,015 of CM038795.1, read as the reverse complement.
GTAAAACAACGACAATTTAATCATATGTAGTTCAGATACATAACACATAATTTCGGGTAAATCAATAACAACCTGTTTAGTCTTTAAAAATAAATAACTTTTATTACTACGCAGCGAATTCACAAGTTCAACTAAAATATCATGGCAACATAGCCAATTCAAAAACAACTTCAAACTAACAAGCTCTTAACTTCAAACAAACATAGCATCTTACTCCAATAATAAAACAACTTAAAAATTCCAGTAACACAAATAAAAACCAACAGTAAATAAAACATGCATTTATCCTCCCGAGTGCTACGTTACAGAGCGACAACACCGACTTGAACTAATTAAGATAGACAACCTTCACTCTAAATTATCTGCACGTTATCCACGTAGAGGCAACATCACAATAGAAGGGGTGACATATCTAACAATATAATAAGTCGTATGATAAATTATATATGTCAGAATAAGATAATGTAAATCACCGCTTCACAACTTATTCCACAACAAACAATTCCACAATTTATTCAGTAATCACAACAACTCAAAATGCAACATGAGATGCAACAACTTATACAAATGCACATGCATGTGGTACCGATGGAGCGGAACTTCCAACGTAAAAACTGGAGCAAAACTCACAAATAAAAACTGGAGCAAAACTCCCAACGTAGTAATATGCCAATTATCAGAGGCATCAAAAAGGAATAAGCCTTCAACGTCAACGTGGTTGCCAATCCAGGCCATCATAAATAGAGCAAAGCTCCCAACGTAACATTTTTTCTAATCCAAGCCAACATATTTATGCAATATATGCGACAACATGATGCAACACAACAACAACAACAATGCAACATCAAATCAACAACAACATAATCATAATCCAACACTGGCCAAAAGCCTTCAACGTAATAACAATTCAACAAAACTCAGTCAACGTTGGCACTCGGCCTACAACTTGACTTAGTAAATCAACACAAAATAATACAACTAATATTCATTACAACCTGCAACATCGTAACAAAACCAATACAACAATAACAACACAATCACCAACAACTAACTTTGACAATTCTACACCGACACAACTTATATACACACTACCGCTACTGAGTTATTTCTATGTTTAGAACTTAACTAATTAACTCGACTGATCATTTTTCCATTGAAATATTTATGTTGCTAAAAGTACCCGCTGTTATTCAATTTTAAGACTTTTCTGTTCCTAAGATGGTTTCCTTGTCATGCTACAGGTACTTCTAGCACTTATTAATATATATATATATATATATATATATATATATATATATATATATATATATATATATATATATATATATATATACTACGATTATAATTTTATTTTAATTAGCCATCACTCTGTACCACTTGTAAACAATTAATTATGTCATATCCTCACTACTAATTAACTATAAGCTAACAGAAGAAAACAAATGAAACGAACAAGATTGTTAAGGAATAACAAAAATTAAAGCATGCCCTGCCATGGACGGTGCCGCTCGACACCCCTTTTTGCCCAGCCACACATGTCGTTCGTCATGTCGTCCTTCACATGGCGTGTGTCGTTTGGCACACTTCCCTTACCTTGGGTGTGCCGTTTGGTACCTTTCTTCTTCCTGCCATTACTTTCTTTTGCAATTTTCTAATATACTTCCATAATCCTTCCGATTTATTAACAGACAGCAATTTCATTACCTAGAATATTATATCGACCATTACAATTAAAATTCCCAATGGCAAACATCTATTATGCAAACAATTCATGAGAAATTTCAACGCAAAAAATCAACAATTCTCAACAATAGAACAACCTACAACTATACACAAATTTTCCACAAACCTAATTCCCACATACTACTCATTATACAACCCATTAGAAAGTCAGAACCTCACCCTTACCTTGAATTGAAGGTCGCTCAACAGTGTTCCGACGAATCTAACTTTGTCTCTTCCTCTGCAACTCTCTTACAGCTAAATCTCCAAACCCTTGTTTTTCCTCTTCCTTTTCTTCTACTTGCTTCACGTACAGCTTTTTCACGCAACCAACTAACCTAGTTTATTTCTTTTTATTTTAAATAAACCTAATAATAAATCTTAGTACACTAATAAGTCTACTTATCTCACTCCCACTTTACTACATACTACCACCAACACAAGCCCAACAACATTTCTATACTATTATTATTATTATTATTATTATTATTATTATTATTATTAATAATCAACTAGGATTATCGTTAATATTAATCGACCGACTATACAACAACAAAATCAACTAATTAATCAACACAATGTAACACCTAAAGACTTATCAATAATTAATTAAAAAATAATTTAATTAAATAATTAATTAAATACACGGGCGTTACAAATCTCCTCCACTTAGAATATTTTTGTCCTCGAAAATTTACTCGATACTGCAATTCTTAACGCGAAATTCGCATCTAACTCTTTGACCTCCAATTCACCTTTGGCTACACTTTGACCACTACTTCTCGACATAACAATAACTCTACATGATTTAAATTAACTACACACATGCCAAACACTCAACACCTCCGCAACATAATTCATTAATAACTTATCAACCACTTCAACATTACTCTGACATTTCAACATTCAAAGCAGTAACAACCATAATATACTTATACTTGGATATCCAACATCACATTATCAGCTTAACAACATCTTCAACACAACCATACACAATAAAGAAATGAGTAACACCTGTATTAATAATAGTAATTAAAGGAGTACAATTAATGAAACATGTATCTCTTATAAGTTTGTCCTCATTAGCTTTCTAAGTTCCAGCCAACACGAACACCTTCCCACCGGTTTGCGCCTTCTTTGGTTTTTGACACTGACTACTAAGATGTTCTTCTTCATCACAGTTGAGACAAATAACCTTCATGTGCTTGCACTCCTATATTGCATGCCCACTCTTGCCACAACGAAAACACCTTTTCACTTTAGTAGTACATACATTACTCTTATGACCAGGTTTTCCATATTTGAAATAAGTCACACTAGCAGGAGCATCTTCCCTACTAGTTCTCTAACCCTCATCAACTTCCTGTTTACCTCTACCAGCTGGAGCATCGTAAGGCTTACCATGATTCTGATGCTTGCTCCTCTTCTCACTAACAATCTTGTAATGAGCATTGTTATCTTCTTCATAAATCCTACAACTATCAACCAAATCATAGAAGACACGAATCTTTTAGTATCCAACTGCCTTCTTGATCTCTGAGCGCAACCCGTTCTCAAACTTGATGCACTTCGAAAATTCAGCAGTCACCTCATTATAATGCAGGTTAAACTTTGCCAACTCCACAAACTTTGCAGCATATTTAGCAACCGGCATCTTCCCTTTCTTTAGCTCAAGAAACTCAATTTCTTTCTTACCCCTGACATCTTCAGGATAATACTTCTTAAGAAATTGTCTATGGAACACAACCCAAGTGATATCGTCACTTGAAGCATCCAACCTATGACGAGTCTCCAGCCACCAGTCATCAACCTCGACCGCTAGCATATGAGTGCCATGACGAATATTCTGCACTAGAGTGCAGTCCATCACACGGAAGATCCTCTCCATATTTTTCAACCAACTCAACACTCCATCAGGATCATACTTAACCTTGAAGGTTGGTGGATTCTCCCTCTAAAAGGTCGCCAAACTACAAGATCCAGCATCTCCGCTAGCGCTCGGCTGATTCTGCAACGCCTCAGCCATTGCTTCCAAAGTAGCAGCAATTGCAACATCGTTCCTTCCAGTCGTTTCAACTTATTACTACAACATAAACAATGGTTAGAACTAATTAATAATACTCGATTGTTAAACGACACTACGACTCAACAACTTTGGTCAGACGGACCGACCTGCTCTGATACCACTTATGTAACACCCCATTTCTATGCAACAAATCATATAAAATCAGATTACAAAAATTCCAACAACAAATGGAATGTTACACTTTCAATGAAAAACAACGACAATTTAATCACCTGTAGTTCAGATACATAGCACATAATTTCGGGTAAATCAATAACAACATGTTTAGTCTTTAAAAATAAATAACTTTTATTACTACGCAGCGGATTCACAAGTTCAACTAAAATATCATGGCAGCATGGCCAATTCAAAAAAAGGTTCAAACTAACAAGTGTTTGCGGTAAAAAGTGACGAACGAGGGGATCGACGAATCTCAGGCTCAAAACAATTTACTCTTTTGATTTTTTTTAAAAGATTATGCGAGCACTAAGCTTTATTGTTTCCAAATAAGAAAGAAGATGGAAAAGGGAAAAGCTGAAATACCCTAAATATGATATGTGATGCGACTAGCGTGAACTAGACGCAACACATTGGGGAGAGACCAGGGTAAGGGGGTTGGTTATATAAAGGGAAGGTATTAGCACCCTATATATCTATAGTTTTCTATAGGAACTTTTTTATGCATATTTTTGTATGTTTGTGTGTTTTATTTGCTATGCTATTTCGGGAAAGTTTCTCCTTTGGGATTTAAGAAAGGTAGGTTAGGCAGAAACCTAAGTTTTGTTATTATTATTATGCTTGCAAATATCATTGTTATCCTCTGCATACATATCCCCCAGTGGGAATCAAAGCATCTATAGCTCGCATTTAAGGGAACTAAGGTCTGTTTGGTTTGAGGGAGAAAGAAGTATGCTCGCCAAGGGTGAGACCTTGTGCGTACGTATTCTCAAAGGGAGGTTGAGAAAGTCAGAGCAATCGCAGTTCCCACTTATGTGCTAGTGGAAGCAATTATGATTTTGTTAAGAGACAAAGACAAATGTTATCTTAATGAAGCAATTATGATTTCATTAAGATAACATTTGTCTTTGTCTCTTAACAAAATCATAATTGCTTCCACTAGCACATAAGTGGGAACTGCGATTGCTCTGACTTTCTCAACCTCCCTTTGAGAATACGTACGCACAAGGTCTCACCCTTGGCGAGCATACTTCTTTCTCCCTCAAACCAAACAGACCTTAGTTCCCTTAAATGCGAGCTATAGATGCTTTGATTCCCACTGGGGGATATGTATGCAGAGGATAACAATGATATTTGCAAGCATAATAATAATAACAAAACTTAGGTTTCTGCCTAACCTACCTTTCTTAAATCCCAAAGGAGAAACTTTCCCGAAATAGCATAGCAAATAAAACACACAAACATACAAAAATATGCATAAAAAAGTTCCTATAGAAAAATATAGATATATAGGGTGCTAATACCTTCCCTTTATATAACCAACCCCCTTACCCTGGTCTCTCCCCAATGCGTTGCGTCTAGTTCATGCTAGTCGCATCGTATATCATTATTTATTTAGGGTATTTCAGCTTTCCCCTTTTCCATCTTCTTTTCTTATTTGGAAACAATAAAGCTTGGTGCTCGCTGCATCTTTTAAAACAAAGAAAATCAAAAGAGTAAATCATTTTGAGCCTGAGATTCGAATTCCGATTCGATTCCCTCGTTCGTCACTTTTTACCGCGAACAGGTATGTGTAGCCATCAACTACAATATCCTATAGATCTAGGTGAAAACTAAGAAGATGACTTCCTATCATATCTTACCAATAGTCAAATCTTGATCAGCAACAATAACTACATTGTCATTTCGAGCAGCCATTACTGTTTTTCACACACTAGATCGGTACTGAACATTGTTAGGTGCTTGATAAAAATCCAACATTTTTATCTCCTCAGAACCAGACCTCCGATGCCAATTGAAGACGTAAAAAACACAAGAAAGGGGGGTTTGAATTGGGTTTTATCCTTTGAAAATTTTTTCTCTTAAAAAGAAGTCCCTTGAATGTGCTCCTCTTTTGATGAAGAATGAAATATATGAAAGAAATAAATAACACAATATTTTTATCCTAGTTCACTTGAAACATCAAGCTACTCTAGTCCACCCTTCCGATGTGATTCGCCTCTCTCCAACGAGGATTTAATTCACTCTAACCAAAATGATTACACTTGCACGGGAAACCACCGATGACTAACACCTGCACACACCAATTATGTGTGACTAACAACCTCTAAGACTAACTGTCCTAGAATTCTTGAGAAGCTCACCCAATTAGTGTCTCAAGGAACAATCAAACAACCTTTTGATAACAAGTTTGTTTACAAGTAAATATGCTTCTACACAAGTTGATTATGTAAACAGATTTTTAGTACAAAGTAACTTGAATGAATTTACAGCTTCTTACAAAGAATAAAGAGTTTAAGCACAGAGAATTTCTTCGTGAATTATCATTTGTTTCTTCAAGTCTTCAAGCTCTTATATAGTGCCATGCATGATGCAACCATTAGAGGGTATATTTGGAATGTGAAACTTGTGGCGGCTTGAAAGAACGCGGGAGACAAGATCGTACGCATCATCTATCCTTCATGGTAGTGGAATAAAACGTGTTGCTTGTACCATGTACTATTGTACCACGTTAACGTTATCTTCTTTCCTTCTGCACTTCAGAGGCTTCTATGAGCATGATTTTGGAAGTGGAGAATCTAACTTCAGGTTAATCAAAACTTTAAAGTCTTTAGATCTTCCTCTTCAGAAGCTTCAGCACTTGGTTTTGAAGAACCTTGTATCGTAACCAAAAGGTTGAAAGAACTTCAAGTATTCGAATCTTCAGAACCAAGTTCTTCAGATTCTTTATGACTTGGTCTTGTAACCTTATATCGTAACCTAAGTTTAGAAGAACTTCAACTCTTGGAATCTTCAGAATCACATTCTTCAGAGTTTTCAGCACTTAGTCTTCCGAACCCTTTGTGTCATAACCAAAGTTTTGAAGAACTTCAATTATTTCGAATCTTCAGAGCCACATCTTCATAATCATTAAGCACTTTGTCTTTAGAACCCTCTGTCTTCTGAAACTTGAGTCTTCAGCATCTTGACATAAGTCACACTTCTGTCTTTAAATCTTCTGACTGGTTTCTTCAGACGAACGTCTCAGAGTAACTTCAGAGCCTTCTAAAGCTTTTCCTTGCTACTCGTTCATCAGAACCTTTATAGCTTCGAAGCGGAATGTATTCTCTTCTAATGTCTTGACCACACCATTCATTAGAAGCAGAACTTGTTTGTTTATCTTAAAAATACAACAAACATTAGAGTAACAAAAATTATTCACTCAAACATACTCTTTGTTATCATCGAAACTCAGAGACATGATTGCAGAACCAAATCTTGTTCTAACACGATATTATTAATGGAAATATATTTCAAAAACCCTTCCAAGGAAGAAAAAAAAGAATGGAACAACAAAATCAAGAATCACCCATGAATCTAGAAGATTTCGAGTACGACATTCCTAAAATGTTTTTGAACTCCAATGTTTTTGAATTAATAAAATGTTTTTCCCTTCTTAATAATATCTTTGACTATTTGAACAATGTGCTTACATATTTACAATTTTGTCGATCACATTTACTTGCCTTTTTTATTATGACAAATGGGGAGAAGTATACTCATGGGGAGAGTAGAGTATACTCTCAAATCATATGAATGAGAGTTTAACCACTATAACTTATATCTACCTATTTTGTCTTTTACAACCTCCCCGAGAGATGTGTTGTCATCATTCAAAAGGGGGAGAATGTGGAACCATGTCCTTGTAGGTATAATCAAGAACCTCATGGATAACAAGACTCAAGAAGCTAATGCTTAACCTTGGTAATATCATGGTTTTGATGAGGACAACACCTTAAGTAGTACAAATATTTAAAGTGGTTTTAATGATAACAACAAATGAAGTCAAGCAATTACTAAAGCTAGCCCAAGTAGACAAAGATTCACAAGATGGTTAATCAATCTATTTCGCCAACTCAATCTAAAGAATTACAATTTATGATCACCAGTGATATCTTTAAAACTCTCTAATGATGGTGACCAACTTGAAGACATCTCATGATTCATCCACATAAATATTCAAGGGAAGTAATTATATGATGGGTATATATCTGGGAAAAGGACTTGAAGGTTCAGTTAGAGCTTGAAAGAGAAGAAGTGTGAAAGCTTGTCTGATCTTGTCTGAGTGATCATTATATTGTAAAGATGCAAGGTCGTTTATTGAAGTGTTATGGATAAAATACACGCACACTAAAAACTATTTTTGAAACCTCTCTTTTTCAATTAAAATCACCAAACATGTTTTTGGAGCATAGCCAAATGAGTAGGAAATTGACAAATTGATTAGATGACTTTTTATATCCGTCTAATCAATTATATAATAGTCTTAATCAATTAGATAAGGGGTAAACTAGTATATAATCTATTGTGACAATATCTTAATAAAAGGTAATGACTCTTTATCAAAACCTTCCAATTGGGAAACTATAACTGATTATTACAAGTACCTGATTCATTAGCTAATCAATAAGGTTATTTGTTTGGCCCATGAGCTATTTCCAAAAATACCTCATTTCTTGGAACATAAATAGGTGAATTCCCTATTATTTCAACATGTTCTTTTCTCTCATCCTATCTATATTATTTTTATTTCTGTCACATATTTTAACCATAGTGCTTTGAGAGCATTCTTAAGTTTAGTGTGGAAATTGTTTAGGGTGATGGATTTACTATAACTTTACCAAGATTTATTTTTCCTCTAGAGTAAATATTTCTTCCTTAGGAATTAGTTATTTTGGTTTACAGGTAAACCAATCTAAAAGCTCTTTGGGGGATTATTATGAGTCTCTGTTTGGTTAGTGAGCTCTACCATTAAAGAAAATATCTCTATTGGGGTCATGAAGAATACCTAATGAAAAATATTCACAATAGTTCTTGAGCTCAGCCCGATCAAAAGCTCTATCAATTCTAGATTTCCTGGGTATAAAATCTCACTCAGTTTTTGAGTTCAACCTATGTAAAAGCTCAGTAGGTTTGAGTTTAACCCGTAAAAAGTCTTGGTTTGTGGTCAGCCTGTGTAAAAGCTTGGCTCGGTTAGGATGATAGCCAAATCAAAACTCCATTTCTGTTCGAGATCACCTTGTGTGAAATCTCAGTTTAGATTAAAGACTATTTCTCAAAGTTATGCTCATTGTTTGGATTAAAGACTAAGTGCTTCATTCTTTTATTTGCCGTTTGGTTGGAGATTAGCGTGAAATTTTATTAGATACTCTCAAGATTAATTCATTAGGAGATGAATAAATAACTTCTTTAAAAACTGTACTTCTATAAGTTCATGATGTTATCTCTCTTCCCTTAACTCTTTTATTTTCATTTAATTTCCGCTTTATATTTAAATGTTTAAATTAAAATGTTTTTAAAATAAATTTTAGAAGATAATTATATTTTGAATTATCATTTTACAAACCTCCATAATTCACCCCCTCTTGTGTATGAAGTCACACATTCAACTAATATCTCATAGCTAAACCCACAAACTCTCTATAAATGTCCTAACCTCTAAGTTCACAAGGATAAGCATCAATCTTAGGGTGAAAACTTAACGATTCTCATAATAATCACGTAAGCAGAATCTTTTTTTTCCACCATTCTACTTTTAACAAGTACATATGACATGAATGTAAATATACTGGTGGAAGAAAATCATTGTAGTGACCTAGATGAAATCTTTAAATCAGACAAGAGTTGCAACATGCGCTTGAATCCCACCAAATGTTCTTTTGGGGTTCAATAGGGAAGAACAATGCTCAGGAAGATCTCGTATCAAAGCTTGTCAGCACTAAGGAGAATGTTAAGGCCACAAGCATCGCGATCACCTATGTTTAGATGACCCCATATAGTATGCTACTTGACAATAGAAGATCTTCCTTCAAAAGAAGCCAAAGCAAGAAATACCAGAAGGTTAACTACGAAATATACCATGGTAGGAGGGAAGTTGTTATAGATGAGAATAACCTTTCAATCACTACTAGAAAATTTGCTTTCAGTTACCGAATTAGAGACTTAAAAACTTGAAAATCGGTCACCAAACCGTTTAACGACAAATTTAGTGACCATCACTTTTCAGTAGAAAAGTGCTAGTCACGAAGCTTTAGCGACGAATTTAGCGACCGAAATTTAGAGATCGGATTTAATGAACAATATTAGTGACTGATTTCAAAAAAAATTAAAAGTTGTTACAATCAAAAATAAAACTTGTGACTTCCACAAATTTTTATAAGGCCTTACAACTACACCATTTAAATAACTTTTGATATAATATATATTTAAACATATATACATATAACAAAGTAGTGAAAATTTCAAACTTATTTTTAGAAATTCACTAAATAAAATATGATTTTTTTATGCAATTCAATAATGCACATATAAAAATTGTATAATGTCACTTTTATGCAAAATATGTATATAAAATGCATTTTTTTTTACATAAATATATGTCTTGTTTGTTAAATAATACAAACATGAAACTTTTACTAAAAATTAAAAAATAGAAAGAGAATTAAAATATTTAAAAAAAATTGAAGGGAAATGGTAACATAATAAAGAAAATTATAAAATTGAAAAAAAAAACAAAAAATATTAGTGATCGAAATTTTTGTATTTGATTTTTTTTTGAGACCGAATAATCGGTCATAAAATTTTTGGTTGCTAAATTGGTGGCTAATTCGGTCGTAAAATTTACTTTAGTGACCGATTTAGCGACCTCTTAAGATTGTGATTCATGAATATTAAAATTTTGGTGCTTAATTTGGTCTTTATAGTGATCCAAATTTTTTAATCACTAAAAGTGAATTTTCTAATAATGAATGAAATAGTTTGCGGGAGTCACCTTGATTAGAGAGCACACACTCATAGACTATTAATGGCCAATTACTATTGGCCAACCCTGATGAAGGAAAGCCCAAAGTTTGTTAGAAAAAGTGACGAGGGCCAAAAACATTCAAATATTCTCGTCGATTAAGATTATTCATTTCATTGAAGTTATTAAACGTGAAAGTGTGAACTGAAAACTTTATTCTTATTTTATAAAAAAAAAAAACAGTTAATTATAAATCTATTTGAAATAATATATATATATATATATATATATATATATTTCACAAATCCAAAATATAAATCATATGAATAAATCATTCTATTTACAGGTAAGCAAAAATATATTTCATCACTTTTTGTTTTTCGGATTCCTTGAACATTTTTGTAAGGTTCAAGTGGGGCAGGGTGACAAGTGAAAGTTTGTCTGGAAGTGAGCCAGAATATGCTAAACAATAAAGTGAGAAAGAGAGAGAGTGTTTGTATGGTGCATATAGCTATAGCTGTTCCTTACTGCTTACACATCCTATATGTCGTTACATGACAAAGAATTAGGGTCCCCAAAACCGTAGGACATACCCTCTCATTTCTCATTGAAATTATCAAATTTTGTTTCTCACAAAAGCATCACCAAAAACTGGAAAAAAGCTTCAACAGAGAAAAAAAAAAGGCAGAAAGTAATCAAATAAGTACAAGTGAAATGGTGCATGTGTGATAGGTGTTGCTGTATATGCATGACACCAAATCAATGAAGAGATTCCTAATAAATCTTCCTCAGGAAATTTCTCATATATAAATAAGGCAACTTGAGAGAAGAAAAATTCATATCAAGTTTTTTCTTTTTCTTTCAAATACATGATTTTCTTTTTCTCTATCTTTTTCTTTTTATGATATGGATGCATCATTTTCAGTAGCATCTTTCTTTACAAGAACTGAAGATGATCAAAGTGAAATGAATCAACAAAATTCATCATCATCAACAACTCCAACTGGACCTCCACCTCAGAAGAAAAGAAGAAACCAACCTGGAACACCATGCAAGTTTCTTCAAATTTTCATAAAAAAAATTTTAAATCATCTCTTTCATAAATTTCTGGATAGCAGCCCAGCTTGTTGTATGTTTGACTTCTATTTTTATTGAAAATTTATTATATTGTTAATGATTTCGTTCTTAAGTAAAAATATATATTTTATTTTAGGCTTCATTTAGGAAACCCTAATTTCAATTATATGTGTTTTTAATTGGCTTTGGTCAGTTTAATTTTTGTAATTTTTGTTTGGATATTTTCAATTAAAACAGATCCAGATGCAGAAGTGATAGCACTATCTCCAAGGAGTCTAATGGCAACAAATAGATTTGTATGTGAAGTGTGTCAAAAAGGGTTTCAAAGAGAGCAAAATTTGCAACTTCACAGAAGAGGACACAATCTACCTTGGAAGCTAAAGCAAAAGAGTAACAAAGAGCCAAAGAGAAAGGTCTATCTATGTCCTGAGCCTTCTTGTGTTCACCATGACCCTTCAAGAGCTCTTGGAGACCTCACTGGAATCAAGAAGCACTTTTCTAGAAAGCACGGTGAGAAAAAGTGGAAATGTGAAAAGTGTTCTAAGAAATATGCTGTTCAATCTGATTGGAAAGCTCATTCTAAAACTTGTGGGACTAAGGACTATAGATGTGACTGTGGCACTCTCTTCTCAAGGTAAATAACAAAATTCTAATTAATCAATTATCATTTACCTATCACTATTCTTTCACTATTCACTTTATTTTTCATGCAATTTTATATAGAGTTTATAGAATGGCTTCAAATTAGGGCTTTTGCTGCAATCAGGCTAAAAACTCTTATAATGTTGGAAAATGGAGTCAATTTGATCAAAATTAATTCTAAAATTTCGTTGTAATGAAATAAAAAATTGTTGATTTATAAATATTAACGTCTTGTTTACATTAATGCATAAATATAAATATTGTTAATTATTAAACTCGACATCAATTTAATTCAACCGACACACATATCAGTTGAGTTACTGTAATAATAATTGTTTTAATTGTTTTAGTTTATTAGGTTTGATATTTGGATTAGGGCATATTAGGTTTTTGGTGGCCATAAGGAAGAAAAGGCTTTAGATGCTTTTCTTTTTGTATAGATTCTGTGTACTCTCTTTCTCTCGTAAGTTTTCCTTTGTCATTATTTGCCCTCATTTTGTAAGGTGACCAAGTGAAATGGAAGGAAACACCCCCCACGTGAATAATCTTTGAAATTCAGAAAAAACACACGGAAGAAACAACACTAGTATTAGATTCAAATTTAAAAAAATGAAAAAAAATCAAGATTTTTAAAGAATTGAAAAGGATAAAATAAAAGTTTTGATCTCATTTTACCTAAAAAAACACTACTATTTTAAGAGTACTTTTCATATGCACTAGATCTAATCGGGCATCTTATTATTTTCAATAAATTTTACCAAAAGGATATTTGTTTTTTGTTATAATGATTTTTTTTAATTAAATTGAAAGAGTAAATTTTTTAGCAATTTTTTAAAGATCTATATTACATATTTCTTTATTTTAACCTCCCATATTGTTTTTGAAAATACAGAACTTTGTGACATAAAACACGATAATAGTAAGTATTAAATATATACTCTAAGAGAATAATTATTTTTTAATATATTAACTATAAAATTATAAGAAAATAATTAAAAATGCTTTATCAAAAAATTTAATACCCGGTCTATAAATTTAGTTTTTAAGAGAATTGAGTTTCCTATCTATAAAAAAGTAGTTGCATAACTTGTTTGCCGTTTACCTTTTATTTTTTTATTTTTGCATAAACTCATTTATTTCAATTATAACTATCATTCCAATTTTACAAATAACTCTATACAAAAGAAATTGAATTCCCAAGGAAACCACCCATTGTGTGTATTTTCGACTGCAGTGAACTAGAGAAACTGAGTCCAATAGAAAATAAGACAAGAAAAATTAGTGTTATAGAGAGGTTTTGAATTGTTGTTACCATACTTGATGTATATATTGTAGATTGGCAAGATGTGTTTGAGTTTCAGTAACGTGCTCTTTTGCAGGAGCTTCTTTTTTGGTGATAATGTCAGTTTCTAACAACCTCCTCTATTTTCCCCTCTATTTCATGTTTGTACTATTTCATTTTCTCTACTAGTGCATTATTATTTGAATTGATGGAGGAGCTGGCCTACACATTGTTTCACCACAATAGGAGTACACAATATTGCATGACATGACTTACAAATGGATAGATTCTCTTTTTGATGCCTTCTAACTTACTCTAAGAAAGTACATACCAAAATTGTCTCCTACCATAATACCATATGTTCCCCAAAATTGTATGTTAATCACAATTTAACTATAACAAATAATACGAAATCTATTTTATAACGATTTAATTGTGAAAGGTCCATTTTAACCATAGTTTAGTACTGTCAAATTTTGATCTATGTGATGTAGTCTTTTTACTAGGGGTTCGAAGGCGGCCCTAACCTTTATAGTTTAGAATTGTTAGAACTCAAAATTATGAGTCATATAACGCGTCACTCTGGAACAGTTTGGTTCGGTTTGGATTGAACCATGAACATGACTTGTAAAATGATCCTTAATATGGTTGTAAGTATAATTTTTTTCATATTCAAATTTTTAACATTTCTAAACATGAGATGTTTGTTTATTTTTGCAGGAGAGACAGCTTCATCACACATAGAGCCTTTTGTGATGCACTTGCTCAAGAAAGTTCAAGAGAACCACAACAATTACCACCAACCTTAATCACCAACACTTCCATTAACAACTCCCAACTATTTGGAAACATTACCAACAACAATATCTCATTAGCCTCATCTAAAATTCCTCCACAACAAATCTCATCAACTCATGACCAAAACAACATCAACCAATCCACTGAAATCCTGCGTTTTGGCAACCACAACATTCTATCCCCACCTCCACTACATCCTCTTCACACCCCTCCATTCAATTTCATCACTCAACAACAACCAAACCATAATTTTCATCATGAACAACATTCTCAAACATTCCAAGGACTAATACCATTGTCCGAACTCAACAACAACAACAATAATAATTTGTTTTCTGAAAATTTCAACCATGAAGGATTCTTTTCTGAAAATTCATTAATGTGTGATCCTATCTCACCTCACATGTCAGCCACAGCACTTCTTCAAAAAGCATCTCAAATGGGTGCAACTTCAAGCACAAACAACAATAACACTGCTTCTTCATTACTAAGAAGCTATGGTAGTTCATCTTCTTCTGTAGCAACAAAGGTTAATGGTGGTGGTTCTGATGGACTCACTAGAGATTTTCTTGGAGTTGGTCAAATAGTAATGAGAAACATGAATGGAGGAGGTGTTTCACAAAGAGAACAACGAAACTTCAACGTGGAAGCTGAGAAAAACACTGCAGCTTTTGGAGGGAACTTTGAGTGATTGTGTGAATCTTTGTTGGACATGCAATCGGAAAAAAATACAAAAGGTACGTAACAAAATATCACTGTTTTTTTATATGATTATTGCTTATTTCTATGTTGGATGATTAAAGTAAGATTTCATTGGTAAATATGCTAGGGTAGGGTCTTACTATTTCTTGGAGAATGAGTAGAATTTTGAAGGACAATTTGCATAAAGTTTTTATATTATGAGGATTTGTTTTAGACAGATTCCTAAAATCAACTTTGATCCTGTTGTGTTTTGAATCAATAATTGAATAAATTATTATTTTATAAAAAGTATCTAATTCTTATAACATTGGGAAAAGAAATGTTAGTTGAATTAAATGAGTGTAAATCGTTGATAGCTAGAAAGATCGATGAAATGTTATTTAAATTTTTTATTTTTCTATTGTTAATAACAATAGTGAATATGTATTTACAAATAGAGGATTAACACAGTAATTATAAATATAAATTAATATTTTTATAACATAAAATTTTCTTAAGCATAAGAGTTTATAAATAACTTTTTTACAAATAATATTTTCTAAAATAATAACTAATAAGACAATGAATCCTTAAAGTATTGTTACTTAAGAAAATAATTATATAAAAATCCTTCAAGTCATTAATGTAGTGCATAATCTCCTTTGAAATTTTGAATGATTTTTTATTTCTTTTACTAATTGTAGATTTATATCAACAACTTCTTTATATTAATACATAAATAAAATACCGTTAGATATTAAATTTTAAATAAGTAGTTTACACTCATTTTATTCAAATGAATTATTTTCCATATATATATATATATATATATATATATAAAGCCATGAGAGTTACTAAATTTTGTTTTGAAAATGAAAAGGTGTGATGACTGACATGTTATTAACTTTGCATGGAGTGAAGAAAGCGACGTAGTGCAGGATTTTGTTTCTTCTATTAGTATGTAGGATCTTGTGATGACTGACATATTATTGCTTGTATATATTTTAGTTTTGAGTTGGCAGAGTCACGAGTGTCCTTCTATTTCATTGGCCAAACATGTCTCTGCCCTTATCAACTCAGATGCTTTTTTTCACTCTTTTTCATATCTCTCATTTTCCGCCTTCCTTTTCATTCACATTATTTAGCTTTTCAAATAATGCCATGCCTGGTTTTTTAAGGATAAATAACTTGAAACTCACTCACACAAATATATATATTAGAAACTCATTTACAACCCAGAATATTATGTGATGACATCCAATTTATAAATATCGACTTCAGCATTTTGAGTTAAGATTTGAGAACAATTCAATAATTTTATTTTAAGTCATGTATTATTTTAATTTTTTTTATATTTCATATATGTCAAGAAAGGAGTAACTAAAATTTGGTTACATTATTTTATAAATTTGTCTTTTAAGTTTTCTTTTGTCCAATATTTTGAAACAAGAGTTTAGCTTTTTTGCAGGATATGTGTACTTGTTCAATAAGAAAAGTGACTCTTATAAGTACATCTAATTCAGTTTTTGGGAGCAATATTGTGGAATCATATTGGAGTTAAACCATGTATATATAAGGCTAGCATGTAAAGATAGTTATGGAGGAAATGGAAGTTGGAAGCACATGAAAGTTAATATTGGTATTTCAAACAACTTTCTGTAAAATTTTCATGGTTTAACTTAGTAGATTTTGTTGGGAGATGATTTAATATGTAAATTGGATTTTATAGGTCATAATGCTCTATAGTATCATATATAGAAATAGTATATCATCATATTTATGTGGTTGTTGAGTCCTCATTTTGCCTATTGAGATATAGGTCTATGTCCTCTAGTTCTTTAATTGAAAGGGTTTGAATATCCTTCTACTCATTCTATCTATAATATTATTTTCTTATTGAAAAAAACAAATATTTGTTCTCTAGTTTTTCTTTGAGTTGTGTTTTACCATGTTGGTTTGGTTGGGAGTTTTTATTGACTTTCTTAGTATTATACAATCCTATTTAAGATGAATGTATCATTGGGGGAATAGTAATACAATACTCATTGAAAAACGAAAAAATTCTTCTTAAGTCGATCCTTACGAATGAACCTAATCAGTTATTAAAATAATTATCTCTTATGGCTATTAAAATAATTATCTCTTATGGCTATTAAAACTTTTGATTACAAGCGATGAATGAAGAACAACGTCTATACTCAGTCCACACAAATAAAGTGTCTTCAATATCAAGGCTAGCCACTACAAATGACGATCTAGAGAGAGAGAGAGAGAGAGAGAGAGAGAGAGAGAGTGCGGGTCAAAACCTAAATTCATCAAGTGTAAAAATATTTGCACTAGGATTCTATTTATATAATCACTTGTGTAGGATGCAAGCTAAAAAAGCGCACTTGAGTGCATCAGACTTTATGATGTATTGTATTTTGTTTAAGCACATGGTACCTTGTCGTATTTTGCATTCCATTGAAATGCATTGTACCTTACGATGTCCTACGACACAACTAAAGGAGAAATTCTAAAAACTCAACTGCACACCAAGTGTTGACAAATTGTTATAGTTAGTTCTTTTGATAAATTTAGAAATAACTTTACTAGTAACTTGATATTAACGTTAAATAAGTTGTAAACTTATTCAAGCTTTTTAATTCTAATTCTCATCTTCAATCCATATTCTAGTTTTTATTTTATTTTCATATCAGAGTTTCCTATAACGGTACGTATAAGACGACTCTATTTCAAAAACACTTCCGCTCAAACTCTTTGATAAACAATTTTTTAAAACCATAATTTTCTAGAATTTTAAATTGGGTATCTATTCACCCTCGATACGTTGTTGTTGTCTAACAAATCTAACCAAGCATGCTAGGGGCCTTGCAATTGCGCTGGAACCAAGTGAATTATCTTCCTAGAAGACCTAGATTTGTTAACTACAAATAGAAAATACAATTTGAAAAGTCTAAGTGGTCCACAATCTGAGAGAAGCTAGAAGAAACACCTACACCTACCATTTTTTCAGAAAAACAGATAGAACTGAAATCTCCTAAAACAAACCAAATGTCTTAACCAGTTTTACCCTTACACAAACAAAGGTATACTCACATAGCTCTTTTATTTCACAAAAACACTCTTGGAATACCCATTAACCACAAAATAAACTACTTTAGTAGCACCCAGTTCCAGAAAAAATCGTAAGAAATCAGAACCAAAGAAGGAGAACAAAAACCTAACCTTCGAACTATGCCACATCAAAATAATACCACCACCACTCCCTATTGATGGACTAAAGCTCAATTCATAAAACTAATTCCATCATAAAGAATGATCAGGGTTAAAAGAGATATCACTTAATTTTGTAGCGACCAAAAGTCTTCGAGACTAAATCATTTAATTAAATCAACTCGTAATCAGTGAAAGTCTCCACCGTGCTTTATTGTTTCCAAAAGAAATGGGAAAAGAACAAATAAAACCCAAAGAAGTTTTTAAAGCAAAAAGCTAATAAAACTGAGATCTAGGTACGGGGGTTAGTGATTTAAAGGGAAGGTATTAGCAACCTAAACTTCTACAGTACTCGGCAGGAACCTCTTTGAAAATTTGTTATATGGCTATAAAAAATATGTACAAAATAGATGGTGGAGGTGAGAAAATCAGTATTTTGTTTTACAATTTCTAATTTGATAGAACTTCCAATGATTTCTAAGCCTACATACCAACAACGTACATTGTTGAAATGAAAATCCATGTAGTTCGGGTAAAAAAGACCAAAACTTGTGTATTGGATAATTTTAAGAAGAAGAAACATCTCGTCATATCCGAGTGGAAAACATACTTACTACCCATAATTATGAGAAAAAAGCATTTGCATCATCTCAAAGTTGAGGCTATATCTTGGATTTTCATCAACAAGAAATCACTCTACACCAAGTGGAAAATGTCTCACTTCACTACATATTGTAGAAAAGTAGTAGTTCACATCACTACAAGAATTGACAAGAGTTTAGTCTTTTGAGAAGAAAAAAAATTAAAGATAAAAAGCCAAAAATGACAAAAATGGTTTGAATGAGGTTAGTGACTTTTAGTCTTGAGAAAAATGTCAAAGTATTATTAAATTGGTTAATGGTTTAATTAAGAAATATATTTTTGAAAATGCATGGACCTAAGTCCGAGTTTATTATCAAAGCGGTTCGATTTAGAAAACAAGAAGAGTTTTGAAAAGAGGGAGAAGATTTTCAAATTAAAGAAGATATGAGGAGATGAAGGGACTATCTTATGTGCAAAAAGTAAAAGTTAGATAAAATAACGGTATAACCAAACAAGAAGTCAACACTTGACATAAAGAAGTCAATGTAGAATTCTCATCCTTTGGATAAAAAATAAAGCCAAATATAATACTCAGACAAATATCAAGTCTTGGATGAAATAATGTCTAAGATGAAATTAAGGCTTCACAAAAATTGGACAGACTGACGGCTGTATTCAAAGAAATTCTCACTCATAAATGAGCATAAAAAGAGTAACCTTTACAGAAAGAAAATAACACCCAATACCTTGGAGTAAACCCCAAGGACTTCAGATAAAATAACAACAGAGTCTTAGAATCTCCAAGCCAAGGTCAATGTCTTTATCTTAAGTCCAAGACTCAATCTTCAAGCACAGGGTATAGTAATGAAGTCCAAGTTAACAAATTTTATGGTTTAATCCTTTATTAATGCTTTAAGCACAAACAAAATAAAATGTCCAATTGGACAAAAAGAAAATGGCATAAACATAAACATAAACATATCTCCAAGTGGACAAAGAGAAAAGTGCATACATAAAACATGTTAATGAATGTTAAAAAATAAAGTAAATCAATAAAAGGCATAAAAGTAAAGTTAGAAGTTAAGTGCACTACTACAAATAACGCATGTAATATCGGACGTGAAGTCCATTTTACCTTGATATCGGAAGCGAGGTAAATAAAGTCGTCATGAAAAATAAAGACTTATCACCTCTTTGTTTAAAACATCGAGGAGTATTTTAATAGCCCACGGGTTCGATCCATAACGTCTGCATTTTTATTATTTTCAATAATATCACCTCATTTGTCTTGATTTTTAATAAAACCAAGGCGTAAATTAGTAGTTTTTTAATTTAAACTAGTTACATTGCTTACATGGAAAATTAATAAAATATTTTATTTACAAAATACAATATTTACCAAGAATATTAAACTAGTTACATTGTTTACACAGTATATCAATGCAAAATTTAATTTTTCCATGATATCGAGGGAAGATCAAATGTTGGAAACGATAGATAAATAAATGTTTAGATGAAAAAAGGGTTACATGGAAAAAGGGTTAGATAAAAAAGGTTTAGATGAAAAAAGGTTAGATAAATAAAGGGTTAGATTAAAAAAGGGATAAATAAATATTTCAATAAATTTTTCTGCTCTTGCAATCCATCATAGAGAACATATCAGAACAAAGGATCTTGCATATTTTAAAGCGGAGGATAGTTTTAAGTGCTTCTTATGACGTTCTATATTCCATTGTTAACTTAGGTTTCACGCGGATCACGAATGAAACTGTCTTGACCGTTGATAGTCATGAAATGGACGACATGTTTTTATTTAATTGCAGTGACAAATATCATCAACTTTAACGCTAACATATCTCTTTGGTTTTATGGACAACTGAGGTGCAAATAGTTTTTTTTTTAATTACATTGTTTACAAAGAATATCAGAAACATAATAAATTACAATAAATTCCGACTACTACTCAAGGCTTACTGAATTTAACAAAAGCATAACCTTTATTCGACCCAGTTCTGCAAATTAATGGGAAACCACACAAAATCATCAATCAAAATTATTTTTAACGTATAAACACTGAATGTTCTTGAGAAGGAATTTGGTAGCGTACTTGAAATCTATTGGCAAGTAGACAAAATCAAAGGAGAAAGTGTTTTCAACAACAGATCTTTGATAGAATTCAAATTTTGTTGCATACCTTTATGTTGGAAATTATAAAAAAAAAAACCATAACTGATCAATCTTCGGATAAGTTATTTTAATTTCCGTACTTGCAATCCATCTCTGAGATCTATTCTAAAACGTATGTAGTTCAAAATATTTCATGTCAATGGCTAGTAGTATATATTTCACGTATCTGGTGCGGCTACATCTAAGTTGGAATTAGGGTAAAATCTGATAAACTAGGATATTTATATTAATAATTGAGTACTTTACGTGTTAGATTTAACTTATAACTGAGGTATATTATTTTATCTATTACCTCGAATTTATGAAAACACTGAGGTGAAATGGTTTTTTTACATTGTTTACACAAAAAAATTAAAATAAATAGTTTAAAAACAAATATTTGCTCCTTTGAATGAATATCTTCGTTTATATTCATCATCTGATTAGTTAAACTCCTTTCTTTGCGTAACTTTTGAAAAGAGAATGGAGCTTGACATCCTTCATTGTCTACTTGAAGGGAGAATGAGCCAAAATACAACAACAACACCAAGAACAACATCAACACTAACAAAAAAAATCAACATCATTATGTGAGATAAATGACAAGGGAAGAAAAAACATTTCGTTCTAAAAGAACGTTGAATTTTTTCTGTCTTGCAACCCATCGCAAAGAATAATGCAATTTTGAGTTTGGGGCGACTACAAATAAGTAAGGATTAGGGTAAAATATGTTTGATTTTTATAGTGTAATTTTATTATTGTCAAGGAACCATAAACTACTCTAAAACAATTCCTACAACTCTAAAATAACTTTAAGGTGGTTAAAATTGCTCTACCGACAACTCTTGTATTATAAAAATAAATCATATGAACTAAATTGGCTGACAGTCTGACTCAAGTAATAATAAAACAACTATAAAGTGTCAAATACCTTTAACTTTAATTGTACGTGTCATTAGATTTAACTACAAACAACCTGAAAGCAATAATGACAACTTTAAACATGTCAGAGTTACGCAAAACAAATAAAATATGACTCTTAATAACTCAAAATAATTTTGACACTACGCCAAAAAGACAAATAGACATCGCACTTTATGCAGCGTTTTTTTTTTCAAAAAGCGCTGCCTGAAGGTTTGAAAAAAACATGGAAAAGTTTGTAGAAATTTCAGCTAAAGTGCTGCCTAATGATTACCTTTAGACGACACTTTTATAAAGAGTTGCCTAAGGTGCACTTTACACAGCGCTTTGGGAAAGCGTTGCTAAAGGACCCCCTTAGAAAGCGTTTTTCAAAAGCACTGTTTAAAGGTTATTAAAAAGCCCCCTCCCCCCGTAGACAACGCTTTCAGAAAGCGCTGCTTAAGGCTCCCCTTAGACAACTTTATTGACAACTCTGACCAAATTAAAATTAATTTAAATTAGCAAATGAACCCAAATATCAATCTCTAACTTAAAACTCTTAAAATATTATAGTAATAATATTAAATTATTATCATTTTAATTATTATTAGTTATTATTAAAAGCTTGTATATTAGAAAACTAGAAACACAATTCTCGCTTTTTATATAAGTGCTACATATACTATACTGCTAAGTGAAATAATATATATCTTTCTGCTAAGTGAAATAATTTATATATTTTCTTCTCTTCTTTCTCTCATATTAACTCTAGTTTTCTCTTTTTCTATAAAACTCTTATTCTAGTAACTAATGGACTTACTAACACATACCTCCAGTTTTACTCTTTCTATTCTCACTATGAGGCCCAATTACCTTATTTCTATTATTTCAATATAATTATCACTAATAAAATAATTATTTACTAATTGACACCAAAACTAACTATTATTCTACGGTTCTCCATTTTAACCCATCTCATAGCTCACATCAATCTATTTCAATAAAAATCAATTATTAACAACATCAAATTATATATATATATATATAATTAATAAAATTAGGGTGTTACACCACTCATCGGAGTAAAAATCATTCAACAACGAACTAGCTCCCATAATATAGAGACTACCATCCATCGGGGTAAAAAAAATTATTCAACAACGAGCTATCTCTCATAACGTATAGATTACCATCCATCTGAGTATAAATTATTCAACAACGATTTATCTCCCTTAACGTAGAGACTACCACCTATTAGAGTACAAATCATTCAACAACGAGCTATCACCCTTAATGTAGAACCACCACTCATCGGAGTACAAATCATTCAACAAAGAGATATCTCCCATAACATAGAGACCACCACTCACCGTAGTACAAATAATTCAACAACGAGCTATCTTCTATAACGTAGAGACCACCATCCATCAAAGTAAAGGAATATTAATAGGTTTGCATCCATATATGCCAAACTTTTTCAAAATATTTTTATCATATCTCTTTTGACAAATAAACACTCCATATTCGTCTTGGTAAGCCTTAATACCAAGAAAATGATGCAGTAAGCCAAGATCACTCATCTCATATTTTTTCATCATTTCTATTTTAAATTTGCAACCATTTTCTTGTTACCCGTATACACCAAATAATCAACATAAAGGGTAACAAGAAGTATATCATTTTTACCTTGATGCTCCACATACGAGGTAGGCTCACTTTGACTTATTTGAAATCCTTACTGGTTTAAGTAGCTATCAATTTCACTAGACCTCGCTTTAGGGGTTTGTTTCAATTCATTGAGTGCTTTCTTCAACCTGTAAACTTTGTCCTTTTGTCACAAAATCGTAAGCTTGCTTCACATATACAACTTCTTTTAATTCTTATTTCATTGAAGTTGACTTCACATCAAGTTGGTACAATTCAAACCTTTTTTACCTATTAATGATATGATGGTGCTCACGATGTCCAAATGTGCAATAAGAGCAAAATATCACTATAGTCAACTCCAGACTATTGTGCATAGCCTTTGACTACTAATCTAGTCATGGATCTTTGGATTGAACTATCCGGTTTATGTTTCAATTTGTACACCCACTTTACTCCAATAGATTCATTGTCATTTGGATTTTCAACTAGCTTCCATGTGTTGTTTTTCTTAATTACATTAATTTAATCTTACATCGTATTCCACCAAACATCTTTGAAGCAACTCGATTTTCAAAAATCTTTTAATTCTCGAAAACTAGTGAAATCGCCACCTAATTTTATTTTTTCTAAAAAGAACGGGAAAATATAGATAAAACCCCAAACAAGCGGATAAGGCGGTCTACGTGACCAAAAAAGTGGAATCGGGAGTCGGTTATGTAAGGGGAAGGTATTAACACCCCATACATCCATCATATTCGATGTGACCCATTTAATTCTACGCGTTTGTGTGTGTGTTTATTGCTAAGTTATGGATGCTAAAAGAAAAAAAAGAATTGTTTGTTATTATTTTGAGTTTGGCACGGTTTCAGAACCGCGTGCCTACATATTCCCTTGTGCAATGGGAAAGCAAAACTCTGTAGTTCCTCTTAAAAAGGTTTTGAATTTGTTGTATTGATTTTATAAGAAAAATCGTGCATTCTAGACATCTCAAATGCTTGAACTTGGACTTGTTTAGTTTGTTTGAAAATCTTTAAGTCCACGTTCGTGTTTTGAGATGACTATTGCACACTCTTTATCGGAAAAGAGTTTTTTATGATCGCATATGAGCGATAACAGAATTTGAGTGAGTTGAATTGTTTTTTTTTAATTGGGTGAAAAGTACTGAACAATAAGACTAGCATCCTACGATTCAAATACTAGAAACAAGATGAGCTCAATGCTCAACGAGTCGTCTATCATCCCAAAAGTTTTTTCTTTATGAAAGAGTGAAGTGAAACAAGGTTCGCGTTATTAAGAATCTTTAAGCAATTAGTCTAGCATCCAACGACTTAAAGATTCGAAGTTCATTTTTTTGCAAATGTTTAAACAATTAGACTAGCATCCAACGGCTTAAACACTTGAGTTTTCTTATGAAAGAATTTTGAAAATGCACTCGACGTTGGATTGAGGTTTGTAATTTAATTATGAAAGTGTTTTGGAGATGCGGGTTACAGTTAATTAAGCATATGGACTAAGGTGTGAAGATGGAAATGAGCAAATAATTGTATACAAGCATTGAATAAAGCGAGTAAATGAATTAAGAGCCCATATAAGGTGGCTTGCACAAATAAATAAACGATTTATATTGTGTAGGTGCATGCACGAAATAAATTTAATCGATTAATTAAACGAAACTTAATCAAGTAATTAGTTTAATAAAATTAATCAGATGGACCAATTAATTTTAAATAACCTAATTAGATAATTAAATAATGTTTAAATAATTAATTAAAGTTTCATTGTAAGCCCAAGAGCAAGTGTGGTGTGTGCACAAGTGTGTGGCCGTTGTGACGCTTCAAAGCTTTGTCAACTCAGGGTAGTAAAAAAATGGCTCGCACGAGTATTAGTTTAAAAATATTTTTGGTTCGTGCTTTGTGAATAATTAAATGATAAAGCAATAAAAATATTTACTAATTATTACATCATGTGGGGAATGGGGGTACAAATTTACAAATGGGGATATTATAGGTAAAAAGAAAAATGCTAGAACTTTCCTAATAATAAAAAAAAAAATCTAACTTAACATTATTATTATTTTTTTGGTATTTTTGGGAGTATACTAAAAAAGAAAATATAATAATAATAGCTATTAATCAAAGAAAATAATAGTAATAATAATAATAATAATAGTTATGATAATAATAGTAATAAATAATAATAATAATAGTTGTTAGTAGATAAAAATTAATAAATATTAGTAGTAAAAATAATATTAGTAATAATAATGATATAATAGTAATAATGATAATACAATAGTAATAATATAATAATAATAATAGTATAATGGTAATAATAATCACTGATAATCCTAATTTATTTAACTTAAAACAAAATGAATGAAAAGAGAAAATAAACAAACTCATCTGTTATTTCTCTCGACCCAGAAACTCTCATCGTCCTCTCCATCTCGCTCTCTCACAAACCCTCATCGCCATGGCTCTCTGTGTTCTCTCCCGTTTGGCCGTGATCGGAAATCTCTCGCGCTCATCTCTCTCTCGCCGCGATCACTCTCTGTTTCCCTCTCGTTTGGCCGCGATCGTCCCTGTCTCTCTCTCTCACCGCGATCGGAAATCTCTCTTCTTCATCTCTCTCTCTCTCGAACTGTTTGCATGTTTCGATTTTCTGATACTGTTTGCTCTGGTTTCTGATAATGTTTGTTTTCTGTGATTTGGTTTACAGGTTGTTGGAAAACTGAAAAGGGTTTTGAAACCCTACCCTCCGCACGCGATTCCGGCTAGTGACCACAAAGTCTGAACCTTGGAGACGCGTCAATGGCGGAGGCTTGCTCCCTGAACTCGTTCCGGGTGAGACCGTTCGATTTACTCTTCTTCTTTCTCAATTTACAGAACTGAAATTTCTGAAAAAAATGAAACTGAAGGTTGTTGGTTAGGGAAAATGATGAGTGCTTGCTGTGTTTGTGTTGCTTATTACGTTTTTGTGTTGGTTTGTTCTGAGATTTTAGTGTTGTGTTTGGAATTGGTTTTCGGTTTTGGTTGAAGGAACTGCGTCGGGATTTCTGGGTTTTTGTTTTGTGTTTGGAAAGATGAACTTGATACTATGCTTGGTTTTTCTGAGTTTGAAAACCAAGTTCTCTTTTTCTCTCCTCCTCTTTTTTGAAATCAACTCTCCCTCTTAAAACCAAACTGTTGTCTGCAATATTACTTTACCCTTGGTGAAAAATAAGTTCTTGGAACTCACAGTTGGGGAATTCTGATATCCTTTGTATTGTGCCTCTGCTTGTTATACTCTTAGAACCAAGTTTTTGGTATTGATGTCCTGCTGTTGCCAATTTGAATCATATTCCTGCTCTGTTTCTCCTGCTGCCTTTTTGCTTTTGCCATTTCTAGCTTTACCTGCTGCCAGCTTGCTTGCTGCTGTGAACTTCAATGACTGATAACTATGCTGGAATTTGGTTTGAAAATATATTTTCTGAACTGTGTTCTGTATGTGTTCTGTATTGGGCTGGACTGTTGGGAAACATGATGGTGTCCTGATTTCCTCTCAGCACCTCCTTTTGTGAACCAACAACGGAGGTTCCGTTGTTATGATTTGCAATGGAGGTTGCGGCCGATGAAGGAACTTCGGTTCCGAGGCTTTGTCATTTGAAACAATTGACCTTTAAAACCTGATTCCCGATACTAATCCTAATGATGAGGTTGAAACTTCTTTGACATTGCCGCTTATGTTCAAGGATAGAACTACTAATCATGCTCTCTTTCTCTTGCTTTCAGGTGAACGATGTGGAGTACAAAAGTTTGGAGACTTGAGGGTGAAGAAAGAAAAGAGTTGCAGACATCCTTGGACCGACAATGGAGTCTAGCACGGAGGATTGGTGATGAAGAGGCTTGCATAGCAACATGAGGATAGAGAAGAAAAATGACGATTGGGATACGTCTTTAACCGAATCAATTTTGCATTGTAAACCTTTAGGACTTGTAATTAGAACTTAGAAATAGAATGCTTGTATCTTTTTATAGAAAGTGTGTGAACATCTCCTTGTAAACTTATTAAGTCTTGAATAATAACTTAGACAACTTTGTCATTTGAATATTCTTGCCATGGTGTTTGTAATAACAAATCTTCCTTTTAAATGAAATTCCGTGGAACAAACAAAATTATTCCATCGTTACTCTTGTATGAAATGATCCCATGAATTTTTGTATAAGAATCCTTTACTTGTGAGTCCGCAATAACAACGACAAAGTACCCTCAATAGCTCTTGCATAATATACTCCCACAATACTCAAAATGAAAAGCCCAAAAACTCATTTTATTGTGAAAACTCAATAAACTTCTTTCTAATGACAATTCTTATAACAACTTGATTAATGAGCAATCGTGCACCGAGATAAGCGTTATCTTGATAATACTTCAAGAATTTGAAGTACTTGCAAATATAGCTCTTTTGGTGAAACAATTAATACACCTCGAGTCATAAGAATCCTTGATAACTGAGTAAACGGCGGAGCGAGAGAATACGGGAGCCATCTTAGACTGATCGCCAACACAACCCAGATTCTGCAGCTTAAGGGAAATACGCAAACTGAGAAGACTTTGGTTCCACCACAATGCACGAATGTTTAATGAAAAGTAGGCTTAAATTAAGCGGGTAAATTTTGGGGTGCGACAGTTGCCCCTATTCAATCATCTTAAACCTGATAAGTGAGAAAGACTGATAGTTTTCGAACGTTCAAGGTGGAAGAGGATTGAATACCAGAGAACCCCGTAATTTGCCCTACGCGGGACACCAACGCCATAGAAGAAAGCAGATAAGATATCTTGACTACAGAGTCAAGGAAGAGACACTTGAGGGGAAAAACTTGTTAAGCAACACCAGAACGCTTTAGCAACAACAGTGCCAAATGAGAAATACCAGAAGACCTCAACAATACTGGGGATAACCGTGTAACCGAAATGAGTTTAACAATAATTAATGAAAATGCTATGAGAAGAGAAACGAACTTCTCAAGCGAAAAGAAATAAACATTAAGAAATTGATGTGATTGAGAACTTATCAAAGAGTTCCCGTTAATTAAGGAATACCTGGAGACCTTAAACAAAGTTGAGAAATTGACATGATTGAGAACTTAACAAAGAGTTCCCTGATAATTAAGGAATACCTGGAGACCTTAAACAAAATTGAGAAATTGACACGATTGAGAACTTAACAAAGAGTTCCCTGATTGTTAAGGAATACCTGGAGACCTTAAACAAAATTGAGAAATTGACACGATTGAGAACTTAACAAAGAGTTCCCTGATAATTAAGGAATACCTGGAGACCTTAAACAAAATTGAGAAATGACATGATTGAGAACTTAACAAAGAGTTCCCTGATAATTAAGGAATACCTGGAGACCTTAAACAAAATTGAAAAATGACATGATTGAGAACTTAACAAAGAGTTCCCTGATAATTAAGGAATACCTGGAGACCTTAAACAAAATTGAGAAATTGACACGATTGAGAACTTAACAAAGAGTTCCCTGATAATTAAGGAATACCTGGAGACCTTAAACAAAATTGAGAAATGACATGATTGAGAACTTAACAAAGAGTTCCCTGATTGACATGATTGAGAACTTAACAAAGAGTTCCC
This sequence comes from Vicia sativa, assembly GCA_021764765.1. Classification (NCBI taxonomy): domain Eukaryota; kingdom Viridiplantae; phylum Streptophyta; class Magnoliopsida; order Fabales; family Fabaceae; genus Vicia; species Vicia sativa. The sequence continues at coordinate 236,837,642 of CM038795.1, read as the reverse complement.
TGATAATTAAGGAATACCTGGAGACCTTAAACAAAGATATATGGCTAGAACAATATCGGAATTGTTGGTGCACGAAAGTGCGAGGAGCCATGGCATGCTGAATGTCTTTGACCGTGTAACTTCTGAGTTACCAGCAGAACAAATTCAGTAGCGCACCCAAGAGTACAATTCTCTGGGGATAAACAAAACAATATCCAGCACACCGGCGTGATATAGATGTTTATGAAGTCGGTAAATCTTGTTTCCGACATTTCTGCTGATGAGAGATCTTATTGAACATGTACGGACATGTTGAACAACTTCTGAGTTGACAAGATCTTCAATTTGTATGCAGATAGCTCTACCGGTAATAGAAGAATCAGATTCAGCACCTGTGACTGAAAAACTTCTAGGGTAATGAGCTTCAATTTGCTGACATTGTATGGACAATGCGTTGTAGCAAGTGGATATGTGGATCAACGTCTGAGTTGGAGAAATATCCTGTTGATAAACATTCCACCTGGTGGACATTTATTGTTGCGTAGTTGATAACTTACTGGGGAAATAAACGCACCAGAAGTTCGATGTAATTTTCTGAGAACAGCTCAGAGGAGCAAAAGTTGCAGAAGTTACTGTCACTAGCATTTGCCGAGAAGATTCTTGTCTGAAAGAAATCTTTGAAAATACCAAGAATGATATCGTAGTAATCCTTTCTGAAGGAGACTCACTTGGGAGTAAATTAAGCTTCGCTGGGGAAATTCCGTAAGGAAACTGTGTGGAAAATTCGCTGGGGATTCCCGGTTGAATAATTTTGTTGACATTAGAGTCCATCTAAAAGAGACAACTGTTTCTCTGGGGAAGAAATCTCGATTGGAGAAGCCATCAGTTGTTGAGATCCATACAAGTATATAACTTGTGCTTGTAGAAAAGAGGATACTTTTGTCGTCTGAGAATTAATCCTTCAATTTTGATCCTTACGAGGACAATTGCAGTTTCAGTTGAAAAACCTGCAAAACAAATAGTCGAAGCTAATGCATGGGTATGATATGCATGATATGATTTTTTTTCTAATGCACATAGTATATGATTTCCTGATACTGTTGAGAGAAGGAAGACATCACTGGGGAATCCAATTGAACGATCTTGTTGTCATAAGAGTTCACTGGGGAATCCAATTGAACGATCTTGTTGTCATAAGAGTTCACTGGGGAATCCAATTGAACGATCTTGTTGTCATAAGAGTTCACTGGGGATGATCGATCGCTTCTCTTGGGAAGAGACTTCACTGGAGAATTGACACTACTGTCGATTGTCTGTCACCCAAGCGTTCACCTGGCACTGGGGAGAAGAACCAAGTTGTCGTTGAGAAAAGTCTTCTGCTTTTAATGGGGTACCTTAAAAAGAAACCTTGTAAAGAAAAAATCACTGGGGAAGACCTGAGTAGGAATTTTCGTTGATACAAGAATTCACTTGTGGAAGATCACTTACTTTGGAAGAGACTCGATTTGAGAATCATCACTGTTGTAGACCAAATATGGACAAGCCTTCAAACTTATGAACGGAAGAACTAAATCTGTTATTCAAAATAGTCTTCAAATTATGATTCTGCTGAGAAGAATCACTAGCCGATCTTGGAACATCCCAAGTCTTGGTTGGGGTTTATGAATGAATGTGCTATGTGGTATGTGATATGAATGCATGAATGAATGAATGCATGAATATACCGGTTAATGCACTGGCTATCAAACTGAATCCTCGATACTGTTAGTCCGGAGGATAAAAGAACATGGCGCAACAAGATGATTGACCAAGCTCCAAATGTTGAATTGCCACTGGAAGGGCTGCAATGCTAATTCTTGTAGAAAGAAGAATAGCAAACTCCTGAATTGATCAGATAATGATGATTAGAGGCGTTCCCCATGCATGGGAATGCAGCTGCATTAGATTTTCACTTCAGAATCTCAATATGCCCCGGTCTGGTAGACCTTCTAGAAATCTTTCCGGAAAAGGAGTGCCCCGGCATCCTGTATTCTGACGCAATATTTTACTGATCATCAGTATTTCAAAGGAACTGGATATTCTGATATGGGAATACCATGCCTCGATAGGAGTCTTGGAGGTATTTCCGCATCTCAAAATAACCTCCTTAGATTTATCAAATCTTAGAGTGGCAGACTTTGCGTAGATGGACGACATGCCCCAGGATGAACATTGGAGAGACTCCAACGTCTTGAAGTAGTTGCTTCAGATGAATCTTTTCAGCAAGCTTGCTTTAGAATGAATCTTGAAGAGACTTCTACATCTCAAGTAATTTCCTTAGATCGACTGCATCTGAATAAGGAGCTATGCAACCATAGGGAAGACCTGATCCAGGACGAGCTTTAGAGAGACTTCTACGTCTCGAAGTAATTGCTTCAGACTGATTGATTCTTGAACGAACACTTGCTCCAATTAAGAGAGCTTCACCGTTACGAAGTAACTGCTTCAGATCAACAACAAGTGAGCGACTAACTTGAGAGCTCCTTTTTTTAGAAGGCTTCAAATGTGTCGAAGTAATTGTCTCAGATTGATTGGAACTGATTGGTTCGAAAAAGATTGAAGCGAAATGCCCCACTGTAAACAGCCTTAGAGAGACTCCCATGTCTCGAGGTGATTGCTTCAAGTTGACTGAAACATGGAATGACAGTTGTCTCAGGCTAACTGCTCTTTTGAGAAGGACTAACTTAATTGATGATTGCTCTTTAAGGATTTGCCCCCAGATTGGCAGAAATTCGAGGAGTTGAATTTCGATTTGATTGCCCCCAAATTAACAGAATCTTGAGAAGACAACCTGTGATATACTCAAAGGAGTCCTTAGACGCCCTGCCCCTTGATACTAGTAACTGCTAGCTCAACGGAATAATCAAGTTTCTCTTCTTTGGACAAAGTTAAACTCTTCACTGATGTTCATCATGAGAACTTATTTAATTTCAAATAATTGTTTTACATATAGAAGAATATTTATTGTGACAATTATAATGCAACATTTATGCGTCTTGAAGTTTTGTATGAAAAACATGACCTTTTTTGTGAGCGAAACACTTTTAGAGTGCAACACTGAAAACTTTCTTTTTTAAAGATAACACGAGCATATGATACCAACACAGATACTTAACACACACTGTAGGAGTCAGGTAAACGTGATCTCTTCGTTGTATGCTTTTGAATTAACTCACGCTTCAATTAGGACTTTTGAGGGTTGTAACGTGGTCTGGTTCACGGTTTTTTAGAAAAAAGATTTTTAGGCTCAAAATATTTGGTGCCCGCCCATTCTCCATGATGTTCTTCAGTCCTAAGTTCAACTATCCTGATACGAGCACTCATCTCTCGAGAGGCGTTATGGTGGTTGAGGAACCAATACGAGGTTTCTTGGGCACGACAATCACTCACATTTTGTCTTTTGGTACTTGACCACACAACTTGTTCTTTGTTGAGAACTTCTTTGAAAATACTTTTAGGGATTTTTGCTTTCCCAAATCTTGCCTGACTTTTACCTAAGCGACTTATTACTAAGTTTCGACTTAGCGGGCTTTTTGTCTCTTTTCATTCTCATTTTTTGAACAAGTCGTGGATCTATACACAACCTTTGATTTGTTAGGAGTGATGGTGACTGTCTGAGTCCTCAGGTAGATGAGGGATAACTGTTATGGTGTCGTCATCTGTTGACCTTCTGATGTGCGAGAGATACCCATGTGGTATCATGCTCTTTTGATGCATACCATTGATAGATGGAGGTCGATTACTTTGGTTTGGATCTTTCTCAACCTTTTGAAGGATAGCCATTATTGTATCCTTTGGTGCACACTCTCTTGATGAGTTCTGAACACTCGATCAGATTAACTGAACACCACCCTCCCACAGGGTAAAAATGATGGTTTTTTTCGAAAAGAAAAGAAATTCCTACTTCAAGGCTCAAAGGGGTTAACGAGGGTCTATCTCCCTTATAACTCCGGTGTTTGGGGATTTGAAATAAGGCCTGTACATCATTAGCAGGGTTCTACTCAAAAGCACATGACTTGAGACCTGACATTTCAATTATCGTCATCCTCCCTCCGATCTTTGCCTAGGCGAAAGATTCGGTAACGTTGGTATCAAAATGCTCACAAATCATTTAAAGAGTGATAACGAATGGATTGAGTGACAACGAATGGATTACTTCAAGACAAACATACTCATTGCATTAAGATAAAAACAAACAAATTTCTACATGCAAACAAAGTTTAAACAATTAAACAAGATACACATGAAAATGCGGTAAAGAAAAAGAAGACTGCCATTGTTGAGGAGACTTGAGCTCTATCTTGACTTGTTGATTCAGGTGAAATTAGTAGGCTTGACTTTCACTTGAGTACGGGGTTTCCATTCACAAACAGCCTCCTTGAAGAGTTAAGTACTTCTGGTCAATCAACTGTTGAACTTTGGCTTTGTACGCGTTGCAGTCCTCTGTCGAGTGTCCTACTGTTCCAACATGGTATCCACATCGCGCGTTATGATCATAACCAAGCGGGAATAAATTTGGTGGTTTAAGAAACTTGGGAACCACCAATGAACTTTGAACCAGATATGGCAGAAGTTGACTGTAGGTAACTGGAATTGGATCAAGAGGAGCATTCCTTCTTTCCAAATTATTCTGAGGCACAATTTGATTTTGAGAGTTCTGACTCTGAAGTTGAGGAAGATCAGACAAAAGTTGTTGATGCAAAGATTTGAAAGATGGTAATGGAGGATAATGAGTTGGTGTTGCAACCGACTTCCCTTTTCTAGAACTTGAGATATCTTTGCTGAAGGTTACCACCTTTTCTGAAGTGACCATTTGGTCTACTTCATCACTATTCTTCAAAGTCTCAACTCCCTCTTGGCAAGTAATTGTCCCAATGAGTTTTGGAAGTTCCTCAAAATTGCTATGATCAGAAATTGCAAGCAAAATGTCTAAGCTCGATCCATTCTGTTTGAAAAATAGAATCTTATCATCAATTAGCTCTTGAACTGTGCATTTGAAGGCCGAACAATTCTCAGTTTCATGTCCTGCAGAGTCAGCATGAAAAGCACATCTGACACTCTTATCAAACCAAGCTTTAGCAACCCCTGGTATTGACTTCAATTCCCTTGGTATCACAACACCACTCTGAATCAAGTAAGGCAATAGTTGAGAATATGATATCGGGATTGGCTGAATATCCTGTTGAGCATATCAGCGGTAATGCGAGTTAATATGCTGATTTGGATCCTTCTTCTTCGATCGGGGAGTAAGAAATTGCTGTTGTCGAGGAATCTTCGAAGGTAAAGGCCGTGGATGATGCTCAAAATGATGATTTTGACCTGGAGAGTTCGCTACGTGCGGATGTCCTTGACCCATGGAGACATCAGATGATAGAGCAAGAACCGAACTTATGGAGATTGGTGGGTGTTGCATTCTCTTTCAACACAACTTGCAGGAGATCCATGACCAGACTCATCTGACTCTTCAAGTGCTTAACTTCTGCCTTCAATAGTTCCTGACCAAACTGAAGCTCGTCTATAGCCTTCTGAGACATCCTTGGAGTTCTGAGCGTGCTTCGAGTAGACAGTTTGATATTTTCTGGACAGAAGAGATGAAATGAGTTTTTTTTTTGTTTTTTTTTTGTGATGAAGATGAGATGCATAGTAATGTGTGAAAGAATGCAAATGTAATATAATGGCAACGCATGTAAGAATGTGATGTAATAGTAGTGACGCATGTAAGAATGCAATGTAAAATGGATGCATATAAGAATGCCATATGATGGTAATGCATGTAAGAATGTCATATGATGGTGATGCATATAAGAATGCGATGTGATGCGATACATATTGATGTTATACGCAAAATCACGTGTAAAGTTAAACAGACAAGGGTTTAAAAGGACGGTCGGACATGGTTTCGACGTCTACCCAACAATTCCCCAAACAAGGTTGGTTCTAGTGTTTTCATGTTAAATGCTTCTCGGATTCTCAGATCCCCTTTTTAGAAATATTATCACCACGCGAGCGGCCTACATGGGGATAATACTTCCAAAAGTATACTCCAAGAAGCGGCTCTTAAAGGGATACTCAAAATCCTTTGAGCGGTTGGTTTCGATTTTGGACATCCTAATACTTAGAGTTATAGGCCATTTGTCTAGAAATTGTTGTCCCGCACTAGCATACGGTGCAACAATCCCCTTAAAACGACCAACTCTAAGTTGTGGTCTTCACGTCGATCCAAGGAACACGGATGTCCAATGGACCTAAGCTACTCAACCACTCTAAACTTATGTTTCCTAGAAGCCTAGGTATTGGGCTTATCTATGAACCATAACCAATAAATACCCCAATATCAAAATACATCACAGGATATAAAGAAATAATAAGCAATGAATAGTAAACACACAAGCGAAGAATTAAATTAGGGTTAACTCGCTTTTAAAGATTTTCCCCAGTGAAGTCGCCAAGTGAAGCAACTCGATTTTCAAAAATCTTTTAATTCTCGAAAACTAGTGAAATCGCCACCTAATTTTATTTGTTCTAAAAAGAACGGGAAAATATAGATAAAACCCCAAACAAGCGGATAAGGCGGTCTACGTGACCAAAAAAGTGGAATCGGGAGTCGGTTATGTAAGGGGAAGGTATTAACACCCCATACATCCATCGTATTCGATGGGACCCATTTAATTCTACGCGTTTGTGTGTGTGTTTATTGCTAAGTTATGGATGCTAAAATAAAAAAAAGAATTGTTTGTTATTATTTTGAGTTTGGCACGGTTTCAGAACCGTGTGCCTACATATTCCCTTGTGCAATGGGAAAGTCAAAACTCTGTAGTTCCTCTTAAAAAGGTTTTGAATTTGTTATATTGATTTTATAAGAAAAATCATGCATTCTAGACATCTCAAATGCTTGAACTTGGACTTGTTTAGTTTGTTTGAAAATCTTTAAGTCCACGTTCGTGTTTTGAGATGACTATTGCACACTCTTTATCGAAAAAGAGTTTTTTATGATCGCATATGAGCGATAAAAGAATTTGAGTGAGTTGAGTTGTTTTTTTTTAATTGGGTGAAAAGTACTGAACAATAAGACTAGCATCCTACGATTCAAATTCTAGAAACAAGATGAGCTCAATGCTCAACGAGTCGTCTATCATCCCAAAAGTTTTTTCTTTATGAAAGAGTGAAGTGAAACAAGGTTCACGTTATTAAGAATCTTTAAGCAATTAGTCTAGCATCCAACGACTTAAAGATTCGAAGTTCATTTTTTTGCAAATGTTTAAACAATTAGACTAGCATCCAACGGCTTAAACACTTGAGTTTTCTTATGAAAGAATTTTGAAAATGCACTCGACGTTGGATCGAGGTTTGTAATTTAATTATGAAAGTGTTTTGGAGATGCGGGTTATAGTTAATTAAGCATATGGACTAAGGTGTGATGATGGAAATGAGCAAATAATTGTATACAGGCATTGAATAAAGCGAGTAAATGAATTAAGAGCCCATATAAGGTGGCTTGCACAAATAAATAAACGATTTATATTGTGTAGGTGCATGCACGAAATAAATTTAATCGATTAATTAAACGAAACTTAATCAAGTAATTAGTTTAATAAAATTAATCAGATGGATCAATTAATTTTAAATAACCTAATTAGATAATTAAATAATGTTTTAATAGTTAATTAAAGTTTCATTGTAAGCCCAAGAGCAAGCGTGGTGTGTGCACAAGATTGTGGCCGTTGTGACGCTTCAAAGCTTTGTCAACTCAGGGTAGTAAAAAAATGGCTCGCACGAGTATTAGTTTAAAAATATTTTTGGTTCGTGCTTTGTGAATAATTAAATGATAAAGCATTAAAAATATTTACTAATTATTACATCATGTGGGGAATGGGTGTACAAATTTACAAATGGGGATATTATAGGTAAAAAGAAAAATGCTAGAACTTTCCTAATAATAAAAAAAAAAATCTAACTTAACATTATTATTATTTTTTTGGTATTTTTGGGAGTATACTAAAAAAGAAAATATAATAATAATAGCTATTAATCAAAGAAAATAATGGGAATAATAATAATAATAGTTATGATAATAATAGTAATAAATAATAATAATAATAATTGTTAGTAGATAAAAATTAATAAATATTAGTAAAAATAATATTAGTAATAATAATGATATAATAGTAATAATGATAATACAATAGTAATAATATAATAATAATAATAGTATAATGGTAATAATAATCACTGATAATCCTAATTTATTTAACTTAAAACAAAATGAATGAAAAGAGAAAATAAACAAACTCATCTGTTATTTCTCTCGACCCAGAAACTCTCATCGTCCTCTCCATCTCGCTCTCTCACAAACCCTCATCGCCATGGCTCTCTGTGTTCTCTCCCGTTTGGCCGCGATCGGAAATCTCTCGCGCTCATCTCTTGCCCTCGTTTGGCCTCGATCGCCTCTCTCTCTCACCGCGATCACTCTCTGTTTCCCTCTCGTTTGGCCGCGATCGTCCCTGTCTCTCTCTCTCTCCGCGATCGGAAATCTCTCTTCTTCATCTCTCTCTCTTTGCATGCATTTTCGACATCGCTTGCTCGGTCGTAATGTTTGTTTTCTATGATTTGGTTTATAGGTTGTTGGAAAACTGAAAAGGGTTTTGAAACCCTACCCTCCGCACGCGATTCCGGCTAGTGACCACAAAGTCTGAACCTTGGAGACGCGTCAATGGCGGAGGCTTGCTCCTGAACTCGTTTGGTAAGACCGTTCGATTACTTTCTTCTTTCTCAATTTGAATGAAATTTCTTAAAAAAATGAAACTGAAGGTTGTTGGTTAGGGAAAATGATGAGTGCTTGCTGTGTTTGTGTTGCTTATTACGTTTTTGTGTTGGTTTGTTCTGAGATTTTAGTGTTGTGTTTGGAATTGGTTTTCGGTTTTGGTTGAAGGAACTGCGTCGGGATTTCTGGGTTTTTGTTTTGTGTTTGGAAAGATGAACTTGATACTATGCTTGGTTTTTCTGAGTTTGAAAACCAAGTTCTCTTTTTCTCTCCTCCTCTTTTTTGAAATCAACTCTCCCTCTTAAAACCAAACTGTTGTCTGCAATATTACTTTACCCTTGGTGAAAAATAAGTTCTTGGAACTCACAGTTGGGGAATTCTGATATCCTTTGTATTGTGCCTCTGCTTGTTATACTCTTAGAACCAAGTTTTTGGTATTGATGTCTTGCTGTTGCCAATTTGAATCATATTCCTGCTCTGTTTCTCCTGCTGCCTTTTTGCTTTTGCCATTTCTAGCTTTACCTGCTGCCAGCTTGCTTGCTGCTGTGAACTTCAATGACTGATAACTATGCTGGAATTTGGTTTGAAAATATATTTTCTGAACTGTGTTCTGTATGTGTTCTGTATTGGGCTGGACTGTCTGTTGGGAAACATGATGGTGTCCTGATTTCCTCTCAGCACCTCCTTTTGTGAACCAACAACGGAGGTTCCGTTGTTATGATTTGCAATGGAGGTTGCGGCCGATGAAGGAACTTCGGTTCCGAGGCTTTGTCATTTGAAACAATTGACCTTTAAAACCTGATTCCCGATACTAATCCTAATGATGAGGTTGAAACTTCTTTGACATTGCCGCTTATGTTCAAGGATAGAACTACTAATCATGCTCTCTTTCTCTTGCTTTCAGGTGAACGATGTGGAGTACAAAAGTTTGGAGACTTGAGGGTGAAGAAAGAAAAGAGTTGCAGACATCCTTGGACCGACAATGGAGTCTAGCACGGAGGATTGGTGATGAAGAGGCTTGCATAGCAACATGAGGATAGAGAAGAAAAATGACGATTGGGATACGTCTTTAACCGAATCAATTTTGCATTGTAAACCTTTAGGACTTGTAATTAGAACTTAGAAATAGAATGCTTGTATCTTTTTATAGAAAGTGTGTGAACATCTCCTTGTAAACTTATTAAGTCTTGAATAATAACTTAGACAACTTTGTCATTTGAATATTCTTGCCATGGTGTTTGTAATAACAAATCTTCCTTTTAAATGAAATTCCGTGGAACAAACAAAATTATTCCATCGTTACTCTTGTATGAAATGATCCCATGAATTTTTGTATAAGAATCCTTTACTTGTGAGTCCGCAATAACAACGACAAAGTACCCTCAATAGCTCTTGCATAATATACTCCCACAATCCTCAAAATGAAAAGCCCAAAAACTCATTTTATCGTGAAAACTCAATAAACTTCTTTCTAATGACAATTCTTATAACAACTTGATTAATGAGCAATCGTGCACCGAGATAAGCGTTATCTTGATAATACTTCAAGAATTTGAAGTACTTGCAAATATAGCTCTTTTGGTGAAACAATTAATACACCTCGAGTCATAAGAATCCTTGATAACTGAGTAAACGGCGGAGCGAGAGAATACGGGAGCCATCTTAGACTGATCGACAACACAACCCAGATTCTGCAGCTTAAGGGAAATACGCAAACTGAGAAGACTTCGGTTCCACCACAATGCACGAATGTTTAATGAAAAGTAGGCTTAAATTAAGCAGGTAAATTTTGGGGTGCGACAATCTTCTTTGATTGTTTCATCAAAATTTTATGGTTCCACAACACAATAGTTTCACCTTGCATAAATATCACTCAACTCATTAAATTATATTGGAGTTCAGTTAAGAGATGATGAACTTGAAATTTGTGAACTTGGAGAGGATGAAGAACTTGGTGTGCTTGAGGTTGGTTTCTCATATACTGTTTTCCCCTTCATTTTTTCTTCTTCCCAATTCCAAGAAGTCTTCCTATAAAAACAACATCTTTCCTAATGATCACTTTGTTTGTCTTCAAGTTGCAAAGCCTGTAGCCCTTTGATATGGAACTATAGCCAATAAAGACACATATTTCACTTGTTTCTTCCATCTTTGTCCTATTTTTTTTTTAGGATTTCAGCATAGAAAACACACTCAAAAACTTTAAGGTGGTTAACTGAAGGTGTTCTTCCACTCCAAGCTTCAAATGGAATCTTATTCCTTACAACCTTTTTTGGACATCTATTAAGCAAATACACAATAGTACTAATAGCCTCGGGCCAAAAGGTTTTACGCAAACCTTTCTCAAGTAGCATAGACTTCGCCATCTTCATCACAATTTGGTTTTTTCTTCCAGATACACCATTTTGATGATGTGTATAGTCAACAGTAAGTTGTATTTCAATACCTTCATCTTCACAAAATTTGTTTGGCTCTCAATGCTCATTTCTATGGAAATGGTTGGCAGTGGTGTTTGCCAAGAATACATCCTTCACACAAACATACACCAGATTTTTCTTCAATTATTGGCATTCCATACACAATCTTCTTTTTATAAATGAACTTGAGACTATTGTAGTTCAAGTTCCTAAGTCTCTTGTGCCACTAACTAGAGTCATTGTCTTCTCTAGTCATCATGCTGGAATTTTTTTCATAATTAAGAGAAAGTGGAAAGTTTTTATTGCTGGTTACATTTACAATATCATGTTTCTTCTATTTGAATAAAAAATTATGCTCTCTTGATTCTCAAAATTTTGAGAATAGCCATGCTCCAAAAGTTGCTTGTAACACCCCAAATCTACCCGGAAATTATATAAAAAATCAGAATATTTAAAAACCTTCAACATATTTGAGGTGTCGCATTTCAACATAAAACAATCAACTTGTATTACATTTTAACATAGATACATAGCATTTGGATGAACAATTTACAACTTACTTTATTCATATGAAAACATAACAACCTTTTCATTAAACACGCAGCGTAATCATAACTTTCAACTTTGAAGTCATTTATAACTTTATTCAACTAAAACATATTTCAACTTAAAATTATCCAACAAGTGGATTAGTAACAACAACATAGAAACAAATAACATTCATTTTCCCCAAGTGCTATGTATCAGAGCAACTAAACCGACTCGAACCAACAGCAACTAAAACTTCGTTCTTCATTACTTGCACGTTATCCACTTAGAGGCAACATCACAACAGAAGGGGGTGAGATATCAACAAATATAGATAAGTGTACGATAAACAATATATTAGGTTAGATCATACGAATATCACCACTTTATAACAACAACTATGCAACAACCAACAAATAACTTAGTAACAACAACAAGACACTTTATTCAATCAATGTAACAACTTAAATCAACACAACTTAATAACAACAACAACTTATAACAATAGCAACTTATAACAACAACAACTTATAACAACAACAACTCATAACAACATCAACTTATAACAACGGGAACTTATAACAACAACAACTTATATGCATGTGGTACCATTGGAGCAGAACTCCCAACTTAGAAATTATCAGGTATCGAGGCATCAACAAGGCATAAGCCTTCAACTTAATATTTTGTCAATCCAGGCCAACGTGGTGAGCATTAGCTCCAACTTAAAAATTGGCAATCCAGGCCAACGTAATATGCTATGCTATGCATGCGACCACAACCACAACATCAACTTATTCAACACAACAACGACAAAATGCAACAACTGCAAACATCTTAATCAACATTGGTCACAAGACCTGCAACTGCAAATCAACTTAACAACATTGGTCATATGACTTGCAACTTAATCTGTCCATAAATCAGGACAATTCAACACAATTCAACTTCACATGCAAATCAATTTATTCGACATAATTACAACAAGACGAACCAAACAGCAATAACTACAAATACATATGAACTACTCTGACAATTTTTAACTAATTTCGGACAACTACTTATACCGCTTAAATCTACTAATTTGGTTAATCGGTACTATTTTATTTACCTCTTACTATTTAGCTCACCGCTACTAAATTACCTTCGTTCTTAATACCAAGTTATTCTACTTATTATCAACCACACTTTTACTGAAACATACACATCAATTCACACTATTTTCTCTTTATCATTATACTGCTAAACACCTCTAATTATTTAACTTACTGCTACTAAAATAATACAATTTCTACCGTAATATACATGTATATTAACATGTCTCACTGCAACCTATATGTAACATAAATTAAATAATTCTAATACTAAATTAATTGTTGCTAACTTGATTCACCATTATTAAGTAAATAAATATGGTGGCATGATAATAGTTTGTAATTATATAACACAAGAACTTAACTAAATTACACAGTAACGCCAAAGTAGCAATTCCTGTAACATGACTTAGATGTGCCTATTATTTTCAATAAGGTGTGCCCTTTGGCACACCCCCACATAAATAAGGTGTCGTTCGGCACCAGCAACATGTTCTCTTCTTTTTTTTATCGGTCGGTACACCGGTTTTATTTCGTACATAATTGTTTCGATCCCAAGTTTTCACAACAAAACAACATATTTTTTATTTTCACACAGAGAACATTATCAACCGATTCAACTAATATTGAAACCACAGCCAATACAATAGCAACGATCGACACAACAACAATCATTTTTCACCAAATCAACATAGCACAGAAACAACAATTAATTTATGAAAAATTCATACACCCTAACCCACATACGGTCTATCATAAATCCGGTTATAGAGATTGAACCCCACCCTTACTTTGGATTGACCATCTCTCTATAATTTTCCGGTCGAATTTCAGTTTGGCTTTCAAGTTTGCAATTCCTCTCTCGATGGCTAATTCTCCAAACTCTTGCTCTTCTTTTATTTCTCCCTCGTACATCCACCAACAAATTTTCTAACTAGCCTTTTACTTCTCCTTTTATATCTCTTATTTTCTAAACCTAATAAAATAAAATATTTCTCCATATTATCTTATTGGGCCAACTAATCAGATCTCCAAATTGTTATTTATCACACACCAACTAAATTCAATTTAATTAAATAAATAGTCTAATATAATAATATTATTTCTAATATTATTTCTCTGATTAATCTGACTATTTCACCCGACTATCCATTTAACATCTCAAATCAACATATTAATCCAATTACGCCTTCAGAATAATACCGATAAATCCTAACTTTGACAATTCCAATAATTAAATCCTTAATTGATTTATTTAATTAATTAATTAAATTCGGGGCGTTACATTGCCTAATGCTTAACAAGTTCTCATCTAACTCTGGCACATAAAGAGTGTTATGAAGGAATTTCTTCCTTGATTTGTTGTAACTCTAATGTTTCCTTTTACTTAAACATGTTCTCCATTGTCCAATTTAACTTTTGAGCTAAATGATGAATCAATGTTGATAAAAGCTTCATTATTTCCAATCATATGATTACTACAACCGCTATCCAAATACCGCACATTTTTATCTTCTTGAAATTATTTTTCCACAAACAAAGAAAAAAATTACCTTCATCATTTTCCTCTTCTTTAAATGAATCATGTTGTTGATTTTTAAATGAAAATCTTTTTGAACATGCCTGAATCTCTTACAATGTGACATTGTGGTTTTCCCTTGTTTCAACAATCCTTTTTGTCATAAGTGTTACTCTTACAAATTTTGCACCATTTATTTAATGCTCATTCATGCAATCTTTTGCCATTTACGCCTTTTCCTCGTGAGTTTCTTCCTCTTCCTATGCCTCTTCTGAATGTGCCACCTCTAGAAGACTCACCTCTATTTTGTATTGGGGAATTATTTTCACTATTGTTGGTCTGAATGTTGAGTTTAGATTGAAAGTCACTCTCAACATATTTTTTAGAGTGTCATAACAAAATTTGATCGTAGGATCTCAAAAAACCCCTTAAACCTTGAACATACATAGTTGATAGTTCCTTAGTTTCTTCTATACAAGCCACCATAGGATCAAATTTTCAGTCAAACTAATTAGCATTTTATCAATAATTTTGAGATCATGTATTACAAATAAAAAATTAAGATCCATTCATCAATATTACATATTTTAATTTTTTAAATATTATTTTTGAAAATATTGTATATCAAATTAAAAAAAATTTAAAAGAGATAAATTGCTCGTAAAATATTTGAGTTAATCACATATTTTATTATTAAAAAGTTGTCATGATAACGAATATAAATATAATTTAAAAATAAAAATCTTAAAAAGATATACAAAGATAAATTGGAAGGTTGTATAATCTATAATTGTTCAATGCAAAATTAATCGAAATTGATCTAAAGGTTATTGAAAGTAAATTTTTAAAATATATATTTAGGTTCCATGTGGTGTGTAATTGGATCACGTGGGTTGAAAAATAATAAACTAATTATTTTTTAATTTATGTTTAAGAAAAAATTATACAAAAAGCCATATTAGTAATTTTGTGGAATTTTTTGTATTTTTTTAAGGATTTTTAACAGATCAGACTGTTTTCACAAGCATGGACATCAAGACAACTGTAGCGTGTCAAGTAACAATTTCATGATTATATTCGCATGTATCT
This sequence comes from Vicia sativa, assembly GCA_021764765.1. NCBI lineage: Eukaryota > Viridiplantae > Streptophyta > Magnoliopsida > Fabales > Fabaceae > Vicia > Vicia sativa. The sequence goes on along the minus strand of CM038795.1, from coordinate 236,822,219 downwards.
AGATTGTTCTATGCCAGATACCGAATTTCCATGAGCTCTCATGGCTCTCATTGCAGTTGTGATGTCTTTTGGTTATAAGTTTCATTGGCCTTGGACTTTCAATAGCCAAAGATGCAGGTACTTAATAATACCATGTCACTTAATATTTATTGGGATTTTTTAGATTAGGCACACAGTCACACGCATCTGAGTCGTCTTATTAAATTTGAAATCTAAACATGATAATTTGAGTCGTCTTAATAATTGAGAATCAAAATTATATAATGCACGCATGCACGCACACACAAAAAGTGTATGGACAAATACAACATGTTCTATTATACAGATGAGCTCAAAAAGTTCTAGATATAATATATAGATAGCTAACACCAAAAATAAAAACACACAAGACAAATATACAACAACTACTTTAAGTGCTCTTCTCTTTTCAACAACATTAACTATCAACATTTCCCATGGCTGGGCCCCATTTCTTTTAATTACTACATAAAATTTCGACATACTATATTTCTTCTCCTAACGGTCAACAAACAAAATGAAGAACGACACCACCACATAACGACGAAAGAAAACCATATGTGATGCAGATACCATTGATAACGGGAACGAAACAAAACAAAAAATGAGATACATATAAGCAACGGTGGCGGCGGTGCAATGTGGCATTTCAACTGGTAAGTTTCTTCAAGTGATGTTATTTTCTTGAATTGGATTTAAAAAAGTAGAACAGTTTGGATATCAATTTGATTAAGACTAACTTCTTTTTTTCACACTGCTATTCAAACAAACACCAAACATGCTTTTGTTTAGAGGTGTTGGTGCCAAGGAAGAACCTACATAGGGACACGGGTGTTCGCGGTAAAAAGTGACGAACGAGGGAATCAAATTGGAATTTGAATCCCCGAATCAAAATGATTTACTCTTTAATTTTTTGTTAAAAAGATGTCGCGAGCACCAAGCTTTATTGTTTCCAAACAAGAAAGAAAAGGAAAACGGGAAAGCTGAAATACCCTAAAATTGATATGCAATGTGATTTGTGTGAGCTAAACGCAATGCATGAGAGAGTGACTTGGTTAAGGGGGTTGGTTATATAAAGGGAAGGTATTAGCAACCTATATATCTATAGTATTCTATAGGAACCTTTTGTGTGTTTATTTTATTTGCTATGCTATTTTGGGAAAGTTTCTCCTTTGGGATTTAAGAAGGGTAGGTTAGGCAGGAACCTGAGTTTATTTATTATTATTATGCTTGTATAGATCATTGGGATGCTCCGCATACATATCCTCTAGCGAGAATCAACACATCTATAGCTCGGACCTAAGGGAACTAAGATTTGTTTGGTTTGAGGGAGAAAGTAGTATGCTTGTCAAGGATGAGACCTTGTGCCTACGTATTCTCAAAAGGAGGTTGAGAAATTCAAAGCAATCGTAGTTCCCACTTATGCGCTAGTGGAAGCAAAGATTTAAGAGACAACGACAAGTGTCGTCTTAATGAAAAATGTATCTAATATATTTCATCACATACAATTTTGAAAATTTGATTTGATTGTTTGAATCTTTCATTGTAAGCATTGGGTGTTTTGCTTGAGTGTACAAACGTTACCACTTACAGTTAAGAAAGATGTTTGAAAAAACGTTGAATCTTTCATTGTAAGCATTGTGCGTTATGCTTGAGCGTACAAGCGTTGCCACTTACACGTTAAGAAAGATGTTTTGCTTGAAAAAGTGTTTTGTTTTGAAAAATGTTTGATTTGAAAAATGTTTGATTTGTATGTGATGCTATAGATGAGATACTTCTTCCATAGAGATGATTCATGTTTTATCTCTTAGGAGAAATGTTTGTTATTGATTAAGGGGATGCTTTTAAGAAGTCTGAGGGTCCTTGTATTGTAAGCCAAGAGAAGGCTATCCGAGGGACATCGAGGGTCCTTGTATTGTGAGCCCAAGAGGAGGCTTTCTGAGGGACATCGAGGGTCCTTGTATGAAGCCCAAGAGGAGGCTATAGGGTATGGTTGGCTTGGCTTTAAGAGTGATTTCACCGGGAAACCATACTCTTAGGGTTATATACTAGAGAAGGTGATTATTTGTATTGGAAGCCCAATAGGAGGCTGTTAGAGATTTCCTGGTCTCTTTCTTGTATGAGGCCCAAGAGAAGGCTAAAATCAATGAGGAAGCTCTTTTGTGCGAAGCCCAAGAGAAGGCTAACTCAATGAGGGAGTTCTTTTGTACGAAGCCCAAGAGGAGGCTAACTCAACAAGTGAGTTCTTTTGTACGAAGCCCAAGAGGAGGCTATGGGGAACCTAGTTGTTATACTATTTGTAATGACATAAATAAGCATGAACAAGTATATATATGACAAAGTGTGTGTGTGTGTGTGTGTGTGTGTGTGTGTGTGTGTGTGTGTGTGTGTGTGTGCATTCATAGGAGTTTATGAAGGAAATATATAAACAAGTGTTTAAAATAAGTAATTAAAGCTAGTGTACTTGGATATATACAAAGGAGTGTGAAAACAATATATAAACAAGGGAGTGAGAGTTACACCTTAAAGGAGGCCCAATGGAATAAGAGAAATTTCACCAAAAATAATGCTCCTCTTAATACTAGTGGGTGGAATTGGTGTATAAACAAGTGGATAAAACTAGCGAACGATACTAGTTTACTTGAATATTTGAAAAAACAGTTGAATATGTACAAGGAATTGATATGTACATAAAAGGGTGGATATTCACAGGGAAACTAAATATGTACATAGGAGGGTTCAGACTTACACCTTGAGGGAGGCCCATGATCAATTTGATTTTGAGTTCGAAAGATTTTGTGAGAAAAAACCTAGTTTGGTTTGTATTTTCAAAGATTAATCGAATCAGTCATGAAAAAGAGGTGCGTAAGTTAATTAAAATATTTTGAAAGTTTTGGAAATGTTTGAAAAGTGAAATTTATTCACAAGAGTTTTTGAAAAAGATTAGGTTTGAAAATCTAGAAGAAAACATTTTTGAAACTATTTAAAACACTTAAAAAACGCCTATTTTAACCTAATAAAAATATATCAAATGAAAATATTTTTTGGATTTTTTTGACATAATCATAAAATAGATATATTAAATGACAAGTGTGCAAAAAATCATCTCAAAATGAGAAGTTTTGATTGGTTTTTGAAAATGTAAAAAAAAACAAGTGATAAGAATTTGATTTTGGAAGTGAAAATATTTACCATTGGGCCACATGCGTGGTTTGTTATTTACACACTTCCATTTATTTATATGTGAAAATAAGTTGTGAAAATGGTTTGAAAAATAGTTGAAAATTGGAAAGTTGAAAAATAAAAAGGTCTCAAGGGGATTTGAACCCTGGACCTTAGGCATGGCAAAGACTTAAGAGCTCGTTGGCTGCCACTGGGGTGGGTGTTTCATCCGTTCTTTAATCAACAAACATTAAATATATTATAAACAATTTTTTGAATTTTTAGAAAAAATTAGAAAACGCGTGCAAGGATATTCATCTTCAACCTCCATCCTTGATTCCTATCTTCTTCGTTTTTTGATGAAATTGAAAGATGTAAAAATGAAACTTGCTAGATTTTTACCCAGGAAAATGATGGTAGCATTTAATTTCATTTATTTTAAGCATATAATGACTGAATTCGAAGAAATCAAATGAACCCTAGTTTCGGAAATTTGATCATGAAATCGTGTAGGTGCAACAATCCAAGCAATTGATTGAGGGTTTATGATCCTCGTAAGTGCAGTAACATGATTGCATGGCAATATTTGAACTAGAATGCAGAAATTGAAGAATTTGAAGTTGAGCAACTTACCTCTTCAAGTAGAAATTGTAATCTTCAAAAGAGATGTTCCAGAAGTTGTTTGATGATTTGTACAACTTCACTGGACCCTACGGAACGTGTTTGGATGCTTAGACTGGATTGAGAACCTCTGAGTTGCTCTGCCCGAGACCAACTGCCATAGCTTGGAGTGAACTTTGATTTTGATGTTGGAGATGTTACACGTCAGGGATGAGTGCTTGGATCAGTTATATGAAGTATATGGATGATGTTTGAAGTGAAAGATTTGAGTTTGCACAAGTGGAATGAAAGTTTAAAGGTTAAGGCTCAAAATGCAAGTTTATGGAAGTTTGAACATGATTATGAGTTTGGCTAGTTTTTGTGATGGTTTGATGATTCTAACAACTCCCTAAGGGTATTTGGAAAGTGTTTGAAGCTTGAGATTGCTCAGAAATTGCAAGGTTTGGAGATTTGCAAATCCTCACATTTTGGAACTTTGAAACTTGTAAAAGAAGAAAGAAGTGAGAAAACAAGCTTATGAATGTTTTGGTGTGGTTTTTAAGTGAGAAAAGCCCTCTATTTATAGGCAAGGATGTTTGGAGAGCAAGGCAAAGATAAGCTTTGATAATTTTGCAAGTTGGCTTAGATGATAAGGAAGGAATATTTGCATTTAATGCACATGGTTAATTTCTTAAACCATGGTTAAAAAACTCAAGTGATTCTATCCTTCTTGCAATCATTACCTTTGTATATTTTTGAGATAAGAGCTATCCTTAATGGTGACAAGGCTTCTATAAGAGAAAGTTGGCAAAAAAATGACTTGAAAACTTGAAAAATGACCTATAATTTATGGTTATGGACCTATAAGTTCTAATTTCAAAACCCTAGCTCCACAAAATATTTTTTCAGGTTCTTGTACATTTTGGAAATCTTGGAACAAGATCTACAACTTTCATGTTGTAAGTTTTTCTTTAATCAAAATGGATCTAGGTGAAAAATGGCCATGAAAATGATGAAAAAAAATGATTAAAACACTTGAAAATTTTTCTAAGTGTTAGAAAATTTCAAGTTTTGACTTTTTCAAACGTTTTTTATTTTTTATGATCATGATGGATAATTTGAAATGCTTTGATGATAGAAAAAATTGAATTTCAAAAGTTGACCAAAAGTCAAAGTTTGACTGTTTTGAACAGTTGACTTTTTGTCAGTTGATTCAAAATTTCTCTGAGGATCAACCATGGCATTTGAGATGTTTTACTTCAAGAAATTAGGTCAAGATATTGCATTGGTGATTTTGAGATCATGGTCCAAGCAATTAGGTCATTCATTGAGAAATAAGTTAATGATACACCATCCTCGATCAAAACCCTAATTTGGTCGATTCAAGATAGATCTTGAGGAAATGATTGGAATTTTGAAGATCAAAAGTTGATGATTGATGAAGACAAATAATTAGTGGTGAGTGGAGACTCAAACCCTAATTTGATCATATCTTGAACTGATGAAAGATTTTGATTCAAAACACTAATTTGCCTCAAGGAGCACACACAAACAATCTTGTTCTGAAATTGTTAGTGATGCAATGATGCATATGTGAATGAAATGAGTATCTTAGGTCAAAAATTGGGGTATGACAACGGGTAGCGACAAAATTTTATTTTTAGTAGCCAGGATAAATAAATTATAATAGAAGTGTTTATATAAATAGAATTGCTTGTCAAATTTTCTGGATTCTTCTGAAGTAGTGTAGTGGAAATGTATGTTGTTTTTGACGTCTGAGACAAATGTTTTGCACCAAATATCCAACACATCAAAGAAAATATATCATTTTTGCATGAATTGAATTTAGGTTCTGCCACAATGGTGCTACAGAAATGTATCATCTTAAATATTTGACGTTATTTTTGTAGGAGGCATGAAATCTAGGCTGTGTGGATTGAGTCAGTACATAAACCTCGTAGGTGAGACCATTGGCTACACAATAACTGCATCAACCAATATGGTGTAAGTTTTTTCTCATCACATTTTTTTATTAATGATCTTGATGAAAAATAATTAACTAATTATTTTTCAATTTATGTTTAAAAAAAATTACACTAAAACGCATATTAGTAATTTTGTGTCATTTTTTGAATCTTTCTAGGGCTTTGAAAAGATCAAATTGTTTTCACAAGAATGGACATCAAGACAACAATAGTGTGTCAAGTAACAGTTTCATGATTATATTCGCATGCATCCAGATTGTTCTATGCCAGATACCGAATTTCCATGAGCTCTCATGGCTCTCCATTGCTGCAGTTGTGATGTCTTTTGGTTATAAGTTGCATTGGCCTTGGACTTTCCATAGCCAAAGTTGCAGGTACTTAATAATACCATGTCAGTTAACATTTATTGGGATTTTTTAGATTAGGCACACAGTCACACGCATCTGAGTCGTCTTATTAAATTTGAAATCTAAACATGGTAGTGAATGGACAAAATTATTTAAGTGTGAAATATTATTCATTTCTATGTTTGAAGGTGGGGGCATGCGAGGACAACCGTAAGTGTGGTGAAAATTGGGGTACGTGTTTCTGCTGTAAAGGTTTGGAGAATATTCCAAGCTATTGGTGATATTTCTTTTGCCTATGCTTTCTCTAACGTGCTCATTGAAATATAGGTAACATAATTTATTGCTAAGCTACAATGTCAATTCCTTCAGAGTATTATGGAGGTTTGGATATGTGATTATCACTACAATCATAGTAATGTTATTTCCATTGTTTAATGATTTTTAGGGACTAATTGGTTCACTAACCTTTATCCATTAAATGTTTACTTCCCTATACGAATATACATTAAAAAGCGGTCTAAAATCACATTGCATCTCATTTATAGGCGGATTATCGAGCAATTTTTTATTTAAAAATCAAATATAAATATTTAGATTTTTAATAAAAATAAAAAATATTTTTAAATATTTTTCTTTCATGTTGAAACAAATCTTAATAATTGAAAATCAAAATTAAATAATGCACGATTGCACACACACACAAAAAGTGTATGGACAAATACAACATGTTCTATTATACAGTAGAGCTCAAAAAGTTTAGATATAATATATAGATAGCTAACACCGGAAAGAAAAACACACAAGACAATATACAACAACTACTTTAAATTCTCTTCTCTTTTCAGCAACATTAACTATCAACATTTCCCATCGTTGGGCCCCATTTCTTTTAATTACTACATACAATTTCGAGATACTCTCTTTCTTCTCCTAACGATCAACAAACAAAATGAAACAAGACACCACCATATAACGACGACGAAACAAAATCATATGTGATGCAGATACCATTGATAACGGGAACGAAACAAAACAAAAAAATTAGATACATATAAGCAATGGTGGCGGCGGTGCAATGTGGCATTTCAATCGGAAATTTTCTTCAAGTGATGTTATTTTTCTTGAATTGGATTTAAAAAAGTGGAACAATTTGGATATCAATTTGATTAAGACTAACCTCTTTTTTTTCATGCTGCTATTCTCACAGACACCAAACATGCTTTTGTTTAGAGGTGCTGGTGTAACACCTGTATTTAATTAAATATTTTAATTAAATATTATCGAGTATCTTCCGATTAATTCTTGGTTATGTCGAATTTATGGTTCAAGTCGTTAAGTTGATAGTTGGATAAAATTAGTCGGGAAAAATAATAATAGAATTTATTATTATATTTAGAATTATTAATTAAATATGGTTGAGTTAATTATAGGGGTGAAATAGCATTTTGAGGAGTAATAGTTAGTAGACCCAATGTGAGTTAGCAGCCCATTATTATTTTTTTAAGTGACTTAGGTAGTATATGAAAAAAATAGTTCATTTAGAAAGGAAAAAAAAAAAAGAAAACATTACGTAGCAGTAGCAGTAGAAGAGGAATTGGGAATAATGGTTTGCTAGCAGTGAGGAGAAAGGCTCAAATTTTCAGTATGAGAGTTGCTTGTTTCGATCAAAATTTCGAGCTCCATTCAATCCAAAGGTAAGGGGTGGGGTTCGACTAATATAATCGATTGTATGATAATTTTTATGTGGGATTCAGGGTTGTATAAATCTGCTGTCAATTCTTTGTTTGTGATGAAATTGATTGATCTGCGTTGAAGTTATACTTCCTTGCCATTGATGTTATTTGTACTGTGTTGTTATTTTATTCCTGTATGAATTTATATTGGTGATGAAAGTTGCTTTTCTGGAAAAAAAATAAGCATTCTGTGTTGAATATTAAGGAACTAGTAGTACAGTGATGAAACGATGAAGGAGATGAAGACATGGGACGATTGTCCCCAAAATTGTGAGGAAGAATTATGTGGGCCCCACCAGCCATAAGGGGGCGGGCGCCCTATGCCTGAAATGGGCGCCCCACACCAATCCTTTCCTATTTTCTTGTAGCCACGTGATGATGATAGTTATGGCATGGTTTTTAGGTAATTGTTTATGTCATTTAGGAATCTCTTAGGATAATGAACACACACACCCATTGTATAATTGGAATTAATATAGTGATACATAATAATTGATTTAAGGTACTAGGCATGTAGCAGATAAATAATCCATAGCAGGTATATAGCAGTACATAGTACAAATTGCTAGCAGACTAGAACGTAACAGCAACTGAAAACTCATAACAGGTAGTGAAAATCAGTATAGTAGAATAAATTAATAATGCATGAAATGGCTTGTATTAGTTGAAATAAAATTGACAGAATTATTTTAGTTAAGTAATAATAATGCAGGAAGTAGAAACAGTCCCAATTTAGACAGTTAGCCAAAATTAAGCAGTATATTTAGTTACTCGGAATCAGATAAAAATTTATAGGGTAGTTCGTGTATACGAGTAGATAGTTGTAGTTGATTGCTTTTGTTGAATTTAGGTCGAATGTTTGGGTTGCAGGTATTATTGAAATAAGTTTATTTTTGTCTCAAAATGGACAAGTTTTGAGTTATAGGCTTAAATAGCCAAAGTTAAAGTTGAAGTTGTTTATGTTGTTATAAGTTACATTGTTGTTGATGTTGTTAATTGTATGCCATTCATATTAAGTCGCATACATTGTATTACCAAGTTGGAGTTTATGCTCACCATGTTGGCCTGGATTGGCACAAGTTGAAAGTTGAAGGCTTATGCCTTGTTGAATGCCTCGATAACCTGGCATGATTTTAAGTTTGGAGTTTTACTCCGATGGATCCACATGCATGGGCATAGTTGAGTCTTATTTTGAGTTGCATTTTGAAGTTGTTGTCATTACTATGTTGTTTTGTTGACTTTTACGTTGTAGTTGTTTTGAAGCGGTGAATATTGTATGATTCTTTATCTAATATATTAGTTATCATACTCTTGCTTATACTTTTCGATATCTCACCCTTTCTACTTGTTCGCCTTTGCCTTTATATTGGTAACATGTAGGTAACGAGGAGTAAAGAACTTAGTAGCTTTTGGCGTCGTCGCTCTGATACGTAGCACTCGGGGGGAATGAACGCTTGTTTTTTATTATTATGTTATTTTCATCAGTTGAACTAAAAGTTGTTATTTTGAGAGTTGTTGGTGATTTTCAGTTGTTTAAAAGATGCTATGTTTATTTTGCAAGTATTTCCGTTGAGAATACGCTGCAGTTAAATTATTAAAGTTAAATCATTGGAGACTAATGTGTTTTAAAGTCTTTCTAATTATTATGTGCTATGTATCTGTTGCAATAAAGTTGTTTTGTTGTTGCTTTTAAGTTGTGAAAATGTAATGCCTCAGGTTTTAAGTTGAAATTTTGGCACTCTGATTTATATAAACGTTGGGTAGATTTGGGTATTACAGTTGGTACCAAGGACAGACCTACATAGGGACACAGGTGGCCACAAAATTTTATTTTTAGTAGCCAGGATAAATGAATTATAATAGAAGTGTATATATAAATAACATTACTTGTCAAATTTTCTTGATTCTTCTGAAGTAGTGTAGTGGAAATGTATGTTGTTTTTTACCTCTGGGACAAATATTTTGCACCAAATATCCAACACATCAAAGAAACATATATAAATTTTTGCGCGAATTGAATTCTGGTTCTGCCACAATAGTGCTACAGAAATGTATCATCTTTAATATTTGACATTATTTTTGCAGGAGGCATGAAATCAAAGGTGTGTGGATTGGCTCGGTACATAAACCTCGTAGGTGAGACCATTGGCTACACAATAACTGCGTCAATCAGTATGGTGTATGTTTTTTTCTCATCGAAATTTTTTTTAATGATTTTCATGAAAAATAATTAACTAATTATTTTTCAATTTATGTTTAAGAAAAAATTATACTAAAAGGCGTATTAGTAAATTTGTGGAATTTTTTGAATTTTTTCAGGGCTTTGAAAAGATCAAACTGTTTTCACAAGCATGGACATCAAGACAACTGTAGTGTGTCGAGTAACAATTTCATGATTATATTCACATGCATCCAATTTGTTCTATGTCAGATACCGAATTTCCATGAGCTCTCATGGCTATCCATTGTTGCAGTTGTGATATCTTTTGGTTATAAGTTGCATTGGCCTTAGACTTTCCATAGCCAAAATTGCAAGTACTTAATAATACCATGTCACATAACATTTATTGGGATTTTTTAGATTAGACACACAGTCACACGCATCTGAGTCGCCTTATTAAATTTGAAATCTAAACAAGATAGTGAATGGACAAAATTATTAAAGTGTTAAATATTATTCTTTTCTATGTTTGAAGGTGGGGGCATGTGAGGACAACCGTAAGTGTGGTGAAAATTGGGGTAGGTGTTTCTGATGTAAATTTTTGGAGTATATTCGAAGCTATTGGTTGTATTTCTTTTGCCTATGCTTTCTCAGACGTTCTCATTGAAATCTAGGTAACATAATTTATTGCTAAGCTACAATGTCAATGTCTTCAGAGTATTATGGAGGTTTGGATATGTGATTATCACTACAATCGTAGTAATGTTATTTCCATTGTTTAAAGATTTTTAGCGACTAATTGGTTCTCTAATCTTTATCCATTAAATGTTTACTTCCCTATACGAATATACATTAAGAAGCAATCTAAAATCACATTGCATCTCATTTATAGGCGGAATATCAAGCAATTTTTTATTTAAAAATCAAATATAAATATTTAGATTTTTAATAAAAATCAAAAATATTTCTAAATATTTTTCTTTCATGTTAAAACAAATCTTAATAATTGAAAATCAAAATTAAATAATGCACGCATGCACGCACACACAAAAAGTGTATGGACAAATACAACATGTTCTATTATACTGTTGAGCTCAAAAAGCTCTAGATATAATATATAGATAGCTAACACCGGAAAGAAAAACACAAAAGACAAATATACCACAACTACTTTAAATTCTCTTCTCTTTTCAACAATATTAACTATCAACATTTCCCATCGTTGGGCCCCATTTCTTCTAATTACTACATACAATTTCGAGATACTCTCTTTCTTCTCCTAACGGTCAACAAACAAAATGAAACAAGACACCACCACATAACGACGACGAAACAAAACCATATGTGATGCAGATAACATTGATAACGGGAACGAAACAAAACAAAAAAATTAGATACATATAAGCAATGGTGGCAGCGGTGCAATGTGGCATTTCAATCGGTAATTTTCTTCAAGTGATGTTATTTTATTTCAATTGGATTTAAAAAAGTAGAACAGTTTGGATATCAATTTGATTAACACTAACCGCTTTTTTTTTCATGCTGCTATTCACACAGATACCAAACATGTTGTTGTTTAGAAGTGTTGGTGCGAAGGACGGACCTACATATAGGGACACAAGTGGCGACAAAATTTTATTTTTAGTAGCCAGGATAAATGAATTATAATAGAAGTATTGAAATAAATACCATTGCTTGTCAAATTTTCTTGATTCTTCTGAAGTAGTGTAGTGGAAATGTATGTTGTTTTTAACTAATTATTTTTCAATTTATGTTTAAGAAAAAATTATACTAAAAGCAGTATTAGTAATTTTGTGGAATTTTTTGAATTTTTCCAGGGCTTTGAAAAGATCAAATTGTTTTCACAAGCATGGACATCAAGACAACTGTAGTGTGTCAAGTAACAATTTCATGATTATATTCGCATGCATCCAAATTGTTCTATGCCAGATACCGAATTTCCATGAGCTCTCATAGCTATCCATTGTTGCAGTTGTGATGTCTTTTGGTTATAAGTTGCATTGGACTTGGGCATTCAATAGCCAAAGTTGAAGGTACTTAATAATACCATTTCACTTAACATTTATTGCGATTTTTTAGATAAGGCACATAGTCACACGCATCTGAGTCGTCTTATTAAATTTGAAATCTAAACATGATAGTGAAAAGGACAAAATTATTAAAGTGTTAAATATTATTCTTTTCTATGTTTAAAGTGTGGTGAAAATTGGGGTAGGTGTTTCTGCTATAAAAGTTTGGAGTATATTCCAAGTTATTGGTGATATTTCTTTTGCCTATGCTTTCTCTAACGTGCTCATTGAAATCTAGGTAACATAATTTATTGCTAAGCCACTATGTCAATATCTTCAGAGTATTATGGAGGTTTGGATATGTGATTATCACTGCAATTGTAGTAATATTATTTCCATTGTTTATTGATTTTTAGGGGCTAATTGGTTTGCTAATCTTTATCCATTAAATGTTTACTTCCCTTTACGAATATACATTAAGACGCAATCTAAAATCACATTGCATCTCATTTATAGGCGGATTATAGAGCAATTATTTATTTAAAAATCAAATATAATTATTTAGATTTTTAATAAAAATAAAAAAAAATTCTAAACATTTTTCTTTCATGTTAAAAGAAATCTTAATAATTGAAAATCAAAATTAAATAATGCACGCACACATAAAAAGTGTATGGACAAATACAACATGTTCTATTATATTGTTGAGCTCAAAAAGTTCTAGATATAATATATAAATAGCTAACACCTGTTGCACCCCAAAATTTACCCTCTTGATTTAGGCTTATGTTTCATCATAAACATCATATTGCATTGCATTCATATCTCATGATAGGATCCAAGCTCTTTGGGGTTCCCAAGATCTCTACAAGCTAAGGAGGTTGATTGTGTTAGCATACCCTTCTGAAGGAATTCCTAGTTTCCATATCTGTGGATCTTTCAAGTCACCATGATATATTGTGCCTCAAGACATTCCATTTGTCTCATTGATCCCTCAGGATTTGAAGTTTTGTAGAGAATTGGTGAGAAATTCATTTGTGGCACTCATCTGATGAAATTAGGGTTTTGGTCCTTTGTGGAGTTTGAAGCTTGGATGAGTCATTTTCTTGGAGCATTACCTTCTTATTATCATTTGAGTTATCATGGTTCAAAGGATTGAGGTTTTGAAGTTTGATTGGTTATCTCCTAACACATGGAGCAAAATTAGGGTTTTGAGTAAAATCAGAATTTCTTTAGATTTTTCACTCAAAATTGATTTCACTTGTTTCAATGTGTTGTTGGACATCTATAAGTGAAATATTGAGGCTCAATTTTGAGTAGAAGCAAGTCAATTGATCACAAGGGGCAAAATGGTCATTTTGGTCAAAATCAGTCAAAGTCAGGAGTTGACCAAGTGGACTTTTGGTCAACCATCAATTCAAAGATCATATTTTATTTTTTATAACCAAATTAACCATTGAATCAAGAAGGTTGAAGAAATTGGAGTTAACTTGTTATTGAAGTTATTTGAAGTTTGAAATTTTTTCCAAGTGTCCACCGTATGGAACTTTGACACATCATAACTTTCTCAATTTTTATCCAATGGTTGCATACCATACATTTCTGGAAAGCTTGGAAAAACTCCTACAAGATTTCCAATGTGTAAAATTTCTCAAAAATGCACCATTTGAGAGATATTTGAGTTAGAAGTTTCATGCACAAGTTTTGACCAAGGCTGGGCAAGCATGCATTTTCTGGGCATTTCTTTGAGTAATTTTCACAAACAGGTGGTGGGCATAATATTGAGGCTTATATCTTTTGATTTAATTGGAATTTTTGAAAACCACTTCGTGCATTTTGAAGTATGCCAGGAGAGCTTTAAATGGAACTTTGAATCATATCATTTGGTCCAAGATTGATCAAGATACAAGGCTCACAAGTTGAGGTCATGAAGCTGAATCCATGCACAACCTTGCAAGCCAGAACGCGCGCGTGACTGCCCTGAATTTTCTTGTGCACAACTTTGAATGATCATATCTCACTCATTTTTGCTCCATTTTTAGTGAACCAAAGCTTGTTTTGATCCTCATGCCAAGAGCTATTGATGTGTACCAAAAGGCCAAGGAATGCACGAGCCATTTGTGAGAAAACTGAAGAAGAAAAAGGTGGTATAAGGCTGATTTTGATTAGTTTGATTTTGTGCATTTTTCAAGTTATTTTGTGCAAGTTTGTTTCAAGCAAGCATGCTAGGATTCGAAGCAGCCAGCTAGCACACATTCCTTGCCATAAAAAGCCAAACATTTTGAGCATATTCTGCTCACATTCTTTTCATGCACATTTTGATTTTTGTATCTTTTTAGCAAACTTGAGGATTATATCACGTGAGCAAAGCTTCCACTACTCATCCAGCTCATCAAAACGCATGGAAGCAAGCAAGAAAGAGAGAAAAACGCAAGCCATGCCAAAGATACCATTTTTATGATTTTTTACACTAACGGATTTCTTGAGCAAAAGGACCAAGCTACCCTCTCTATTTCTCACACATTATAAGTAGGAGGTCACACCTGAGCCAAGAAGCTTCCTCTTTCTCGTTTTCCAGATCCAAATCTCTTTGCATTTTCTCAAATTTTCTCACACATGGAAGTTGTTGTAAATCGGTTTTGAATTGGATTTTCTTCATCATTTAAGCTCCATTGAAGATCTAAGAGCAAGATTGTGGTGTTTTCTCTTCAAATCCAGAGGCATATTTGGATTTATTTTCCAAATCAAGAGGTAACATTCAAACTTTGAATCTGAGTTTCTAGCTTGCAATTGATGAATTTGATGATATGTATGTGTGGTTAGCTGGCCAAACACTAGGTTTGATGTATAATTTCATCTGTTTGTGAAGCATATTGCATAGCATGAGGTTCTGGAAATCCGGATTTTGGATGATTTTCTTGATTTTCTTGCTCAGATTTCTTGATGTGTGATGGATCATTTGATGTTTTACAAGTTGTGTGTTGTAGCTTGCCATGTGATCTTTATCCTGAGCTTTGAATCGTTTAATTTGGTTAAGAATTGAGTGAGATACGATTGCTAGAAGTAGCCTGCTTGAAACTGAAAAAACGCGTGTATTAGGGCATGCTAGAGGTTGAAGACGATGTGTTGGCACTTTCTGATTGTTCCATGCAATTTTTGAATTTTCATTTTATTATTTCATAATTAGCATTTTGCATCATTTAATTTTGCATTCAAAAATCATCCAAATTTCCAAAAAAAAATACCATAGGCTCAAAATGATTTTGAATATTTTGTGGAATTTTTTCTAATTTTTAAAAAATGTTTTGACTAGTTAAATAAATTCTGACTTTAATTAATTGCATTTCCATTGAAAAAATCATTAAAAAATACTTTCCAAAGTCAGAAAATTCCACAAAAAACATTTTGAGTCCCCTAGAGGGTTAATTTTGAGTTTCTGAATTTTATTTGATAAGTTTTGCATTTTTGCATAATTAAATAAATTCATGAATTATATTGCATTTCATGCACATTTAAATCATTAAAAATACTTTCATGCATGTAAAAAAATACATAAAAAATATCTTAGTCCATTTAAATCATATCCCATGCATTTCTGAATTTTATTTCAGTATTCTTACATTTTTCTATTTTTAGACAATTTCATGCATTATATTGCATTTCATGCACATTTAAATCATTAAAAATACTTTCATGCATACAAAAAGTACATAAAAAATATTTTGGTCCACTTAAATCATGCACCATGCATTTCTGAATTTTATTTCATAATTCTTGCATTTTTTCCATTTTTAAATAATTTCACGAATTATATTGCATTTCATGCATATTTAAATTGTTAAAAATACTTTCATGCATATAAAAAATGAATAAAAAATATTCTAACTCATTTAAACCATACTTCATGCATTTTTTTTTATTTTACAATTTTGTCATTTTTGCATAATTAAATCAATTTTAGCATTAAATACATGATTTGCATTATCCATTTTGCATTTTATTGGTTTTTACCATTTTTCCTTGAAAATAAAAAATGCCAAAAATATTTTTAACCATGTGTAGGATGTTAAGTCATTGTTTCTAATTTTTATAGATTTTTATTTCTGACATTTACATTTTATAATAATTTTTCCTTGTTATTTGGTCATGTGAGCATAAACATTGATAGTATTGACTTTTCGAATTTTGTTTTGACCTTTCCATGAATTTTTTTAAACTTGAGCAAGGATATTTCTCTGACTTGTAAGGGATTTGAGCTCCTTATTTCATTTTTACTTGGATTTTATCTTCCATTTTCCTATTTTTATGGAATTTCAAAAGTGAACATACCTTTGCCTAGTGTAATTGAGTCTAGCTTCAATTGTGAAGCTTGTGGACATGATTTAAGGCCAAGCTTTGGGTATGTGATGATCATTTGAGTTCTCTAGTGATGTGTAACATGTTTTCATTCATTGGAAATCCTATGTTAATCATTAAGTTTCTACCTTGAGCATAAAGTTTTTTATGGTTCCTAAAACCCTATTTTGTTGATGTATTGGTTCTTAAACCTTTTTCTTGTATAGTTTGTGTTTCTAATTGATTTTTAGAGGGTACGATAACCTCAAGGATAATATTCTAAGACTTGAGAGACATTTGACCTCAAAGGATCATCTTGATCCCTTTAGTTAGAAGTTTGATCTTTATTTCATTTGTTTCATTCTTGTGCATGGATTGTAAGGTGAGGAATGCATTCATGCAATTCTTTAGGAATCTACTTCTCACTCCCTTACTTCATCCTCTTAGCATATCTAGGGCCTTGATTCCATTTTGATTGATTCATTTAAGCCCCTAATTTGCTCAAGCTCATGCAACTTTTGTTGATTAGAATATTACCAATTTATGCTTATGGTGGTGCCACTTGTGTTGTATGCATCATGCATGGCTTTAGAAGTCCAATCCCAATTGAATCTTTGATTTTTACTTCTGACCTTGTGCATTATGTAATCAATAACTCAATTCTCTTTGATTCATTGACTTGCACTCAATTGTAATGTCATCATGATGACCTAGAAGAGCTAGATTTTCTTTTTCTTCTTCTATTGTTTGGTTGAAACATGCCTAGAGGGATTACAGGTTCATGATTTTTGAGGTATGTCACTTCAATTGGCATTACCTTGAGCTCATTACAAGCATCTTTTGAGGGTTCTATCATCACCCTATGACATACAAGACAACTTTCCCTTCCTATAAATCTTAATCAAGTTTGTTTGATCTAAGATAGGTGGTGTTTTTGCTTTGGATGACTTTGTTCATTAAATAGGTGATTTGTTTGTGTATGGAAGTTCCATCTTATACGTTTGGTTGCTCATGAATCATATCTTGAGTTAAACTTATGACACAAGTCACACATGGTTTTAATTTTCCAATTAAAACTACTTTGTTTAAATCTTTCTTAAGTGCAATGTTTAACTAGTTTAGATGCTTTCAAGCCTTAATCCAATGAACTTGTGTGTGTGAGCTTTTTATTTTGTTTGAACTGATTTTGCTTATAGTTTACTTAGGCCTTAAGCTACTGACCATGTGTGTTGCATTACATTCTTGTCTTGCTTCTTCACCACGATTGACTCATTCCCTTGTTTGTCCACTTACCATAAATTCTAGGATTTAGAGTCATCCCTTTCCGCTATTAATCTTTGCATTAGGATTGGTTGTGAAGTATGATTTGTTAATTGTTTTGTGTTTATGTGAGCATCATACATCCTCATCATCCATCTCATTTGTCCACAACACTTGACACCAACATTTTAGGACACATTCATCCAAGCACATTTCACCACAGACTTCTAGATGCATGTTTAAACTTTTCCTAGTTGCTTTTGTTTGTGTATTGTAAATGATGAACATGTATATGATGATCATGCATTCCTACCATGATATCTACTGCCTTCTATATATTTTTAAGCCATAGGTTTCATTCCTTCACATTCATGCATTATCCATGCTTCATTCCATCTTTAGTTGCATTCTAGATCAAATCTTTAACTAGTTTTTGTGTAGATGTTGTATGTGTGAAATTTGAAGCATCTTATGACTTGATAATGTATAATTTGAATAGCTCTTCATCACATGTCATCTCTGATCCCAACACCATTTGACACTTAGCACATGTAAGCACAAGCACACACACATGCGTGCACATGTTCACCCGCACTTGCACGAATCAAATGCATTTCTCTTGAGTGTTTTGCTTTTGAATTCTTTGAATACATGTTTAAGTGATTTTGTTGATGAAATAACATGTTTGCTACTGTAAATTTTATATTTTAATACTACTTGATTCATTCCTCTTCATCTTTGCCTCTCCATGGTTTCTTTTAGATTGTAAACACCTCTTAGGTTAAGCATTCCAACTAGTTTTCGCACCTATATTGTAATTGCATCTTCATGACATTTCTTTTATAATTTGATCACTAATTCATTCATTTGATTTTTGCACTGTAATCTCTTCATCTTGGCACCTTCTTCTCATGACATAAACCTCACACACTTAGATGCACTCCACTACACGCGTTTGTTGCATGTTTGCGCACTTTTGGTAGATTTTTGCTATTGAATCTTTGTGGTTTATTTTGCATGATGTAAATGAGTATTAACATGATTAGCTACTGACTTGTATGTCATTCTATTCTTTAATTGTCTATTAACTTCATCTAAGTCCATCGCTTCGTACAATTAACTCTTCGCATGCATTTAGGGCTAGTTTTCGACCTAGTTTGTGAATTAACTTGTTTGTGGGTGTTTATAATGGTGTTTGATGTCTGTTAAAGTTTTGTATAACTTTGTAAATGAATGTTGTGTCTACTGACCTCACTTCACGTGACCCTTTGCATGAGCATAATTCATTCGAATTTCATTACCTTTTCTTCTTTCTTCTTCTTCTTCTTCTTCTTTCTTTTTAGCACTTGTTAGTGCTTAGCTTGTGTGCTTTTGCCAAAGCACTTTACTTGATTCTACCCCTCTTCTCACTTGGTTTCCCAACCAAGATGATTGATTTTATAGGTTCCCCTTAGGTTTTTCAAGATTAAGTTAGTTTTCGAGTTTAGACATTAAGTTAGACATCCATGTATGATAACTTTAGGTAGATTCTTACCCTTATTTGTATCCATAACTTAGGAGCAACTTTGCATGATAACATTAGGATTTAGAATTAGGTTAGTTTCCCTTATCCATTTTACCTTTATCCTTTTGCATCCTTAAAATTAAAATCTTGTTTTTGTCAAGTGCATTAAAACACTCTAATAATCTGAAACTTTTTTTCCAAAGTAAAAGATACAAACCAATTAGTCTAGGATGTTTCGTCGTCCTGTTTGCTGTTGATTCTTCGCCATCCAGTTGTTGATGTTTCGCCATCTCATCCTCTGATGTTTCGCCATCTAATCCTCTGATGTTTCGCCATCTCATCCTTTGATGTCTCGTCATCTCGTTTGCTGATGTTTGGTCATCCCGTCTCTCGATGTTTAGTCATCCCGTCTGTAGCTGATGTTTCGTCATCATGGAGGTGTATCGTCATCTTGCGATTTCGTCTGCTAATCTAAAAAACACAAACCAACCAAAACAAGTGAGCCGAACTACAGCGCTCTAACTTTCCCATTGCACGAGGGAATATGTACGCATCCTGTCGCGGGGCTAGATCGAGCAACCTTTGTAAATATTTCCTTCTTTTCCCCGTGTTTTCTTTCTTTTATTCTTTTCTTTATTTCTTTTTCTTATTCTTTTTGCATGCATTATACCATATACAGATATAGTTAGACCTTTACACCCATTAGAGTACTACGGGCGCGTGGGGTGCTAATCCTTTCCCCTCGCGTAACAGACTTTCTTACCCGGTCTCTCGGTCACAAGACCGTGATTTCTCCATTTCAGGTTTACTCGATGTTTACCTTTCCCTCTTGGCGGGATAAAAGACGTTCGATGGCGACTTCATTGATATATAGTTATATCCTTTGATTTTCGCCCGGGTGTTTCAACACCGGAAAGAAAAACACACAAGACAAATATACAACAACTACTTTAAATTCTCTTCTCTTTTCAACAACATTAACTATCAACATTTCCCATCGTTGGGCCCTATTTCTTTTAATTACTACATACAATTTCGAGATACTTTCTTTCTTCTCTGAACGGTAAACAACAAAATGAAACAAGACACCACCACATAACGACGACGAAACAAAACCATATATGATGCAGATACCATTGATAACGAGAACGAAACAAAACAAAAAATGAGATACATATAAGCAACGGTGGCGGCGGTGCAATGTGGCATTTCAATCGGTAATTTTCTTCAAGTGATGTCATTTTTCTTGAATTGGATTTAAAAAAGTAGAACAATTTGGATATCAATTTGATTAAGACTAACCGCTATTTTTTTCATGCTATTATTCCCACAGACATTAAACACGCTTTTGTTTAGAGGTGTTGGTGCCAAGGACGGACCTACATATGGACACTGGTGGCCACAAAATTTTAATATTAGTAGCCAGGATAAATGAATTATAACAGAATTTTTTATATAAATAGCAGTGCTTGTCAAATTTTCTTGATTCTTCTGAAGTAGTGTAGTGGAAATGTATGTTGTTTTTTACCTCTTGGACAAATGTTTTGCACCATATACCCAACACTTCAAAGAACATATATAAATTTTTGCATAAATTGAATTCTGGTTCCGCCACAATAGTGCTACAGAAATGTATCATCTTTAATATTTAACGTTATTTTTGTAGGAGACATGAAATCTAAGTTGTGTGGATTGGCTCATTACATAAACCTCGTAGGTGAGACCATTGGCTACACAATAACTGCGTCAATCAGTATGGAGTAAGTTTTTTCTCATCACATTTTTTATTAATGATCTTGATAAAAAATAATTAACTAATTATTTTTCAATTTATGTTTAAGAAAAAATTATACTAAAAGGCGTATTAGTAATTTTGTGAATTTTTTTTAATTTTTTCAGGGCTTTGAAAAGATCAAACAGTTTTCACAAGCATGCACATCAAGACAACTGTAGTGTGTCAAGTAATAGTTTCATGATTATATTCGGATGCATCCAGATTGTTCTATGCCAGATACCGAATTTCCATGAGCTCTCATGGCTCTCCATTGTGGCAGTTGTGATGTCTTTTGGTTATAAGTTGCATTGTCCTTGGACTTTCCATAGTCAATGTTGCAGGTACTTAATAATACCATGTCACTAAACATTTATTGGGATTTTTTAGATTAGGCACACAGTCACACGCATCTGAGTCGTCTTATTAAATTTGAAATCTAAACATGATAGTGAGTGGACAAAATTATTAAAGTGTTAAATATTATTCTTTTCTATGTTTGAAGGTGGGGGCATGTGAGGTCAACTGTAAGTGTGGTGAAAATTGGGGTAGGTGTTTCTGCTGTAAAGGTTTGGAGTATATTCCAAGCTATTGGTGATATTTCTTTTTCCTATGCTTTCTCTGACGTGCTTGTTAGCTATGTGGTGAAACCATAACTGATAAGATGATAGTTTAGATGGTAATGAGAACATTGACCTTTCACTTTGATCATGTTATCGTAGCTATTCAAGAATCCAACAAACTTTAAACCACTAAAGTGGATGATTTTGTGGGTTCGTTGGAGGTGCATGAGATGAGGATTATCGAAAGGAAAGGAGTTCAAGACTCGTTACAGGCTCTGCAAGCTCAGTCATGGAAAAAGGATGGTGGCTCCAACAAATTCAAAGGTAAGTTCGACAAGTCTCAGGGCAAGATGCCTTGGTTGAATTACCACAAGAATAAGGTCGAAGATAGAAATTCCGAATCCTCAAAAAGGGGAGGAGGAAACTATCGAAAGGACAAAGAAGATAAAAAGGGTGTACAAATGCTATAACTATGAAAAGTTGGGCCACATAGCCAAAACTTGTTGGTACAGAAAACACAATGGATCGACAAAAAGAAAGGACGAAGGAGCGAACCTTGCACGCCAAGATTTAGATGATTCTAAAGGTGGTATGGTGGTTATGGCTGAATTTTTAGATAGCCATGTCGAATCCAAGATCTGGTTCCTCGACTCAGACTGCTCAAATCACATGACTGGTCGAAAGGAGTGGTTGGCAGAGTACAATGAGTCGATAAAGAGCAAGGTAAAACTTGTTGATAATAGTTTGTTGCAAGCAAAAGGTACTGGGAACATAGTTTTTCAAATGAGTAATGGAGGGAAAACTATGATTAAATATGTTCTCTATGTACCTGGAATAAAGAGAAACTTGCTAAGTGTTGGACAACTGGTGGAAAAAGGTTTCTCAGTTGTTATGAAATATTGGGCTTTGAAATTGTTCGACACCAAGAACAATTTAGTCTTAAAATATCCTTTATCGAAGAACAGGATGTTTAAGACTATGATCAGTTCGACTGAAGTTCAATGTTAGAAAATTGTTGTTGACCATAAAGATAGTTGGTTGTGGCATTTGAGGTTTGGACATTTGAAATTTCGATCACTCAATCAACTAATTAATCAAGATATGGTTACTGGGATTCCAAGTCTTGAGATGCCTGAAAAATTTGTGAAGGTTGTTTAGTATGCCAATGAGATCATCCTGCATTCTCGAAGTGGTACATTCAGATGTATGTGGTCCATTCGAAGAACATACCATTGGTGGAAATAGATATTTTGTTTCGTTTATTGATGAGTTCAGTCGAGAGTTGTGGATATATGTGATCCAGAGAAAGGATGAAGTATTCGAAATCTTTAAGAGATTCAAGATACTTGTCGAACACCAGAGTGAGAAAAGGATCAAAGTTCTGCGAACAGATGTAGGTGGCGAATACACTTCGAAGATGTTTGAGAAATTCTGTGTAGAACATGGTGTTGATCATGAGGTAACTTCTCCTTATATGCCTCAACATAATGGAATTGCTGAAAGAAGAAATAGAACTATATTAGATATGGCAAGATGCATGCTAAAGTAGAAGAATTTGCCAAAGTCTTTATGGGGAGAAGTTGTTTCGCCTGCAGTTTATATTTTGAACAGGTGCCCTACAAGGATATTGAAGAACAAGGTTCCTGAAGAAGTATGGAGTGGAAAATGATTATCAGTAAGTCATTTGAACGTGTTTGGCTCTATGTGTTATATGCATATTCCTGATGCAAGAAGAAAGAAGCTTGATGACAAGAGTGAGCCTATGATTCTAGTAGGATATCATAAAATTGATGTATACAGGCTTTTCAATCTAGTTAATGAGAAGATTTTGTTGAGTAGAGACATTATAATTGATGAAAATTATGCCTGGGATTGGAATTCTAGTAATTAAATTAACAAGGCACGGATGAGCTCTAATTTCGACGAAGAAATTGATGGGGTCGAAGTCGAAGGAATTACTGAGAATCCAGTCGAAGTCGAATATGAAGCAAATGTTGATATTCCAGAAAATGTCGAAGTAGAAGAGGGTGTGGCTAGCACAATCCATAGACCTCGACGAAATAGAGTTTATCCAACAAGACTTCAAGATTATGAAGTAACTGGTGACTATGAAGTAACACCAAATGGAGAATTAGTTCATTTTGCTTTACTTGCAGGTGCTGAACCAATCAAATATAGCGAAGATTTAAAGAGTAACAAGTGGAAGTTAGTTATGGTCTAAGAGTTACATGAAATCGAAAGAAACAACACATGAGACTTAGTCGAATTGCCATCACATACAAAAGCTATCGAAGTAAAGTGGGTATTCAAGTTGAAACACAATGCTGATGATTCGATAGCAAGACATAAAGCAAGATTAGTAGCTCGAGGGTTTCTTTAAAGATAAGAACTTGACTACTCTAAAGTATTTGATCCAGTAGCAAGATTGGAAGTTGTTAGACTAGTAGTAGCTTTGGCATGCAACCAAGGCTGGTCGACATTTCATTTAGATGTGAAATTAGCATTTCTGAATGTTCCTTTGGAACAAGAGGTTTATATCACACAACCTCTTGGGTTTATGATTCAGAAGGAATCGAGTAAAGTATATAAGTTGCATAAAGCGCTCTATGGTCTCAAGCAGGCACGTAGGGTATGGAACAAGAAGATCGACTCATACTTAGTTGAATTGGGATTTGTCAAATGCAAATCAAAGTATGGTGTCTATGTTCAGGTTGTCGCACAAGATATAACAAGCATTTGCTTATATGTTGATGACTAGCTAGTAATTGGAAATAGCTTGTAGAACTTGTCGAAGTTCAAAGAGCTGATGATGAAGGAATTTGAAATGTCGGATCTGGAAAAATTGTCTTATTTCCTAGGCATGGAAATAACGAAGCAAGGTATGGTGCTACATCAAAGGAAGTATGTCAAAGAGATACTCAAGAGATTCAGAATGGATGATTCGAATCCCACATCCTCCCATGTCGAACCAAATGTGAAGTTAGAGAAGAATGAAGAGGAAGAAAAAGTTGATGTAACTTTGTTCAAGCAAATTGTGGGATCTCTAAGGTATTTATGAAATAGTCGACCTGCTATAGGTTTCGCTGTCAGATTAGTAAGAAGATATATGAGTGAACCAAGAGCGTCACATATGAAGGCTGCAAGAAGAATCTTGAGATATCTGAAGGGTTTGATAAACTTTGGAATACTATTTCGACGAAATTTCGAGGATAAAGAAGTAATAGTTAATTTTTCTCAGATGCTGATTGGTGTGGAGATAAGGAAGATCGAAGAAGCACAACTGGATATTTCTTTCAAGTAGTTGGTGCCCCAATCTCATGGTGTTCGAAGAAGCAACCTGTGGTGGCATTTTCATCTTGCGAAGCTGAATATATAGAAGGATCATATGCTACTTGTCTAGCAATTTGGATCAAATCAGTACTTGAAGAAATGGTTGTCGAAGTGAAGAAACTGCTGGTGTTGCAAATCGACAACAAGTCAGCTATAAATCTAGCGAAGAATCCATTTCTACATGGAAGAAGTAAAAATATCGAAGCTAGGTTTCACTTATTGAGGGAAAAGGTAAATCAAGGTGAACTTGAAGTTAGGCATTGCTCA
This sequence comes from Vicia sativa, assembly GCA_021764765.1. Lineage (NCBI taxonomy): Eukaryota > Viridiplantae > Streptophyta > Magnoliopsida > Fabales > Fabaceae > Vicia > Vicia sativa. Next base: position 236,797,153 of record CM038795.1, on the reverse strand, counting down.
AGTGAAGCACAGTTGGACGACATCTTCACCAAAGGATTAAAGATTGACAGATTCCTGAATTTGAGAAAGAACTTAGGAATAGGTCATATTGACAATTTTTGAGGATGTTCGACAACTTGGATTATGGGGGTGTGTTGAAATATTAAATTAGATTTGGTAAACATACTAGATTAGATTAGATTTGATTAGATTTAATATTTAAATATAATCCAAGTTGTCTAGACCCAAGCCCAATTAGGATTGTATATAAATAGTCCTAGGTTGAATCATTATTTGTACAATAAAATAATACAAATCCTTATTTCCTTTATTATTCTCTCTTTCTCTCCTCACTAAAAGTGTCTCAAGCACTAACAACTACTTTAAATTCTCTTCTCTTTCCAACAACATTAACTATCAACATTTCTCATCGCTGGGCCCTATTTCTTTTAATTACTACATACAATTTCGAGATACTCTCTTTCTTTGCCTAACGGTCAACAAAAAAATGAAACAAGACACCACCACATAACGAAGACGAAACAAAACCATATATGATGCAGATACCATTGATAACAGGAACGAAACAAAACAAAAAAAATGAGATTTATATAAGCAACGGTGGCGGCGGTGCAATGTGGCATTTCAATCGGTAAGTTTCTTCAAGTGATGTTATTTTTCTTGAATTGGATTTAAAAAAGTAGAACAGTTTGGATATCAATATGATTAAGACTAACCGCTTTTTTTTCACGTTTCTATTCACGCAGACACCAAACATGCTTTTGTTTAGAGGTGTTGGTGCCAAGCACAGACAAACATAGGGAGACGGGTGGCCACAAAATTTTATTTTTAGTAGCCAGGATAAATAAATTATAATAGAAGTGTTAATATAAATAGCATTGCTTGTGAAATTTTCTGGATTCTTCTGAAGTAGTGTAGTGGAAATGTATATTGCTTTTTACCTCTGGGACATATGTTTTGCACCAAATATCCATCACATCATAGGAACATATATAAAGTTTTGCACGAAAAGAATTCTAGTTCCGCCACAATGGTGCTACAGAAATGTATCATCTTTAATATTTAACGTTATTTTTGTAGGAGGCATGAAATCTAAGCTATGTGGATTGGCTCAGTACATAAACCTCGTAGGTGAGACCATTGGATACACAATAACTGCGTCAATCAGTATAGTGTAAGTGTTTTCTAATCACATTTTTTATTAATGATCTTGATGAAATTTAATTAACTAATTATTTTTCAATTTATGTTTAAGAAAAATTATACTAAAAAGGCATATTAGTAATTTTTTGAATTTTTTCAGGGCTTTGAAAAGATCAAATTGTTTTCACAAGCATGGACATCAAGACAACTATAGTGTGTCAAGTAATAGTTTCATGATTATATTCGCATGCATCCAGATTGTTATATGCCAGATACCGAATTTACATGAGCTCTTATGGCTCTCCATTGTTGCAGTTGTGATGTCTTTTGGTTATAAGTTGCATTGACCATGGACTTTCCATAGCCAAAGTTGCAGGCACATAATAATACGTTGTCACTTAACATTTATTAGGATTTTTTAGATTAGGCACACAGTCACACGCATCTGAGTCGTCTTATTAAATTTGAATTCTAAACATGATAGTGAATGGATATAACTATTAAAGTGTTAAATTTATTCTTTTCTATGTTTGAAGGTGAGGGCATGTGAGGACAACCGTAAGTGTGGTCAAATTTGGGGTAGGTGTTTCTGCTGTAATGGTTTGGAGTATATTTCAAGCTATTGGTGATATTTCTTTTGCTTATGCTTTCTCTAACGTGCTCATTGAAATATAGGTAACATAATTTATTGCTAAGCTACAATGTAAATGTCTTCAGAGTATTATGGAGGTTTGGATAAGTGATTATCACTGCAATCGTAGTAATGTTATTTCCATTGTTTAATTATTTTTAGATACTAATTGGTTCGCTAATCTTTATCCATTAAATGTTTACTTCCCTATACGGTTATACATTAAGAAACGATCTAAAATCACGTTGCATCTCATTTATAGGCGGATTATCGAGCAATTTTTAATTTAAAATCAAATATAAATATTTAGATTTTTAATAAAAAATAAAAAAGATGTTTAAATATTTTCCATTCATGTAAAAACAAATCTTAATAATTGAAAATCAAAATTGAATAATGCACGCATGCACGCACACACAAAAAGTGTATGGACAAATACAACATGTTCTATTATACAGTAGATCTCAAAAAATTATAGATATAATATATAGATAGCTAACACCGGAAAGAAAAACAAACAAGACAAATATACATCAACTACTTTAAATTCTTTTCTCTTTTCAGCAACATTACCTATCAACATTTCCCTTCGCTGGGCCCCATTTCTTTTAATTACTACATACAATTTCGAGATAGCATATAACGAAGAGGAAACAAAAACATATGTGATGCAGATACCATTGATAACGGGAACGAAACAAAACAAAAAAATGAGATACATATAAGCAACGACTGTGGTGGTGCAATGTGGCATTTCAATCGGTAATTTTCTTCAAGTGATGTTATTTTTCTTGAATTGGATTTAAAAAAGTAGAACAGTTTGAATATCAATTTGATTAAGACTAACCGCTTTTTTTCACGCTACTATTCACACAGACACCAAACATGCTTTTGTTTAGATGTGTTAGTGCCAAGGACGGACCAACATAGGGACGCGAGTGGCCACAAAATTTTAATTTTAGTAGCCAGGATAAATAAATTATAATAGAAGTGTTTATATAAATAGCATTTCTTGACAAATTTTCTTGACTCATCTGAAGTAGTGTAGTGGAAATGTATGTTGTTTTTTTACCTCTGGGACAAATGTTTTGCACCAAATATCCAACACATCATAGGAACATATATAAATTTTTGCACGAAAAGAATTCTGGTTCCGCCACTATGGTGCTACAGAAATGTATCATCTTTAATATTTGACGTTATTTTTGTAGGAGGCATGCAATCTAAGTTGTGTGGATTGGCTCAGTACTTAAACCTCGTAGGTGAGACCATTGGCTACACAATAACTGCGTCAATCAGTATGGTGTAATTTTTTCTCAAATCACATTTTTTTATTAATGATCTTGATGAAAAATAATTAACTAATTGTTTTTCAATTTATGTTTAAGAAAAAATTATACTAAAAGGCATATTAGTAATTTTGTGGAATTTTTTCAGGGCTTTGAAAAGATCAAATTGTTTTCACAAGCATGGACATCAAGACAACTGTAGTGTGTCAAGTAACAGTTTCATGATTATATTCGCATGCATCCAGATTGTTCTATGGCAGATACCGAATTTCCATGAGCTCTCATGGCTCTCCATTTTTGGAGTTGTGATGTCTTTTGGTTATAAGTTGCATTGGCCCTTGACTTTCCATAGCCAAAGTTGCAGGTACTTAATAATACCATGTCACTTTACATTTATTGGGATTTTTTAGATTAGGCACACAGTCACACGCATCTGAGTTGTCTTATTAAATTTGAAATCTAAACATGATAGTGAATGGACAAAACTATTAAAGTGTTAAATATTATTCTTTTATGTGTTTGAAGGTGGGTGCTACTCACAATTTGGTGTACTCTAGAATATTTTATTGCTCTATAGATTATGTTTTTACAAAAATCATGCTCATCCAAAAAACTCTCTAAATCAATTTATTTAGAAAAATATCACAAATCAGTAGGTAGTAAAAAAGGAATATACAAATAAATATACAAATAACATACAATTTTTGTCCAATAATAAAAAGACAAACCCTGATTTATTACAGTCATTATCTTGTGGAGATATAAGGATCCTAGTGACAACAAAACCCCTCTTATTAGTTATTACAGAATTGCACAATTCTCTCTATGCAATTACTTTAGCGGTGGTGTAGTTGAAAACTTCCACAATTATTGCGATAAACTACCATAGTCTCTTTTACTAGCATTTTCCTCAACAACTACTGCATCCAAAATTTCCCTCAATTGTTGTTCTGCAAGCTTCACCTTCCTTCAGAAATTGCAGCATATCAATTGAAAGTCCTTAAACTTTATTTTTGCTATTCAGAAATTGCAACATATCAACAAAAGTCCTTAAACTTTAGTTATGATATCAAACTTGGCTCCTAAATTCTAGATAGCATTCAAAACACATAATAATTTCATAAAAGAAATTGAAACTTCATTTGTTTTATTCATAGTAAAATTTACATGAAAAGCATAGTCAAACAACATATAAAAAATCAAAACATAGCACATGAAAAACAAAATATTATCTATTAACTATGTCCACAACTTTAGCAGTAAAAAGTTCTCTCACAGTATAGTTCACATATACTTCTTTATAATAAAATAAACTACCACAAACAATGGAACAGATTCCAAAAATATATATAGCGAATAGTTAAAAGTTAAAGAAATTTGAAAGGAAACATAAATCAAGGACAAATTGCTCAATGACCCATTTATTTAAACATCATGCCAGGCTATTGTATTTTCTTTAAAGAACATATCAAACAGTTTTTTTCTATAAGAAAAATACTTCGATGAATTGAACAAACAAATTTAATAAGATACTGCATACTTTTCTTCTTTGGTCTCCTCTCTTCCACCAACGCTACAGTCCCTTTCAATTTTGATATCCAAATCTACACACTTATTTCCATTTGAAAGCAGTTGTTTCAATTGCATACTGAAAAAATAGCAATATTGTAGTAGCAATTTGACAACATTTGCACTGAATTGTGTATTGCAAATCAATAGGGATTTCTCTAAATTCTACTATGATGCTATATTTCCAGCAACAATTGTAACTATTTGAAAACACAAATAGAAAGAAATTAGGACTCACCATAGCATCTCTCAAAACCATCTCAATGTTCTGTTCAAATAGTGCTCGTCAGTGTAAGAAATAAGTGTTCTAAAACAAACATATGCATTAAAGAGAAATGAAACTGCTAGAAACGTTTGTGATTACATCATTTAAACAAAAATCATAGAACCAACGAATCAACTTGTTTGACAGCCTTTCTAGTCACAATTCAGTGACAACATCATTTATGATCATTAATGACAATATGTCTAAAAATTAAAAACAACAATCAACCATAACCCTTAATTACCCTTGTTGTTGAAAGATTTATCTGATTGATTGCACAATAGGTTCAATGTCCTTGAGATCATCATATGTTAATACAACCACACACCTGCAATGCAAACCATACACAACTTGTTTGAAATACGAATTATAACATAAACTCACCTCATTCAAATATATGTAGTAGCTATGCAAGGGATGGTAATCCAAGAGCTATCCATTTGATATCCACGTCTATAAGAGAAAAACATGTTTTAGAAAGCTTCAACTGACACTTCCTCTTCTACAATTCATATCATACAAAAACTCTAATTTGATTATAACCTAAACCTAAAAACCAAAATTGAAACCACAAAACTAGAATAAAAATTAAAAACCTTAGGGCAACTGATGAATTTGGCATGGCCAAAGCCAAGGTTGTTGCAACCACCATTCATGTGTTTGAACATCTGAAACAAAGAAATTAAAATGCAGGATGAGAAATTGGTGAGAAGACCTTTCAAAAACAATTTAGAAATGTTCCTTGATGAAAACATTTATTTGAAAGAAAAACTAAAGTTTCCAACTTCGATTTCGAAATGGAGCCCTCTATGAAGAAATTTCGGACAAATTAGAGCATTCAATGATTGGGAATCGCATGAAGAGAAGGGGGATCTTGATTCGGGAAAGAAAATCATCAAAAATGTCTAAGTTCGTGAACCATTCCAGCATGACCAGGTAAGTACCACTTCCTGATGTCAGTTCTTCTATTCCTTCCTTTCTCAAGATGTGAAGGGTTATGTGAAGGAGGAAGTAGGGTTTATGTGTCAGGGTTATGATAAATATAAAAAATCGAGAGACGGGAGAATGTGAAACATTGATTTTGTGGAAAAGAATATTTGGGAAAAAGAGTAATTGAAACGTGAACTTGGAATAGGGAAAAACAGATTTATGAGGGAAATTCAATGGTTGTTGCATAGGGCAGTCGAAAAATTGATTGCCGATAAAAATTGAATGGTTATCCATGTACAGAACATTGTATCTGTGTCTTGATATTAATGAGACATAAAAAATTAAAATTAAAATAGTAGAATTATATTAATAAAAAAATTCATTTTAGCCAAAATAAAAATAAAAAAAGTCATGAGAGAATGACACTTAGCAAAACTTGCCAAAATACTCATTATAATTTTATATATTAAATCAATATATAATTGATGGTCAAAATTATCATTTGCATTAACTATTAATTTTGAACACCTCTTAGGTATATATACGAAAAGTTACAATAAATTGAATTCGAGTAGCAAAACAAAAACTTAATTTAGCTGTCATTAATTTATAATTGATTACAATTATTTTCGAAAACAAAAATATAATAGTGGTAATTGGTTACTCAAATTTTTAATCGATTATGCCATTAATAAAATTACTTATTCTAATTTTTCTATATAGTTGTAACCGATTAGAGTCGCACAATATAGGTTAGGACACTTAAATTATGGTTTTCAATTAACGAAGTAACTTAGTATATCCCTTTTAAGAAAAACGTGTAGTATATTTAATTGAAGTAGATTGTAAAATAAATGGCTGCACTATAGTTAAACTTTTATTTGAAACATTATTTCGCACCTTAGTTTATTTTTAATGCCGATATCTCATATAGAAAATAAAAATAAATGTGTGAATGAAATCACACATAGAGTATCTTTACAACTAAACTAAACTTTTAGAGTGTAATGACGAAAGTATCTTTAAGTTTAATAGAAAAATATTATAAAAAATAATTAAAAAATTGAAAAGTCTTTAAATACTAATCACATGATGTGACTCAAACTTGGACATCTTAAAATCATTCTCATAATTTCAATTTGGTGGGTTGAGTCACTCATTTAGTAGCTTCCACAAACAAAAATACATTGGGCCACAACGCATGTGTTGTTCAAAGATATAGAAAGAAATTTTCTATGTCATAGTCCAACAATTAATATCTATACCTCAACCTTAAAAGAATTTGGACGATAATGCCGTTATATAAATTAATATTTTAAAAGTTTTCACTCTTTTTTTCACATTACACAACTTTTTCGAAACACCTAAAACACTCTTTTTTTTCGCATTACACAACTTTTTCGAAACACGCAAAATACGTAGCATTTTATAACACATTTTATGACACTTTTTCAAATCCTTTCAGTTTATAAATAATAATTTTTTTTTGGAATAACCAAGTTTTAAAAAAATATATAAAAATAATTAACTTTTGAAAAAATTTACGTAAATAATTAATTTTCAGGTGTAAAACTATCTGAGATGACTCCTGCATTGATTTTAACAAGCAGGAGCCAACCTGCATGGCGCCTCCTCTTAACTTTTTGCCCTAAAAGCCATCTCAGATGGCTCCTATGTGTAAATCACATGGGAAAAGTCATCTGAGATGGTGCCTAGGTCTAATTTTTTTTTATTTAAAATTTCAATTTAAATTAAAGTGCATGACAATGTTGTGAAATAAATCTTGTATTATAAATTTTCATTACAACGAAAAGCGATTACATAAGTTTATTCCCGGCGACCCGGGACTCGTAGATGACCACCGGTTCCACATGCGCGTCCTCTCCTAACTCGTCTGATGCGAGGTTCTGGATCCGGCTGTTGTTGGGTCGATGGGATCTGATCATGGGTTGATGGTTGCTCGTAGTGAATGAGATCAGGATCCATGAATGCCTCAAGATTTACATTGTTTGTTGCACCGGTTTCGTATAAACGTGCCCCCATGTTCTCATAGCTTGGTCGTTGTGGTTGGGGGTTAGGTTCCATTTGGGGACTATAGCAATCCTCATCCGTATATGTGGATTGTGAATGAGTGAGTAAAAAGGAAATTGGGTGTTTGGAGTCTCGTACCCATATGAATGGTGGGGGGTTTGGTACGGCGATGGTTGGTGGAATGTTGGGTTGGTTGGGGAATATTCCTCAGGGAAGCCAGGGTCTGGGCTGAGGTGAGATGTTGATGGACCCATGTAGGAGGGTTGGACATATGCTCTTTGTTCGGTGTATTGAACTTAGGTGTGTGGCATATGTGAGTATTGGAATTGTGGGTCGAACATTTGGTTGGGTGGGTGATGAGGTTTTGTTGGGGTTGGGGTTGGGATTGAGTGTTGGTGGTTCTGTGTCGTCGGGTTGGTTGGCGGGAAGTTGATGGATGTTGGTAGTGTTGTTGGGGTGGTTGTTGGTAGTGTTATTGGGGTGGTTGTCGGTAGTGTTGTTGGGGTGGTTGTTGGTTGTGTTGGTGGTGGTGGTGATAAGGTTGTTGTTGGTATTGTTGTTGAGGTTGCTGTTGGCGGTACCGCTGTCTTGGTTGTTGTTGTGGCTCTGAAGGTTGCCCCCACTGGGTGCGAGGGTCGACCAAATAGCGGGGTTGAGAAACATGCATATCTGGATTTGTGATTGACCGGTACCAAGCAATGTATTGACGAGAGTGTTGCATAATCTCGTCATCTTCGTAAACGGGACATTGTAAGATATGGTCTGCTCGGTTTTTCCACATCCTACAATACTCCCTGGCAAAATTTCTCCAATTATTAAGTCCCCATTGGGCATCGACCCTTTTTAGATGCCAATGATCCAAACATATCGGATCGCGTGGTATGTCTTGGAACGTACCAAACTGCATCTTCACACGGTCGCTGTGGTGCATTTCCACAATGTTAAATCGTATGATTGCAGTCTTCGTAGTCCAAACCTTTGCATCATCATCATTGGATACATGGTCCAAACCCAAGTACGGTCTCCATGTAAACTGTTGATAAAAATAATGGAGATTAATGATAAAAATAATATACGTTAAAGTTAAAATAATTTGGAGTTAATCAAAATTACGTACATCAGTTGCGCCAAGGTGGTCTATTAGATTACGATATAGGAGAACATTGTGTCTCGGATTCTTTCCGTAATCCATGCCCACTATGCTAAACCTATATGAATTAACATTTAATATATTAGGATTTTATATATATGAAAAATATAAATATTTTAATAAATAAGCAATGTACTTACTTTGTTGCATATGAAAAACAGAACGGTAGGTCGTTGATGGGATTAAGTGATTGCATTCTCCACCAACCCCATGTTTGAAGTAAGAAAGCACATCCATTGAAAGTTGATGTGTCTTTCATACAGTTTTTACACAACGAACTGTATAGCTGGGCAAGAACAACGGAACCCCAACTATATCTTCCTATCTTATTCACGTCTCGAAGTAAACTCAAATACATAAAATTACACTATTCCCCGTACTTTTGGGGAATAAAAAACTACCAAACATTAACATTATATAGTTTCTAGTTTTTATAATTTTTTCTTCCTCGGCGGAGTTTTCATCAAAAATAAGGGAATAATAATGCTCTCTAAGAGTGGATAGAAATATACTTTGGCCTCTTGCACTAGGACCTTCGACCATATCTCTACCCAACAACTCCTCGCATAGATTGTTTGGTTGTTGGACTGGACCATTAGTCGTCTTACCATTGATAGGAAGACCCATCAACATGTATACGTCCTCTAGTGTGACAGTACATTCACCTATAGGCAGATGAAATGTATGTGTCTCGGGTCTCCACTTTTCTCACTATGCAAGAATAAACTTTGAATCGATTGTGTAGTTGGAGATTTTAATAATCTCTCCAAAACCGGCACGTTCAAGGTATGGAACGATGAACGGATCGGGAACAACATAATGATGTGAGCAGCATCTAAATTTTTTCGTGTCCTATAGATAATGTGACAATAAATTGTGTAAGAAAGTGTAAACTGTAACACCCCTTCTAATTACCCGCGTTTTTATAAATAATAATCAGAGTTTTAATCACAAATTAAGAGGCGTCACAATTTAAATGATTCAAATTAATCAAAACAGTTGTCATGCTTTCACTGAAGAATAAATCATTAAATAAATCATACTTAAAGTTATGTTTAACAGCGGAAATGAAACATAACAAAATCCTGAATACATCATACAATAGTTATTCCAGGATATGTAATCAAGACACAATTCAAAACTATTAAAAATATCCATTAAAGGATTCAAACAACCGTTTCCCCAGTGTTACATCTACCAGAGCACGACACTGACACGCGGACTAATTAACTGACTCGACTCTAGAGCTATCCTCACCAACTCCAAGCAGTTAATCACTTCGGATCTGAAATTGTTAAAGTAAGGGTGAGATTTCAATTCAATATAACATGCATTATACGTTTTTAAAATGCAACAGAATAATCGAATCGTTAATCCATTAACCAAACACAAATCATAATCAATTCGCAAGGCAGTTCACACAATGAACATGTATATAACAAACAATGGAAATTGCAACACCGAATCCATCCTAGCATGTTACAATCCCATATGCAATGCGACTCTATGCATGTGGTACCAAACGTGAACCGAGTTCACCCATCGCTCCGCTTACATGTGGAAAGACAAAAATCCATGATTCGCCGAACACGAGTCAAGAATCCAATCCATGATTCGCCCATAACCACCGGGTCAAGAATCTAGCCTCACTACCTCTGAACCAGGTAAGTCTATTGGCTCTGCCAGTCCACTTCCGCACAATGGGAATGAACCAATTTAACAAATGCTCATGCATGCATCATAAAAGCATGCAACATCAATTCAACTAATATGATAACAACATAATTCCACATAATACCAATACCAATCTATCACATGATAACAACATAATCATGAATTAAATTATCACAAAGCATAAACATGCCAAACGCTTACTCTTCAATCAGTAAGACTATCACCAGTATATAATAACAATAACACATGATACCAATACAATCATGAATAAACCACAAGGAAAAGAAAACATCACATGAACGTCAATCTCCATTCAACTTGTCCAACAATCTAAACCAATTCACAGATTATGATCTCAACATAATTCACTTATTGCCAATCACCAATGTATCGCATTCAATCATAATGAATAATCAACACAACATTGTAAGCATTAGTACTCATCCGATAACTCAGGCCATTCATATTAATTTCCCATTATCCTTAATTAATCCATACTTTTCAAAATCGGAAGCTCGACTATTTAAAAAATAATTTTTGAGAAAATAATATTTTTCCTTTCTAAAAGATAGAATTTTAGATTTAAGAAATAACGCCGAAAACGACACTCGAATTGGAGTTACGGTTTAGAAAATATGAATTTTTGAAGTTTAAGTATTTTTGAAAAATTGCACATGGAACCCGGTTCCTACCTATATAGGAACCGGTTCCTGCGAAGTTTAAAAGTGTGCTCCCTGGTTTTTGTATGGGAACCCGGTTCCGACACATACGGGAACCGGTTCCTGAGTACAAAAACCCCCAGTTTTGAAAAATAACACTGGGAACTCGGTTCCTCCCCACAGGGAACCGGTTCCCACGACCTGCAACAGCAATTTCTGCTACTTTTGACAGCATTATGCATTCCTTATCTCCTCCAATCATTCCAATACGAATTGTGACTTTAGGAACACAAATTTACAACCATTCTACACCATTATAACATCAAACAACATAGTTTCATCATCCTTATTATTTATTCGACACACTAGATGATCATAATTCCATACACCGACACAAAATAGGGTTTCATTCCATAAACCTATAATCAATTTCCTAACGTACCCAATTACCCGGTAGATTCCCAAAACCCATAAGGCATATTAACCGAAAGAAATCACCCCTTACCTCGCGATGATTCTCGATTCTTTCGGCGTCGGCTTTCCTCTCTTCTCTTCTCTTCTCCAATTCTACGTGAAATAGTTTTCTCCAAAAAGACTCCTCTTTTCCTTCTTTTCCTTTTTATATTTCTTTTAATATTCCTTTTAATATTCCAAATGAAATAAATAATTAATACTTAGTAAAAGTAGAGTGATTTACTCCTCTCACCCACTGTTTACTCTGCACACTTCTAACCTTCTTCCTTCAATTAATCCAATTAATTCCAAAAATATAAATACTTAAGACTTTAATTAAATAAATAATTAATTTCCCATTTATTTAATATTCGAATTAAATCGGGGTGTCACATAAACAATATTAAAAACATAATAAAAAAAGAATGTAAGAAAAAGAATGTAAACAAAAGAATGTAAGAAAACTTACATAGGTTGCAATGTTTGCCTTTGTTCCTTGGTGAGATTCTCCTAACGTCAAGAGACTCATGATTGAAATTTCTACTGATGATATGAGAATGAGAGAATTGTATTAGAGATAGAGGTAGAGTGAAGAGTGGTGATGGACAAAACACAAATGAGAAGCCATATTTATAGGTGATTCAAGAAGAGAGGAATAAATGAGGTGGTTGGGGCCTTGCATGCATGCATGCCACTTGTCAAGGAGGAGCCAAGTGGTATGACGCCTCCTCCTTATTTTTGAACTAAGGTGCCATCCAAGATGGCTTGTGACAGGCTAGGTGGCAGCTAGGTTCAGCTAGGTGGCAGGTTGCATGCATGCAGGCTAGTGTGTCAGCTAGGTGACAGGCCTAATTATAACTAGGCCTGTAAAAATCCAAAGGAGATGGTGCCTCCCTTGTATTTTTACACTTAGGAGCCATTCAACTTGGCTTTTTACAGACCTAGTCATAAATAGGCCTGTCAACTAGCTGCCAACCTAGACTGCATGTGATTATCTTTCCCAACTATAATTATCCCACACAATCAAACACTTTTAGACACACAAACATCTCAAACATTCAAATCAAAAACCCAAATTTCAAACACTCAAACCCAGAAAAAATGTCATTTGTACCACAACATATTATCACTGTACATTTCAATGGTGAGACGTACAACATTGAGGTAGCCGGTTTTTTATTCAGAAACACTGAAAATATCCAATTTTGTCTTAATAGCAATGCGAATTTTTCGTATTTCAAAAAAAGACTCGAGACCAAACTTCGTCGAGGTCCGACGTCACACATTTTCTACCAACATCTTGTTTTTACTGGTGAGAACCAAGTAACATTTTACCAGGTAGCTGTTGAAGACGACGAAGATCTGCAAAACATGTTTTGTAATCATGAATATTCTGGGTACGACTCGATTGAGTTGTACGTCGTGTTCCAGGACACAGAGAGGGTTGATCCTACGGAGGAGGAACAAGCTGAGGTGGATGTTGCTGACGAAAAAGAGGAAGCAGAGGAGATGCAGTTCAACATCATGGTAAATGAAGAATTAGAGGCCGAGGAAGAACGCCAACTGCCTCCACATGAGATCTTCACACCACCTCCGTACATGACCACCCTCAACATGTGCACAGATAACCCTTCATCTGATATATTCTACAACCCCGAAGTGCAGTCAGATGCAAATTTAAAAGTCAAAGACAAATTTCGTTCAAAAGAAGATTGCGTGCGAGAAATAAAAAAGTTCCACATGATAAACAACTATGACTTTCATGTGGATCGAACAACAGAAGAGAGATACAGAATCATTTGTACCCACCCTGAGTGTAACTTCCATCTAACTCCATCGTATAGATTGCGTAGTCATTCCTGGGTGATAGGTTCTATGACGGAACACACTTGTGTTAATTCCACACAATCACAGGATCATCGGAAATTGGGTTATGATCTTATTTGTCAAGAAATCTTACCTATTGTTAGCTACGATCCTTCATTGAAGGTGAAAAAAATAATATCCCACATCACTACAACATACATCTCTGGTATGCATGTATGGAGATGTCATGATAGAAAATATGTCATGGTAAATATGTGCCAAAAATTTCATTTTCATTGGAGGTTTTGAGGCCGAGAAAACAACGTATCCATCTCTGGTATGGATGTATGGAGATGTCATGATAGAAAAAAGAGAGAGAGAGTAACAGAGAATAAGAGAGAATATAAGAGAGAATATGAGATGAGAAGTTGAAAAAATGTGAAAAATGAAGGAGGGATGGGTGTGTATTTATAAAAAAAAAAATACATGTAGGAGCCATCTGAAATGGCTCCTACATGTAAAGTACTAGAAGGAGGCGCCGTCCTAGATGGATTATTGATGAGTAGGAGCCACATGGGATGGCGCCTATGTGTTAGAGTTAAGAGCAGGAGCCATCTCAGATGGCTCCTATGTGTTATTTTGTCCTGAAAGTTGGTTATTTGCGTAAAAAATTTCAAAAGTTGGTTATTTTTATATTTTTTTTAAATGTTGGTTATTCCAAAAAAAAATTCTATAAATAACACACAAGAACACATAAGTAAGTTTTCAATTTTATATTTTAAATCAGAATGCTTTTTTCTTATACTTCGGAACACTGTTAAAAAAACTTATGTTTTGTGAAAGTGACACATCTGAACACTTTCACAAACTCTTCTGTTTTTTTTTTTAAATTGTCCATTCTGAAACGTTTTCTAAATGTGCTTTGCTTTGTTTTTTTTTGTTATTTATTTATTTCGTTATTTTTGCAGTGGCGCGAAAACAAGCCATAGACGGTAAGATTTTATATCGTAATTTAGGACGAGGTATTCCATAGATGTTGGTTGGAGAGGAAGAGCATATTGATATGCATCTGCTCCACAACTCGTTGCCTTTCTAGGAGGGCCGTATAATACGTCTTTTCTAGTTAGGTATGATTGTCATGTTGGCCAACATTTATGGTGCAATGAGGTAAGTACATGACAATTTATGATTCTTTCAGTGATGGTAAATACCCCAAAATAGTGCATCCCCAATTTATGATTCTTTCGCAAGGCTACTAAATTTTATATGTAGGGTTGTAACTTAACTAGCACTTGCTCTCCTACCTCAAATTGTACATCCCTTTGTTTGACATCTTGAGCCTTCATAACTAGTTGTGCATGCCTAAGAGTATTCTTCAATTGATCTAACAACTTGTCTCTCTCCATCAATTGTTGTTGCATAACCAATGTCTCAACTGATGAATGATTGTATCTGATCAATGTAGGATGTGCTCTTCCATATAATGCTTGAAAAGATGCCATACCCAAACTAGTAAGAAAAGTTGTATGATACCACTATTTTGCCCACTTAAGTGCCTTAAACTATGACTTTGGATTTTTGAAAGTGATGTTAGACGACGACAATTTATCTAGATGGATGAATAGATCCCAGACAAAAATTATCATTTAAAATTTTGTTTTGAAAGTAACTAAAAAAATATGGCAAGTAAAAGATTGAGCCTAGACCAAACAAGTCACCTAAATCGAACTGACTATTGGAAACTCAGATATGCGTAAACCACGTAATGAAATTTATAATGATGATAATTCTCAATACAATAATTTCTCAATCAGTGGTTTTATAATGATTACAATTGTGAACTAATTTTTAATGAAATTATTGATAAAGTTAAAACAAGAAAATTATCGAACACTTGGTGTGCAATTGATTTTTCAAATTTTCCATTTGAATTTGTTGATATGAAATACCAGTTACAATATATTTTATTGTAATTTAATCAATAAAGCAATGTTTAATAGTCAAAGGATATGTTTATACTAATCGATTACACAATCAATTAATTAAATATTTTACTATACAAAGTAAATGATATATATATATACACACACACACACACACACACTACGCCAAAAATGAAAATAGACAACGCACTTTAGGCAACGCTTTTTCCAGAAAGCGCTGCCTAAAGCTTACAAACACACGGAAGAAACACGGAAAATACAACACTTCCAGAAAGTGCTGCTAAAGAACTCTCTTAGAAAGCGCTGTCTAAGGATATTAAAAAAAATGCTTCTAGAGGCCCCCCCTTAGACAGCACTTTCAGAAAGCGCTGCTAGAGGCCCCCTTAGACAGGGCTTTCTGAAAAAGCGTTGCCTAAGGTCCTTTTTTTTAAATTAGAAAATAAACCCTATTTTTTTCATTCTTTATTTTATTCTCTGAAAAACAAAACCCTTACACACACAAATTTCTTCTTCTTCCTCCGTCAAAACCTCTTCTTCTTCGTTCTGAAATCCATGTTCCTCTTTCGTCTTCCTCTATCGAAACCCCTCTTCTTCATCTGTTAGCTTGCTCCTCAAAATTGTGCAACGTGATTTCGTTCAGACCTGTTAGCTTCCTCCGTCAAAGGTTACAAGTTAGCTTCCTCTGTCGAAGGTTACAAGTTTTAGAGAAGAGGAGATGTCACCTTACCATTGTTTCAGAGTAAGTCTTCACTTTCGAATCTTGCAACATATATGTTTTTTGTGATTGCTTCGACTATTTCCTCTTGTAGCATATACGTTTCACATGATTGTCTCTGCTTTTTCCTTTTATTTTCTGAGTTAAACTGTTAACAATTGGAAATTCAGAGACATTAACTATTCCTCCAATTTTTTGCTTGCTGGATGGTATTCCTCAGTCTGGGGAGCATGTGGAGGCGGATATTTTTGTTCAGTTTTACCGTGGTTGTGTCATTCGGTGTTTTATGATGTACATGGTAGGCATGTCCTTCTTTGTGGACACGAGTGGCCACTACACCAATGTGGCCTACTTGAGATATTTTACAGACATATCTATAGTTCGTGACTGGATCTGGGGTGCCGCTGTTCTGTCCTACCTCTACCATAAGCTAAATGAAGCTTGCAGATAGATGACGGGGGCGCTCATTGTAACATCTCAAATTTTAATAGTTATGTTATTAATTATTATTTATTATATTATATAATAATTAATTAAATTGAGCGATTTGAATGAATAATTGAATGATTTGCTTATGTGTGTTATTTGAGTAATTGAGTTTTATGAGGAGAAATAAGATTTATTTGTATTGGGCCTAATTATAATGAATAGAAGTAATAAGGAGGTGTTAATTGTTGAGCCTAAATAGAACTTACTAGTTAGTAAGGATTAAGAGAAAACATAGTTAAATTTATCATTTGGTGGAAAGAAGAGAAGAAGGAAAAGAAGAGAAGAGAAGAGGAGAAGAGGAAGAGAGAAGAAGAAACCCTAAGAAGAGAATCTTCAAGGGGTAAGGGGGAGAATCCTTATTATTATTATCGTGTATGTGATTAGGTACTGATTAGTAACATGTTAGGTTGTTTAATTTCAATTTCTAGGTTTTTAATTCACTTAGATTGAAATTAGAATCCCAAATTAATGGTGGAAATATGTTTTTATGTTGTAATTGATGCATATATGTTATGTTGATGATAAGAAATGCTGGGTTTGTGATACAAGAGATTTGGGGTTTTGAAGTTGGGTTGAAATAGGGTTTAGAAACATCAAAATCTGGTCTTTTTGGTTCTGGTGAAGTGGAAATAGATTTACCTATATGGGAAATCGATTTCCTGAGAGAAAAATAGGAATTTTGGCCCCTGGACCGGTGGAAATCGATTTACCTATGTGGAAATTCGATTTCCTGTACGAAATTCTGAAAAATTATAAAACTTGAAAATTTCATAACTTTTTAACCGTAACTCCGTTTTGGACGTCGTTCGAACCGTTAGAAAGCTAAGGAAATAAAATATAAGATAGATCTAAGTTTGTTGGAATTAGATGATTTAATCACTATGTGATTGAGAAAAATAACATGTATATTTGTTATGTACGTTGTAAATTGGTATTGAATTGGAATGATAGTTTCCGTATTAATTGGTATGTGTTATGAATTTATGATAAATGGAAACAATATGTTTTGGCATTGTTTGCTATATGTTATTATGGTGTGTTGAGTTGCTAAACGTTAGGAATACATGATACTTGATTTTAGTATATGTATGTTGTGTTTTGGTGAATTGTTGGAAATAACATTGATTGGCTTGCATGCTATATGTTATTTGTGATGCATAATGATAATGAATGCTTTAGATGTTGCATTGATAGTAATTATACCATGATTATATGTATATTGTGTAAGAGGTGAAGATAATTCAAATGAATTGAATTATGTGGAATATGCGTGTATGATTAAGATATGGTGATGAATCTTAATTTGTATATTGTTGAGATTGCACATGCACATGCATTCATTATGTCAAGAGGCAACGTTTGGTAATTCCGTGGAAATTATTGACTTGTCCCAAACCTAACGCCGATATGGGGTTTTAAAGCTTAACGCTGATATGGAGCTTTTGTAACCTTGATCCTTAATGGGAAATAGGGGTGGTGAAACGTTGAGTTCACATGAGACTTTGATCCTTAATTGGAAATAGATGTGGTGAAACTGTAGGTTCACATATAGGTATTTGGTCTTGTCCGGATCTGGAGTGTTGCTCTAATTCTATGATGAAAGAATTGGGAGTGTGATTGAACTTTGTGTTCATGGAATGTTACCACATGCATATTGAGTCACATTTCATTTCGCATTAGAGTCTTATGCATTAATGATGAATGTATATGTGATTAGAATATGTGAGGATTGTTTGGTGATTCTTGAATTGTTATATTGAGGACATTTATGTTAAAGATGATAAATGAGAATGTGTTATAATTGGAATATGATGCATAACAATACTTGAATTACTACTTTGATGATTCTTATGTTATATGGAATAACGCATGAAGTGTAGAGAATTATTAATTAGATGTATGTTTCTACATTGCTTCTAATTATATATATCATGATAATGATTTGAATTCTCACCCTTCTGTTGTGATGTTGCCTCTACGTGGGTAACATGCAGGTTCTAAGAATAGCGGTGCTTCACATGAGACTAGTTGAGGAGATTAGTTAGCTTATCCTTATACTAGATAGTGAGTCATTGCTCTGGTCATGTAACACGGGGGTTATTTGAACTTATGCTTTCTATGAGATATTTGTTATGTATTCTCATTTTTTTTTGGATTTGTATGTCGGGATAATATGTGATGTGGTCTTGGTGTCGATGTTTTGAATTCATATGACTTGATTAGGTTATGGATTCATTGTTATTTTGTTTAATGGTTATAGTATGGGATATAATCATTGATAGTGTGTGAGAAAAGAAATATTTCGGTGTGATATACATAATTTGTTGAAGAATGAAATTCAAATATGTGTTATGATTATGACCAGGTGCATGTTAATATTTGTTTTGTTGGTTTTCTATTGTGTAGAAACGACATGTGACACCCTTTGTATGTATGCATTCTATTTTACTCTGATTTATGCTATATTTAATTTGGGCTAGAAAAGGGGTGTTACACTCACCGGCTCGTGCGCACTCCTCACGGTACATTTTAACTTTAACAATAAATTTTAATTAGTTTTAATTTATTTATTTGTACTTATACATTATATTTTTGTTGATGCAGAGCTGGATTATATCGTACTTTCACTGCATCCATGGTTAGACCGTAGATGCTGACTATCAGGACTTCATGCCAAGGGATGCCAGGTTTATTCTCAACAGGGGCAACAATAATGTGCTTCCTTACCGGGTGTTCCTTGATCGTAACAACCATGACGATATCAACTGGACCCCATTTGAGGACTACATGGATGTTTTTGCATTCGATACCATCTCGTTATACTCTGGGTGGCTAGCCTATGGGGCTAACATGATGGTCAGGTATCTGTCTGAGCGGTGTATGCGTCAGTTTGACTTTGTGAAGATGATACCCCAATCTCCTTTCCAGGCTGCTCCCGACACCATGACACGGAGGGCTCTAGATGACGTCTTCCAGGATTGGAAGAATCATCTCGTGCCATATGAATATTGGTTGATGCAGGCATCCCGTATGTGGCACTGTGTGGAGGGGTACTCTACATGATTCTTTAGAGTGTCGCACCCTTACATGACACTGGATGGTGAAGGACATCCGTCGAGGCCAACACATGAGGAGCTTTTGGAGAACGAGCAGGCCGAGGATGATCATGTCATTGATCTTGTGCCCATTTGTCAGCGTATCAGGCAGATTAGACAGGAGGCGTTGGATGACGGCGTTGTGCATGATGGCGGATCCGATTGTCATGGTGGAGAGGATGGTCGCTGAGGCAAAGCGTGCAATGCATTACCGCAGGTAGAGGAGGGTGCGGGGGTCAGAATTAGGCATACACAGTAGCCTTTATGTTTTGTATTTTTATTTGTAATAATTTGATCGCATTTATTTTCGAAACAATTTATGTAATTTGATATTTCTGACAATTTTTCTCCTTAATGTTTATAACATATTAATATTTAAATGGTTTGCGTATATAGAATTCTCTTTAATTGAATTTCTGAAAACGGAAACATAATCCGAGTTATTGTGAAAAATCATAGTAGTTTTAAACATGGTTTAACACATTCATAAAATGTTTCGTAAGTGCACTTGCGAATTAACCTTTCTAGGTGAAATCGCAAGTGCACTTACGAAACATTTCTTGAATGTGTTAAACCATATTTAAAATAATAAAGCGTACAAAAATAAGGTTAATTCGTAAGTGTACATTTACGAATTCACTCAAAAATATAAATTCGTAAGTGTACTTACGAATGATATTTTTAATTTTTCAGGGGTGTTGGGAAAACCATGGTCTACAAAAATGACGTAGCATTAATGAGTGTCTTGGTCACGGACTAAATGATTCCCAAATGTGGAAAAAAAAGAGTATCACATGTGACAAAGTGTCACATAATGTTTACCTATAATTACCATAACGAACATTACAAACTACTTTATATCTGCTTCTGGGACACGGTCAGTAGGGTCAGGCATCACTCTCATTCATCACAACTTGAATAAATAATAAATGACGTGAAATAAGAGCAAACACTAACGATATTGACCTTGTAAGTACACACACAACAGTGCTTGTTATCATGCAAGTAGTTACACTAAGAGTCAACATGGTGAGAAAAATATTAATACTTTAACTTAGATGAAAAGAAAAGAATGTCAATATATACATATTCAAATTTATTACGTGCATGTTTCTTTCACGTAGCAATCTCTTACTTTTTAAACTTTGCAATTAGTATTAAATTGTATTAGGTGAAGAGCATATCATTCTTAATTAATTTCTTAAATAATTTAAGAATTATTAGGTTAATATTCTAATGGATTATTGAAGAGAGAGTTTATAGATATTATGAAACTGAAGTGAAATCAGGGTTTGTCGTTTCTCTTGGGATATAGCCAACATGTGAAGATTCTCAGAAAGTGAGAGCCAGCCTCATTATGGTACAGAGTCTGTCTTTACCATGTGCTTTTACAGTTACTATATAAGTTTACCTCAGCGACATGAATTTCAATGCAACAGTAGTAAATTTTATTACTGCCAAATAAGAGTACGGGATTTCTCTTGAGAAAGTGAGAGAAAATAGAGAAAATGTATGTATATTTGAGATAAAGACATGGGTTAGTATTAAGAGTTTGTCTCTTTGATTATGACTCCGAACTAGGGTTGGTTTGCTCTTGAAGAAGATTTTTTTGGTTGTGGAAGCATGTGTCTTGAAGAAGATGGTTAGGATTTTAGCGACGACTTGGACATCTTTTAAAGTCAAAGTTTCTTTTTTTATAACAAAGAAGAAATCATATATTAAAAATAGACTTAATGAATATGTACCGCCGGTATAAAAATAGAGTTAGCAGCAGATAATTAACATAGATGTTACAACATTAGTTGGAACATTCAAAGATGCAGTATTTTACTCCCCTGCACATAGCACACAAATGCATAATTTACAGTTAAAAACTTTGCTCCCCCTGCACAGCAACTTCTCCTCACATAGTATCTTTAGTGATACATAATCAACAATAAACATTTCATCTTTTCCTATTAGCAATTAACATCAGCTTCTTCTTAGCATGAGAAGCACATAATTCACATCACATAAATCACAGTGAACATCACAGTGAACACAACAACAGTTCCACCTTATCATTCTCTTCATATCAGCCGCTCACACATGGAAACACATACAAAACAAGCATAAAACACTCATAAGCACTCATAAACGCTCACAACTGCAACAACTCACAACTGCTCCCCCTCAACTTAATGTCTAATCACTCTAAACACTCATACTCTCCCCTTTTTAGCCATAATTTGGCCAAACCAAAAACCAGAAAACCAGTCAAATTCACAGGAGGATAACAGAAATAAATACTAGTTATAACTAAGTACTTAGGATCTAGTGTTAAGTACAACCCAACAATTCAAAGCATGTCATGCACTGATGTGTTAAAAGTTACATGGAGAAGGGAGAAACAAAAAAGAACAAATGGAAGCAAAATCAACATTTTTAGCTTAGTCAGTGCTCTGCAAAACTAGCAGACTCTCCTTTTCCTCCATTTCCTGCACTTCCTCCTTCTTTTGATCCAGCTTTAGAAGAACTTTGAGTTGATGAGTTGCTAGTTTCTTCTTCTGGTGCCTCTTCAGCAGCACTTGTAGCAACATTCTTCTTCAGAATTTGGATGGTCTCTTCAAGTATCAACTTCCTTACTGTGTTAATTCTTATGACCTCATCCAATTCTCTACACGTTGCAGTGAGTTCAGCAATCACATCCCTTTTATTTTCAGTTTTGAGTTCAGCGTCAGTAGATGTTGAGACAATGTTTGGGACATGTGCTCCAGCAAACAGCTTCTGGTAGAAGGTCAAAGGGGTAGCTCTTTTGCATTCAACATCCAAAGTTGTAGACAGAATTCCAGGATGTTGATGCAGAACTATTCCACTTAGGAGAGTGGGGAAATCTATAGGTAGCTTTGTTGCACAAGTGTCAGCATGCTTCAGAGTTTGCTCATAAATATAAGTACCATAGTCAAATGGTATCTTCATCCCAACTATATAGATAAATTTACCCAATCCCACTTATATGGTTGAGGTGTGGTTGGTTAGAACCCAGTTTGTTGAACCTATTCTATGTAGAATGGAATATTTCACACTTAATTTTCTAGCAGACAACTTTTCTTTCATAGGCCATGTCTTGACTTGGTTTGCAGTGATAGTCCTGCACAGCTGGTCATCAGTGACATCAATCTCACATCCTTCCTTCTCACTTCTTCCTAGATATTGGTTTATGATAGCAGGTGAGAAATTTACACATTTTCCTATGACAAAAACTTTCTGAAACTTTTCACTTCTCTTGTCATCACAATCTTTAGGTATGTTGGCTATGAATTCTTTGACCAGGGTTTCATAGCAC
This sequence comes from Vicia sativa, assembly GCA_021764765.1. Taxonomy (NCBI): domain Eukaryota; kingdom Viridiplantae; phylum Streptophyta; class Magnoliopsida; order Fabales; family Fabaceae; genus Vicia; species Vicia sativa. The sequence goes on along the minus strand of CM038795.1, from coordinate 236,773,986 downwards.
TTTGATAATTTTGTGACTGTTTTAATTAGACCTCCTTCGGAGATTAATTGTATTACTTCCTTATGATCCAAGGAATCCTTTCCTAACTCCAGTTCTAAATCCAATCTCCTCTAATAGATGTATTTCCATCTTGCAGCGAATTTTATGGAATGGAATGAGATGTTGTTAGTAGGAGCATCAGGGACATTGTCAGTGGTCCTCTGAACTATGGACTTCTTTGCTGGAGGAATGTCTGGGACATCAGTCTCGACATCATAATCAGAATCATATTTTGATCTCATTTTCCTCTTGTTTGCTAATGGAGTCTCCTTGCTCCAACTTTTAGGAGGTCCATACATAACCTTCTTCTTGACAGGTTTTGATGGAATGTTGGAAGTAACAACCTGGCCTTTTCTTGATTTCAGTCTCTTTAAAATTCCAGGGTTGACATTTATGATAAGCTCATTATCAGACATATTTTCTACATCTATGACATCATCAGCGACATCTTTCTCAGTCCTTTGATTAGTTGAATCAACAAAATTTTCTTGAGGAGTCTTTTTCAGGGATGATGTTTCAACATCAGTTATAACTTCATCAAGAGGAGTTTATTTTTCAAGATTCTCTTTAGAGGACTCTTCTTCCCTCACGGATGATTTGGTGTGCTCTTTTGGAGCAGCTTCACCAGGAAATTAGTTAAGAGGGATTGTGATCCCTTCAATGGGTAACCCTACTTTTAGGGTAGTGGGAACCATTCTCCTTATGGCCATGTCTACATATCCTATATCTTGATTAATTTCATCATTAATAGATGATTTAGATGCATTACCTCCAATTGGAACAAATGTATCCCTTGGTCATCTTGTATGGCGTGTGCAGAGCTTTTTAAGTCTTCCCTCCGAGCAAGGAATGATAGAGAGAGGAAAAATGTCTAGGGCTTCTTCATATGACATATTGTCGTTGTTTTTGCTTTATCTTGGTGCATTGTGATGAGACATTTTGATGGTATAGTGTTAAGGAGTGATTCTCTGAGGGTTGTAGGTGAATAATTTGAGGTTTGCAGGAATAGTATAGCGTGTGGTGAAACTGTGAGAAATTTGAACTTGGGTTGGCCTTTTTATATGTTGTGCCTTATGTTGTAATATCGTTGAGTGATGTTTTGAGAAAATAGACCCATTGCTAACATTCCCACACGCTTTTAATTGCTATAAATTCTTTAGCAAACAGACCCCTTGCTCTCTTCTTGAGTATTCATATACATCCCATCCTCTTGAGTGACAATTGACCAACTTCAATTCTGAAAATTTCTAGGCCGGATTCATAGTTTTTCCATCAGTAGATTAACCATTAACTATGGTTAAGCTACCTGATGTTATGACATTCATTGGGACATTATGATCAGTTGACTTCTAATTAGTCTTGTCCTTTAGGTAATATTTGCTCACAATCTGTTTGACTTCCACACATGTGTTGTGATTTGCCTCCAGGGAAACCCATAAGTAGAAGTTGTCTTTGTTTCTTCTACCCTTCATCGTGACTTCACCATATTTGTTTGTAATGATACATTCAGCTTTTGTGAAGTTCACATTAAATCCTTGATCATATAGTTGACTTATACTGATCAAGTTAAAGGTCAATCCTTTGACAAACAATACTTCTTCAATATTAGGGAGATTTGAGCTTTGTATTTTTCATGTACCCTTGATTTCACCTTTCATTCCATCTCCAAAGTTGATATAACCAGTTGGGTGATCTTGAAAATCTTCCAATAAGCTTTGATCATCTGTTATATGCCTTGAGCATCCACTGTCAAAATACCAGTCTTCTGTGATTTTTTCTGTTGAAGACGTGTGAGCCAAGAAACATGCAATATTTGTTTTGAGAATCCACTGTTTCCTTGGTTGAACCTGAGTCACATTTGATTTATATGTAGAGTTGGGGTAACCATACAGCTTGAAACAAAATGGCTTTATGTGACCATATCTTCCACAGTAATGACATCTCTAGTGTCTATGTCTTCTATTAGGTTGTCTGTACTTGTTCCTTCTAGGATGTTGAAACATTTGATTCGACATCTTGGATTCAGCCTGAATTTGAGTAGATTCCGTAGGAGATTCCTTTGTACCATTGTAACCTAATCCAATCATGTCTCCTGCTACATTTCCAGCTTTAAGTATCTTGTCCAGTGTTTCAGATCCACTATTTAGCATTTTGACATTTTTGGTCATCTGATCAAGATCACATTTCAGCACAATTACTTCACTTTCCAGCCTCTTTATTATTTTCAGATGCTTTTTCTTTATATCTTGCAGTTGTAGTATGAGCTTCTTCTGCTTCTCATTCTCTTAGCATACTTCAACACTTTTGATGCATAGTTCTTTGTATGTAGCAGTCACTTCTTCGAAAGTCAGTTCTTCATCACTAGAATCTCTATCAGAACTATATGTACCAGTCAGAGTTGTTACATGTTTGGCTGATTCCTCTTGCACTTCATCCTCAGAGTCTTCATTTGACGATAGAACATTTAAATTGTTGCCTTGTCTTTTGAGATAGGTGGGACAATCCCATTTTATGTGACCAAACCCTCCACATTCATAAAACCTTAGCTCTCTGCCTTGAGCGGGTCTTTCTTCAACTTCAGTCTTCTTCCCAGAGTTACTTGTTTTGTTGATGTCATGAGGGATGTTCCTGAAATTTGATCTTGAGCTTCCCTCTATTCTTTTCATTACTCTATTAAATTGTCTTCCAAGATGAGCTATGGTTTTTGTCATTCCTTCTTCAGTATCAAGATTATATTCCTCATCTTTCTCCTCAATGTTGGACTTGAAGGCTATGCTTTTAGACTTCTTCTTATACCTCTCATTAATACTTAGCTCAAATGTTTGGAGTGAAACCACAAGTTCATCCACTTTCAGGTTGTTGATATCCTGAGCTTCTTCAATAGTTGTTACCTTCATATCAAATCTCTTAGGTAGAGATATGAGCATCTTCCTTACCAGCTTTTCTTCTGGAATCTTCTCACCAAGGCACTGGAAGCACCAACAATTTCAAGAACATTCATATGGAATTCTTGAATACTTTCCTCTTCCTTCATTCTCAGGTTCTCAAACTTCAATGTGAGCAGCTGCAGTTTTGACATTTTGACCTTGGAGGTCCTTCATGAGTAGTTTTGAGTATTTCCCAAGCATCCTTGGCCACTTCACATGTATTGATTAATCTGAAGATGTTTCAGTCAACTCCACCAAATATGGCATTCAAAGCCTTTAAATTTTCAAGATCTAGTTCATCATCTTCCTTTGACCAATTTTCTTCAGGTTTCAGCTCACCAGTAGGTTGATTATCAACACCAATAATTACAGGATGTGTCCATTCTTTCAGAATAGCCTTCCAAGCCCTGTTGTCCAAGGAATTTATATAAGCTGCCATACGAGGCTTCCACAGATCATAGTTAGAGCCATCAAGGATGGATGGTCTATTCAAATATATTGCCTCCTTGTCCATATTACGAGAAAGTATCTTCTCTAGATCTCACCCAGAGACAAATCAGGATGCCTGCTCTGATACCAATTGAAATTCTGGTATCAAATATTAGATGTTGAAATTAATGTCACGACACTTATATCTGCTTAGAACACAGTTAAATAGAACAGACTATAACAGTGCAGAAAGCAATAAAAACACAGAGAGTTGTTAACCCAGTTCGGTTCTAACTAACCTACGCCTGGGGGCTTCCAAGCCAGTGATGAAGTTCACTATTAGTAGTATTAATTCGGAGCTAAATCTTCCCTGTTTACACCTCCTCACTTAATCAAACTACCCAATGACCCTTCTAGCTAAGATACCACACTTAGATATGAGAATCCTTCACTCACTCCCTCAGTACCACAACCCATAATATTAAAAACAACTAAAAACTGAAGATACTCTTCAAATACACACAACCCACTTGCTTCAAAGCTTATGGTGATTGAAAACTAACAACTTACAAACGTTCTTCTCAAGTAACTAACAAGAGAGGCTCACAATTAACAACTAACAACCAAAACAATGAACAACCAAAAATTAAAACTAAAACTCTCTAAACTGGAACAGTCAACTGCAAAATAAGGATTGCAGCCCTTTAAATAGAGTAACAGCAACTAGGGTTGCTTTACTCACAAGTATTTTACGCCTCCTGTCTTCTCTCTATGAAACCAGGATATTAAAACTCCAAAGATATTGCTGAAGACGTTTCACCAGCTTCCTTAATCGAAGCATACAATTAATAACAAACTGACTTCCTAAAAAATATGCACTTCTGTCAGTTTCATATGTCAGGACATCTGCTGCTGTGACATCTGCTACTTCAGTAAACTTCAAGATATTTTTGAGCAGAATGTTTTACCAAAATTTCTACCAATTAATAGAACCAACACTTTCTGAAATCCGTGGAGATTAAGTCTTAGAAGGTTGTTTTGAAAAGATGGAATCATCATATTAAGAAGGACAAATATGGGAATGAGTCTTTGAAGCATGAAGAAAACTGGTCTAAAGAGGAAGATGAATTAGCTCTTGAAAATTCCAAATCCTTAAATGCTCTATTCAATAGAGTGGACAAGAATGTTTTCAGGTTGATAACTACTTGCACTATAACCAAGGATGCTTGGGAGATCCTTTGAGAATCACTACTATAAAAAACACATATAACGTTGGATGCGGAATGTGTATGATGTCAGTTACGAAATTGAGGTGAATAAGGGTGTCATTAAGGGTTATCCCTTATCACCCCTTGTATTAAAACATCGAGGGGTTACGTTCATTGCACGTGGCTTTGATTCACATCCTCAACACTTTTATTATTTTCATTACATGATGGCGCGCCAGTTATTAAATCTTGGTTTTTTTATGAACCGAGGGGTTATAAAAAAAATTCCTACCATCGTCTTCACCTGAATTACAAAATACATAATACACAATACAAAACTAATGCAAACCCAAAATGGTGCACTCATTCCTCAATATGTAACATAAATATTCATTGATTACACCATATGCAAACCCAAAATGGTATACACTTTATAATTTTACATCAAAACTATAACAAATGATTAAAAACCAAAAGCAATAAAACATTTACTTAGTAGTTTTCCCATATACCCTCATAGTTAAAATCTGGATTTTCATCAGTACTATCAGGAAACGTTTTCCTTGAAGAACAATTGAACATCTAGTGTTAGATGGATCAGTGACATAAAAACTTGTTTGTCTTAGTTTTCCATGATGAATGGTTCGTTCTTGTAAGCTGCCTTTCGAAAATAAACCATTGTGAATCTTAATTCATCGATTTTCACACCAGTTTTACTTTCAATCCATCTCCACTTAAATAAAGACAATTTAAAAGAAATATAGTCAACGTCCAAAATCTCCTCAATGATCCCAAAGAACGCTCTATATGCTAGTACTGGATTGTTATCTTTGGAACTAGAAAAGTACATGGATTTAGCCTCAACCATAACACCAACTATTTTGCATGGTGAAACAATCATCTTTTTATTTTGAAATTCTGGTACAGCAAATTCAGATGTTCTATAAGGATGTCGAGACATCTGATCTAACATAAGCAAACAGGCAAAGTAAAATAGTACTGAAAAGATAAATAACACACCAGAATTGTTTACCCAGTACTGAAAAGATAAATAAGTCCACTATCAACAGTATCAATTCATAGACCCTACAACCAACACACCCGTTGATGATCTACTCACTTAATCACTACCTAATGACCCTTCTACCTAGGTCTTCCCTAGATATGATAAATCCCTCCTACATTCTGATCACACAGATAAGTAGTTTGGAAGACACACTTCCATCACATCCTAGCTAAGTCTCAAAGACAAACTCCATTATTTATTAGCTTTTCTCCTAACTAAGAACACACCTTGGAGTTTCTTCAAATCTTCCTCTAAGAATAATATATATTGCCTCTTACCTATAGGTTTCGAGGGGTATGTTGACCATCCATAAACTAGGTGGTTCACTACACCTAGCCCTAATGATTATATCTTTGATACTCTTGGATTTTTTGAACTAGATTGCAAAACCATCTATTAACCTATACCCAACTGGTTTTGAGCCTTGAATTACAGCTTCATTAGTTGTAACAAACTGCAGAAACTTATGCCTCAAGAAAAGTCTTCAATCTTTAGTTTCCTAAATAATCTCCTTATTTAGGGAGTATTCATTCTCCTTTATTTCTGATTGAATCTTCTAGACCTTTAAATATGTGTCATATATGATTCATAATATTCTCTGAATATTCTGCATAATTCAAATCAAAACTGAATCTCATTAATTCAGCTCAGTAGGTGCGGTGTCGAATGCTCCTTCATAGGACATCTTCTTGGACATGTTATTCCAGTTGTTGAATAAGTTCAACACAACATGTTATGACATTTCAATAGGACTTCTTCTCGTTGTACCTATTTTAAGAAAATTTTATATATCCTATTCTTCATTACATTATTGCTGCTATTATTTGTTTTTTAAAAAAATTAAGCCAATCCTAAAACCAGAGAACTACCAATCTCCCCCTTTGGAAATTTTTGGCAAAAATAAGTAATCAACAAAACAATTACAATCCAGGAGATTACAGCAAAAAACCACCAGCGGTAGTGTTCAGGGGCTACTGCATACAACAACGAATCAGCAGTAGTGTTCAGGGGCAACTGCATATAGAAACAGATCTTCAGTTGAAAATAATGTCTCAACATCTTGTTCGACATCTTCTTTGTAGCACTTTGAAGAAACTCCATTGAATCAACACCAAACATGCAACTTTAGGATAAAATGAAGGAAAGTCATGAAGTTTGGTTGATGCATACGACGAATAAGATAACAAAAGATAATCAAAATCACGTGGAAACATTCATTGTTATGAGTGTAAAGGTGTTAGTCATAATAAGTCAGAGTGTTCAATATTTTCAAGGAAGCAAAGGAAAGAATTGTCTACTCTCTGGACTAATAATTCTAAAAGTAAGATTGATAAAGAAACTACACTGAATGTTATAGTATTAACTAGTAAGGATGAATCTAATAAATATTCTTGTGATGATGACCTAACCTATGACAAATTAACTATTTATTACAAGGAACTTTTGTGAGAAAAGAAGATGTGTGTAAGGTAAGTGAAACACAAAAAACGTCATGGCTAAACTTTAGGATGAAAATAAAGACTTTTAGTCATAAACTCTAAGCTTCAAGATAAGGTAACTCTATTAACCTCTAAAATTGAAAACATGACTAGTGGATCTGGTGTGTTGGATGAAATTATTCAAATTGGAGAAAGAGGTAGAAGATTCACTAGTATAGGCTTTAACTATCAACCTTTGAATGATAAAGGAATAACTTATGTGACAATGAGATAGCAATGTCCGACCAAATGTTCCAATATCCAGCAAGGTTACAAAAACTCATACCAAAGCCAAGTTTCAACACTGGAAAGGTCATTATTATGGAAAGTATGGCCACATAAAACCTTTATGTTTTAGAATGTATGGTTATCTAAGACATTTTTTTCAACCTAGAGATAATCATGTAAGGGATGGAATCAGATAGATATGGAAAGACAATGATGTTGTCACTAGGCTTATAGCTTGTACTTTTGATGAAAACTTAACTAAAGATATTAGTTGTCTATTCACAAGTTTAAAATTCAAGGAAGTTGGAATCAAAGTATATACGAAGAACTGTGAAGTTCTGAATATTATTTTGTCTAAAGAAAATAAAAGGAAATGGTCTCAAATGGATTGGTTGAATCAAAGTTCAAAAGTGAGTAATATCAAACTGAATATCTTGACAACATATTGTGAACACCTGATCACCAAGAAATAAGGGTCAGATACATCCACTATTTTTTTTAAGAGGATCGCTATATGAGAAGCTATTTCCTCCAATCAACGATGCTTGTTGATTAAGGAAAATCATCCCATTCATTATATAATCTCTCTCAACACAATATCATATCTTTTCCTACCCTATACATTCTTCATTTATTCTCAATCAAAGAAAATGCTTCAACATTCTATTGGTATTCTCGTATCTATCAACTGCATCAAACTCAACCAAAAATCAAGATGACAAAGGTTTCTAACTCAAGCTCCAACAACGACTCCATGGAAGTCATCATCAATGTTGTTCACCTCTCTACCATTCCTCCAAGTGTTCCAACAAATAGGAGGAACAAGTCATCTGATGTCAAAGTTGGTACAACCACCAAGGAAGCCAAAACATCTTCCCCTGTGTTCATTTCTAAAGAAACTAGTATTTTTTCAGGAATGCTAAGTCCAATGTTGATGTCAAGCAACCACAGTCCATGACTAGCTTACGTCTTGATTCTTTTGGACTTCCTAATTTTGAATCAAATGTTGAAACCTTTATTAAGGAGGGTACCGGTAGAAAACTTGAGGGAAACCCTAGTACTACTAGTATTTTATTACTTGATGAAAGAATCTATAGGTTAGTCTCAAATATTTTTGGCATTAACCCTAATTTTGTGTCGGATGTTACAACATTTCAGACACAACCTAGCCATTTAACTCAGGAATCTCGTATAATTGGTTTCTCTGAGTCCTTTGAGCATCCTCAAGAAGAAAGGATTGTGCATTATTTTGAAGGTCATGCGTCTGTTGAAAAATAAAATACCAATCAAGAAGAGGAAAACATTGTAGTGAGCAAGGATCCAAATGCTTACATGATTGTTGTTGATGATTTGGACTGGGTGAGTGTTATGAAACACTTGTGATGGAATTCATAGTGAAAATTCTTGGAGAGTGTGACAACAAAATAAGTAAGGATTACATAAAGGTTTTTATCATAGGAAAATGTGTGGATTTCTCATCAAAAGTAATTAACAGGTATACGGAAAGATGTGAATAAAACCGAGGTGAAATAGAGGTAATTGATAATACTATTTTCAAAGAGATCACTGCAACACAAGTGACTCAATGTCCAACAAAAAGAGAAGCTCTTTGTGAGTAATCTGAGTAGTATATTGTGCGGAATATGATAGGAGCTGCCAACTAGGTCCCTACAAATCAGATTTCCTCAATAGCTAATGGACTAGGCAGGTTCATTTATATAGTTGAAACTACAACCAAATTTGATTTTGGTACCTATATTTTTTAGCAGGCCATCAAGCATTCTCATTCCGATGCTATGAAAATGGATATTGCATTTCCTACTCTCATGTGTGGCATCATTCTAAGTCAGGATCTTGGGATCCTGAATTTCTCTAAGAGAGTAATCAAAGAGAATCTCGTATATCCTTGCACTACAAGTTATTCATAGGGACACATGTCCCAGACATTGTCACAAGATCTAGAAAGGAGGTTGCTAGCCTAACTTCAAAAGAGGGAACCATTGCTGAACTAAAACGTACCTGTAAGGAAGTAAGTGAAACTATAAATACTTATACTGAGAGAAAAATTAGATTGAAAAAATTGATTAGATCTTTGGATAAATAAAAGGTTGCAACTGATTGGGATGAAGAATATCAAAAAGTTTATAAATGGAATTATGAAAGTGAAGAGAGCAATGGAGAAAAAGAAACATCCAACAACACTAGTGCTTAAAGAACTGTGTTCTTCTTTATTTTGTTTTGTTTGTTGCTTTGTATATAAGGGCTTATGACCCATAACATCTTGTGCACTTGTGTGATTATGCTTGTAATTCTCAATAATGTGCTTTCATCAAAGAATTTGCTTCCAAGAATGAATGTTTGTTTCCATCGGCTAATATGTATTACCATCAATTATGAGTTTTCATGAATGTTAATTTCTAATGAATATGTGCTTCCATCTATTGATTATGCTTGTTTGCATGTGTGCTTCAAATTTTTATTGTACATTTATTCTATATTTTATCAATTTTTGGCTAAAAGAGGGAGTAAAGTGTTAGTGCGTTAGCTTGAAAGTTTTTTTGTCCTGATGTTGATGTCATATCAAATGTCTTGACATATTGATTAACAATGTGATAGGACTTGGGAGAGTAGTCTTTGGTTGCTTGCTATATATATATATATATATATATATATATATATATATGCAACTATTTAGGAGGAGCATGAGTGTCTGTCATGTTTATTGTTGGTGCTTAAGGGAATATGCCTTTGTTGCTACTACTGATTTGTGTGCAAGATGTCATCCCTAATGTCTTGACATCTTTCCTGAAGTATTTTATGGAGAACTCTGGTTACTTTGGTTCCCTTATTTTTTTGAGAGGTTATTTTACTTCTGTTGCATTTTTCTCTAATTTGTGAACTTGGAATATTCATGCTTTGATATTTGGATGTTCCCTTAAGGGGGAGTATTGATTATGTGTGATAGGGAGAGTAATGGACCTGGCAGAAGTTGTTGAGCACTATGCTATGGTGCCGAGTTTGTTGTGTTATGTTGTAGTTGTTTTTGGTTGTGTTGATGTGATGTCAGACCATATGTTTTGGCATCTAATCTTTGGAGATTTTTAGAGTTTAAAGAAGTTTTAATCTTTGAGGTTTTGTATATGAGGCTGGGTCTCTCTGTAGTTGCATTTATCTCTGATGTTTTTGCATGCAATTTGTACAAAGTTTACATGTATTTCGTGTAGCTTGGGTTTTGTTATTGTGATTTTATTCCATATTTGTAGGTTTATTGTGCAAAGGTTTTTTTAGCCAAAATTTGACAAACAGGAAGATTGTTAAGTCTGTCATTTTATGATTGGAAACAATTTTGGTAAAAACATGTTTCGTTTGGGAAAACACGTATCACAGCCACGTGTTAAGCAAGATGTCATGACATTTTAACCAACTAGTTTTGTTGTTACTTTCTTGATAGATTTGATTTGATTTTGTGAGATTTTATTACATACATCTCACTTATTTGCACAGGTCAGGAAAACTTTATTTGGAAACTTATGATGTTTTCTTCTAAAATTCAAGGATATTTTTCTGCATAATTGATGCAACCCTCAACTTTTGGATCAACAACAAATTGGGTGAAGATTTTGAAGCCTGCGGACTGCTGAGGAGTTTATAAAAGAAAAGCATAAACTTAGTGTTATGAAAAACTCAAGAACAAATAACGTGAAGCTTGTTTTTCAAAAGTCTTAGGGTTTGAGAGTCTTTTAAGTGTATTTTTTATTGTGGATGTCACCCATGTATCATTGTTTGATACATAGAGTTTGATTGATCGTTCATTGTTCATTTTCAATCACGCACGAGCTTTTAAGTAATGAGTGGATTGTGTGTAATTGGAAGTATGATCTTCTTTTTTTGGTATTTTGTTATTATCACTGAGGTGATTGTGGAATATGTGAGGGGGTTCTCATATTTAAGAGGTTACTAGGTATACGTTACATAAGATAGTGGTTAGGTGATAAGTTGTAAACTAGGGTTTTTTTATCTTTGAACTAATATTATCATAGTGGATTTCCTTTCTTACTTAGATGCTCCCAGAGTAGGTGATGTTGTACTTAATAGGGTTAACAATTGATTGTGTTATTTATCTTCAGCAATTTAATTTCTACATAATTCATAATTTCTGCAAATTGATGTATCAAGAAAATGATGTCTTAACATGTGTCCTGACATTGTGTTTTAATGTTGTGACACTTACCTTAACATTTATTTGAAAGTGCAAGAATTTTATGTTGCAACATGCATCTTAGTGAGTATTCTTATGTATATATCCACCAAGTACACTGATTAGGTCTTGTATCTAGTACATCAATTAATATCCATACCATCTTCTTGTATGAGGTAGCATTTGATGTTATTCGATTTTAATCCTTTATAATTTTGCATCTAGGAACAATAAGTCTGCATACTTTTTTACACCCTTCCATTCTAAAACTAGACAAAATCTTGGTTGCATATTTTTGTTGATGGGTGAAGTACCTCATTCTTCTAAAATCAACCATAGGAAACTCTCAATTCATAATCCTTTTAAATTCATTAATCATATGCAAGTCATTACCAGTATAGATAAGATCATCAACATATAAGTTAACTATGAGAATGTTTCCTTCTCTACCATGCTTAACAAAGAATGTATGTTCATATGGCTACTTCTGAAATTTAGCAATACAAAAGTAAGAATTTGTCTTATACCAAGTTCTTGGAGCTGGAATCTGGGTTATAGGCTAGGTGAAACGGATTTTGATGTGCAGTTTTTCAATCACTTTCACGAATTTTTTATATTGACTGTCTTGTTGGGTTTGTTTAAGCCTTTGTGGATATGGAATTTTTGATTTATAGGCGGGGTGTGGAACAATTTTTTACTTTCATATTTATCATTTACTTCTCCGTTATCTTTATTTTCCTTTTCTCTTTGTTTCTCATAATCTACTGGTTCCTCTTCTACTGATTTTTCTGGAGTAGTCACGACGTTTTCTTTTGGATGGTCTGGTTTTCTTGGAAAATATTTATTCAACCTAGGGTCTACAGGTCCATCATATGTGCTTCCACTTCATAGTGAAATAGAATTATCATGGCCTTTAGGGTTAGGTTGAAGTTGTCAAGGGAATGATCCTTCTGGTGTAGCATGAGCAACTTGTTGTTGTGTTACTTGAGAAATTTGGGTTTCTAGCATCTTATTGAGGGTAACAACAAAATAAACCTTGTTGCCTACTTGTGCAATTAGCTCATTTATATGAATGTGGCTTGAGTAGGTTTCTTCAGTCTTTGATCTTGAAAACCTTGTGGTCTTTGAGGTGCAATATTTTGAATATGATTGTTGTTCTATTAAGAGAAATTCAGGTGGTTCCTCCATCTAGGGTTATAAGTGTTTGGATATTGGTTTTCTTTAGAATAATTTATCGATCTATGCTTGGTTCAACTAAGAGACTTTAGGCGACATTGATGTGTCGTTGGGTTCCATCTATTTCGTATATGGTTTGTACTGCTACTGCATATGTTATAGGATTAAAGACCAAGCTTTCAACCTTTTGTATTAAAGCATACATCTTAGCATTCATATGATCTATGATACTAGTTTCATATATACCTCATTTCGTTTCTTTCTTCTCTACTGATGTTCGTTCAATTCCCCATTAGTAATGGTTTTGTGCCATGTCTTCTATAAGTGTGCAGGCTTTGAGGTTCGGTTTGTTCATCAGTGCACCGCCAACGGCTGGGTCGATGGTCATATTTGTATTATGTAAAAGTATGTTATAGAAGGTATGAATGATGAATTGTTGTTCTAATCCATGGCGTGGACAAGCTATTAGTTGCTCTTAGTAGCTCTTTTACCTTTCCCAAGCGTCAAAAATGGATTCACCATCTTATTAAGTGAATCTTGATATTATATTTTGTAGGACAACACTTTTTCTTGGGGGAAAGTATCTAGGAAGGAATACTTTCTTTATTTTATTCCAAGTAATGATTGAATTTGGTGGGAAGGCATCTAACATTGGTCTTACTCTGTCTCTGAGAGTAAAGGGAAATAAACGTAAATGTATTCCCTCAAGAAGAACGCCATTTTCTTTCAAAGTGTCAGCTAATTGGATGAAATCTTTTAGGCGTTGGTTTGATTTTCGGATGGGATACCAATAAATTACTTTTGCTACATGATCTACAACAACTAGTTTTGAATGGGATTTTACTCTTTAATTTAAATTGCCTGCTTTCGCGTGTCCGATGTGTTTTTCTTTATAAAAGTAAACCTTTTTAAGAAATTAGTTTCTTTTGCTCTGAATGAAAAGTATTTTTGATTAGTAAATTAGACATTAAAGGGTTCTCATCTTTCGCACGAACAACCGGATTTTAAATTTATAAACGCGTTCAAAAATAGTTTTGAAATTACTTTTATGAAAATATGAAACTTTCACAATTAATAAAGTGCTTTCGCGGTGTTTATTAATAAAAAACTAAACAATTTAATTTGTAGTACCATAAGACTTTCGATCTTATGCGATGTATTTACAGTTCCACTTTCGTAGTAACCGCAAAAAATATTTATAACGGAAAATTGAATGAAAACCAAAACAACACCATAAGTATTTCTAATAGAAAAAGAATTAGAGTACCGTTGAATTGACGGTCCTCACATTCCAACACTTTTGATTTAGCTTGACATAATTACGAAAAAAGTAAAAACATTTGTAAAGTAAAGCAGAAAAATGTAAATAATGATAAATTAAATAAAAACATGCTCCAAATGGAGGCTTTAATCTGGTACAACAAGTCAAGTGCAATAACCATCCGATGTGAAGAGTTAAAACTTTTGTCGATGAATTTTATGGCTTACAATGAACAAAGCTAAGATACCTTGTAAAATGATGAAAAACAAGTATTTATAGAGTTCCAAAATCCTAAAACCAACGAGGGATGGTTCTAAATTCGTGGGAGAGAATCTAGGGGGGAAGGAGGGAGTGCAAGACCAAGCAAACCCATTTTTTGTAACTGTTGGGTGAAACAAAGGTTGGCAAACAACATCCCCTTGTGGCGAACGAAACCTGCACAAAAGTGATAAGTCTTGGTCTTTGGACCTCTTTGGAAGTGGCCATCAGCTGCCACATCATGGATACCCCTATGGAGAACGTTATGCTAGTCGCCTTGAATACCATGCTAGTCCATTCGAATTTTCTTGTTTCTTCACAAATGGTTCCCTAATGATCAAATACCTTAAATACAGACAAAACACCAACATGACACTAGAAATAACAATAAGACAATGATGAAACATGTGAAAATCGAGTAAAATATGTGATGTGTTTAGGTGTTATCACTCCAACTAGCAACCTAAGATACCAAAATGGCACATAGTCAATCTGCATTACAGAAGATCTTCATAGAGAAGATATGGATCTAATATTTACCCAATCATACTACTCTTATAGAAGTTGTATTTGGGTATGTGTTCGAAAAGTTATTCATATACAATGCTTACAATACTTATAATGACATTCAGATTACACGAAACCTCTACCAAGAGAACTTATACATATTTGTACATATAATGACAAAATCTCTATACAATGCTAGTGTATAGATGTAATTTAAGAAAAACTAGTGTTTACTAGATTCATGATAAGATGGGAAGACACCAGCCCAAAGTGATGTATATCATATATATCTTCTTGGGAGAATGGTGTTTCGTCACTAAACCCCTATAATTTATACAAAATTTAAATTATGATAAGCTAACAACAACATTAACATATATACATAAATTACTCGTACATGGATAGTTAATACCTTAGTCCATGAATTGATAGTGCCTCTGGAGAAAATATTAAACATATGTCTCTTCACATAATATTCATATTCATTATTGTTGGGTTGTTTATTCGACTACAAGTAACTTCCATATAGTTAAGGCTTAAATAGTCTTTTATCCCTATAAGTTTGCGTGTTTTTGATTTTCGTCCATGTATCTTATTTTTCTTGGAAATGATCCTTGAATGTTAAAATTCTTTTAGTTTTAGTCCCTAAAGTTAAAATCTGCAGGAAAAACGGCAAGTTTCCTGCGGATTTTTTTTCGAATTTTACTTTTATGGACTAAAACCAAAAAGATTTTAATATTTAGGGACCATTTCCAAAAAAAAATAAGATACATGGACAAAAATAAAAAATACACCAACTTACAAATATCAAAAGATTATTTAAACTTATAATTAATAATTAATACACACAAAGTACAAGTTATATATTATAAAAAATAAATGCACAAGTAATATATTATAAAAAAATAAATGAATGCCAAAAATTACAAATAATACTTACATGGAATTTTATGAACTTTGGCTTTTTACTAACGAAATTATATTTCACAAAATTGTAATTCTCCATAGCTATATATGTCTGTAAAAGTTACCTTGGTATAACTACGGAGAGATACAATAAAAAGAAACCATAATATACAGTAATTAGGATTCAAAGCAAACTCCTCGTATATATATTCCCTTGGTTTTAGACATACCTTAATTATTGGTGAGTAGAGATAAAAAGATTATTATAAAAAATATTATTTATAATACTGTCTCTATATACTCCGTTGATACTATTATAATCTTTATTGCTTGTTCTATATACTCCGTTGATACTATTATAATCTTTATTGCTTGTTTTATTTCCTTCAGATTCCAATATTTATTTTTTATTGAGTGAAAACTCATTTTAATCTTTTACAAAAAATTATATAACTCAAATTAGTCTCCCACAAAAGAAAGGAATTTATTTTAAATTTAATTTCAATTTTTATAAAACAATTGAGATAATTTGAAAATATCAAAAAATGAGAAAAACAATTCAGAGAAGAAACAAACTCAAGACGTTTATGTCACATCTTATACCTTTATCACATGATATCAATGTAGATTAGTCACAAATAATTTGTATGATTTATAGGAATATAAATCAATTTTGTATTTAAAAAAAATATATAAATTTGTACCTATGGATTTCAAACCCAAGTTCCATTAAATTAAATTCTATTCACTTTACTATAAATATGAAAAATAATCTAAGAGGGAGGGTGAAGGAATTATATTAATCTGCATTCGTGAATTTTTCTCGATTATGAATGTTAACAATGTTCTTAATATTTTCGGATTTTATATGAATGTTAAAGAGTTGAAATATGTTAGATACATTACTACAAAACGCGCAAACAACAACACCAAAGTCACCACAGTTCGCCTCAAAACTGTAGTGATACTGCTAAACTAATGCGCTAACATTTTTTTAATTAGAAAATTAAGTTTCTAATTACGGTTAATTACTTAACTGTGGTGATACAGTCTAACTTTTCTGAGTTCGATCCTCAGCTCCCTCAAATAGTTTATCCCTTTTAATTTAATGCAAAATATAAAAGTTTATCTCTACGGTTATTTTTTACAACCATTGTTACACACTGACTATTCTTTGTATATATTAAACACTAAGTACCAATTCTACCATTGATAAAAGAAACAAACCCTAACACCAACGCCGTCGGGAAGAAGAAAACAACCATTACACTAATTTTTGTTGTCCAGTCTCGTCTCAATGTCTCATTCCATGGGTGTAAAATCACGATTTGGAAATTTCAGTGCTTGTGACAGTCGTATGATTTCGTTGATATGCAACAAGGGTCAAAATAAAGAAAGTTTTTTTGGAGATGTCCAAATTGGTGGAGTGGTGAAACATAATTTGTTCATATGAGATGATGAACAGAGATTGAAAGATGAAAGTGTTATAATGTCAGAGTTGGAATCTGTTTGGTATTTGAAGGTTATGTATACAGATTCAAAAAAGAAGAACAATAATTTGAAGAACAAACTGAAGTCAGATAAATTTTCTGAAAATTTGAAGATGTTATGTATTCTTATCTCCTTTTTGTTTAATATTTACTTTGTTATAAAATGTAATACTTGAATTAGGGTTTGAAAATTTAAAAATGTTATCTTATCTTATCCTTTATGTTTAATATTATGTACTTTCTTATGAAAGGTAATAGTTGAAGATCCAGTAGACCTTATGCAATTAACTGACAATTTTTTACGAGTAAATTCATCACAATAATTTCCAATTATATATTTTACAGTTTCAGCTGATAGGTTAAGTTGAATGTTTTAACTGGTAGGTTAAGTTGAGTGAAATTTTGAAAAAAAAATAAGAACAACATTACTAAAATTAATAATCGATAAAAATTCACTAATATTGGTTAATCTAATTCATTCACCCCCTTTAAATTAATTTTTATATTTGCAGTAAAGTAACTATCATTAATTTGAAGTGATTTGGATTTGAGACCCTATGGATACACATTTTATATTTTTTTATTTAAATTTAGAATTGTTTAACATTATTATAAATCATGATAATTATTTGTCTTGGCCTAGCTAGTGGTAAAGGTTTACGATGTGACTTAAAGATTTTCGGTTCAATTCCTTCAAGGAACTAATTTGTTTCATTTTATGATAGTATCAAATCTTAATTATTTAAAAATAAAAATAAAATTAAAAATCAATTTAGTATTTAAAAAATATAAATAAAAAATAAAATACAATTAGGCAGTCCAATCATGGTTAAAAAGTTTTAAAAAAAATTGATTTGAAAAAAATATATTAAAATTGATTTGAAAAAAATATTGACAGAGAGTAATTTGACTCGGTTAAATTTTATAGGAGATTAAATCGGATCTTTTTTATAAAAAATTAATTTAAATTGAAAAAAAAGAAGATGCAACATAAAGTAATTTTACACCATCAATCAATAAATTTAGTGTATTTTGCTAAATTATTTTTATATTTTAAAATTATTTAAATAATGTGACAGATCGTTGATTGGAGGATAATATAAAATTATTTTATATTGTGGTACATGTCTATTAAACTCATTTAAATTATGTAGTTTTTATGAGAGGCTAAAATGAGTCGTCCCCTCTTTTATTAGAATACATTAGAATCTATAAATTCATTTTTCATTTATAAAATATATTTAATCACTACCATAAATGAAATCGCTCCAAGGCATGAAATTTTATAAATGAAGTATGAGGATACTCAAATCCATTAAGAAAAAATTAGACCCTAACACAAAAGCCGGAAAACATCAAACTGAAAACAGACCAAGAACAAATCAACCAAAAACCATGCCAACATGAATATCCTAAGCCATCAGAATGTAGAGAAACAGATACATACTCTAGAAAACAAACTCCAACACTGATTTGTAATCCTATAAGGTTAAATATCCACTAATTTTCTTTTAGTGAGATAAATATAAATATCGTCGTAACTGTTCACTGAGCTCCAAGGTTTTTGCTGTCTTGTGGAACATTCATAGCACATTCTAGGATTAATATACTAATAAACCAATTCTCAATTGCAAGATAAAGGTAAGAAAAACTAGGAAATTGTTTTTGAGTACATAAACTAGTACATATAAAGATGAAAAAATTTATTTTTGCTGCCTAATTTATATCCAACATCTTATTGCATTGGTTTGCTTCAAAAAGGTCGGTTTGCTTGTGTTGATTCCAATTTAGGATCCATGTTGTTGATATTACTCATGGGGTGTAGTTGCTGTTCTCTTTGTGAAAATCCACCACTCATGTTTCTCACCATTCCTCCAACACCAAGAAAATCCAAAGTCAATTTATCTGATCCTCCAAAGCACAAATTACCAGATAGATTTTGTTGTGACAACTTTTTGTTCTCCTCCATATTCTGAAACTGACCAAGGTTAATGTTGTTGTCATGGTTCATATTTCCATATATTGAAGTGTTTCCATTCCCAAGAGAGTTTAGCAATCCATGTAGATGTTGATTGTGTTCATTTTCCATGCTTGATCTTAAACCTTCATTATTAGATTCCACGCCATTGTTGTTGATAGTAGTTGTTGTTGTTGAACCTATTTGAGCAGCTTTTTGAAGCAATGCAGTTGCTGACATGTGTGGTGAGGACAACATGGTCTCTTGTTGCATTGATGAGTTACCGAAGAGTGAAGAAAAACTTTCTTGCTGATGGTGATGATGATGATGATGAGGTTCACTTATGTTATTGAACTGATCTTGCATTGTGCTACCATTGGTATTTGGAAAGAAACTTAGGTTAAAAGGCGACACTGACGAAGAAGTAGTGTTGGTATTGGTATTTCCTTGAAGATCAGGAAGTTGCAAGAGACCATGATGAAGATGAAGTTGTTTGTTTGAGAATGGCGAAGAAAGGTCTTGTTGGAAAGTTTGATTTGGATCGGTGATGAAGAAAGGTGATGAAGACATTGATTGGTTTTGTGGTGATTGTTGTTGTTGTTGAACAAATGATGATGATGATTGATGCAAAGGTGAGATCAAATGATGTTCATATTTTGGTGTACAAGGAATGTTTCCTAGGGTTAAGATGTTGTTTGTGGATGTTTGTTGGTTTTGGTTTAGGGCTAAACCCATGTGGCTTGTGGAAAATAGATGTGTTGCTAAAGGGTTCAAGTTGGAAGGGTGTCTTGCATTTTCATGTGCTAGTGCATCACAAAATGCCCTATGAGTAATGAAACTATCACGCCTGCAAACAAACAAAAAATATAACATTAGAAACAATAAAGAGCACCAGCAATTCACTAGAACAACATAAATCGGCTAAACAAATCAGTTTCTCTACATTATTGTTAGAACATTATTGACAGTCTAATATTGATCGGACGATTAAAAAATAATCTTTACTTTTATACTATCATTTAAAACATAAAAAAATTTAGTGACAATCGTTAAAACTCGATTGAATTGTTAAAATAACTTGATTGTATGATCGGAGAAATTTGCTGACTACACCAAATCTTAATATGTAGTTAAGAATGTCAAAATTACATAAATTTATAAGATTATATTTTGAAATTATGAACTTGTCCTATGTATGACCTCACCATGACTTATTACACTAAAATAAGGTCTCTAACATGCAATATATTTTATATAATTGAGCTAAAAAATAATAATGAGTCATGATAAAAATATTTTTTGTTAACAAAGTCCAAGAACCTAGCTAGTGTCCACACAACCACAACCATACCAAAAACTTCAATACCAAAAGAATAATTAAATTGTATAAAACGTGAGAAAAAAATTAAGACTGAAATTAGAAAATATATTAAGACTAATTTATACTTTACCCCTATAAGCTTAGTATATAATTATCAAGTATATAGGATTATAGTGTAAAATATATCAAAAAGAGATATTAATCAAAAAAGTGGAAATTAATCCATAAAAAGGAAATTAATCATTAAATAATGTGGATATATATTGATATAGATTCCATCTAAATATTAGAAAAAATTTAAAATAATAGGACCCATGAAACTATGCTATAATTTGACACACACCAACAACTCCTTATCGAACTACCAGTTTGAGACCTCTCTATAATCACTTAAATGAAAAAGCTATTTTACAAAATTGATGAAAGAAAATAATCAAAACAACAAAAACGGGGCCACAGTCAATTAATGCAAACTGTCTCATAGGTTTGTCCATTTGTTATCATCTTATATAATATTACTCTTCTGAATATGATTGTACTATCAAAAAAAGAATGCTATATTCCCGGAAAATCTTTCAAAAACATCAACATTAGATATGAGAAATTAATGTTTGAGAATTTTTGCATTCATTATAAATCACTTGAAGAAATAAATGATGTAAATATCATAAAATATCATAAAATCACATAAAATAACATAAAATATGATAAAATGAAAAACATGCAAATGTATAAAACTCCAAGATGGAAGAAAACAAAAAGCAAGCAAGTTCAACTCATGTGAGAACAAATACACAGTATCACACTGTGTCCTTTGAGCAACATGTGAATGGGAAGGAACAAGCATAAAAAGGACGTTGTTCCCAAGGCACAGAAAAATATTTTGTAAATATTTTAAAAAAAAAAAATAATTTCTACAATTTTTTTGAAATAAATTTGTATAGAGTGTGTGCTCACGTGCAAGCAGTCTTAACACACTCTCAAAGTGTCATATCTTCCACTAAATCCCACGCAAAAAATAACTTAATAGAAGTCGGGTCGATTTGAATTTTCTAAGTATGATACTGGGTTTAGATCGATTCGTTAATATTATTTTTCTTATAAGAAAACTTAATAAAAGAAGCTTTAATGCTCTTGCATAATTTTGATTTTTGAAAAAATATTATTACTATGTTTACCTTGAGAAGAGAGTGCCACAGTCACATCTATACTCTCTAGTGCCACAAGTTTTAGAATGAGCCTTCCAATCAGATTGAACAGCATATTTCTTAGAACACTTTTCACATTTCCACTTTTTCTCACCGTGCTTTCTAGAAAAGTGCTTCTTTATTCCAGTGAGGTCTCCAAGAGCTCTTGAAGGGTCATGGTGAACACAAGAAGGCTCAGGACATAGATAGACCTTTCTCTTTGGCTCTTTGTTACTCTTTTGCTTTAGCTTCCAAGGTAGATTGTGTCCTCTTCTATGAAGTTGCAAATTTTGCTCTCTTTGAAACCCTTTTTGACACACTTCACATACAAATCTATTTGTTGCCATTAGTGTCTTTGGAGATAGTGCTATCACTTCTGCATCTGGATCTGTTTTTGTTGGAATAATTTTTTTAATAAAAGCAAAAGGCCAAAAAATACAAAAAGTTATACAACTTTATGGTTTCAAATTTCAATTTTCAATTGCATGTTGATGAACTTAATTAATGATGTTCTATAGTATACCTAAAAAAATAATTGAAAAAGATAACTTTTCATTTAGAGAATTTAATAAAACCCTAACTATAATATAATTCAAGATTAATTTAGGGTTTACTTGAGAAGTTTATTTTTTGAGAAGAAACCCAGAAATATTTCCCAAAAGGGTCATTTTTAATGTCATGCAATAATGAAGAAAGCATATAAAACTACTTGCATGGTGTTCCTGGTTGATTTCTTCTTTTTTTCGGCACCAACGGTTGAGCAGCGGTTGATAAAACATCGGTAGAAGATTGATGTTGTTGTGTAATCTGACTTTGATTTTCTTGTCTGATTTCCAAGAAAGGTGTAGAAGATGAAGAAGCAGCCATGTTTACTTTGAAGCAAATCTGAAACTTTATTTCTTAACTTTGTCACAATCGATATAACATATCTGTGTCCGTGTCTGTGTTTGTGCGCGCGCGAGAGATTGAATTTCTGATTAAAAATAAAAGTATATGAATATGAAAGAAAGAATACAAAGAGAGTAATGACCTGAATTTTCCTTGTCTCTTTGAAAAGAGCTTTTGAGAATAAACCCAGAAAACACCAACAAGAATTTTTATCTTTAGGAGACAACAACAATCCTTAGATAAAAAGAGAAGAAAACAATCACTTTGTAGACATACTAATACTACAAAATCTCATCTTCTCTCTATAAACTATATTGTTTTCTTATGAGTAAAAAATAAAAAGCTTCTTCACACCTCTCTTTTTATTCCTCAATGATTTTGATGTTTTCTACATAAATAATACTACTCAACATATACTTGTCCACCCATACATATACCATACCCATATCTCTTTCTCTTTTCACTCTTTTGTCTCTTTCCTTGCTTCTATATACATTGTTTTTTTCAAATAATTTAGTTAGGGTGGTGAAATAATTCTTTGGAGGGTAATTTATGTCCCTATTATTGTGAAATTCTTGATGAACAGCACAGAGACTACTGTGGTTTTTGGGGCCACACCGACCTGTGTGTAGGCCTCACACTACTATCTCCTTCTCTTGTTTCATATCTTATTGCCAACAAGCACACACAAGTTGTTTTTTTCCTTATTTTTCCTGCCATCATTTGTCAGATATTATAATTAGAATATATGTTTTTTTAATTTGTTCTGTAATAATTTAAAATAAGAATCAAGTTGGTTGTTTCTGAAAAAAATTTATGTATCAATTTGGTTGTTTAATATTAAATGAATAGTGATTATTGGACAGATCTATTTTATAGGTTATTAGTTAATGGTTTGTTAATTACATCTTATAAGAATTAAAATTGTTTTAACTAAAAATTGTAGTTAAGTTAGTCGTGTGGAGTATGACTCAAGAGAACTCGGAAAAAAATATGTTTACTTTCTTGTCTTCTTAAAAAATGATTTTTATAATGTAATATAATTTAGTGTAAAAAATATTTATAAAGAAAATTTTCATAAAAATTTCAAATAAAAATTTAATTTAAAATTTTTAAAATATTTTATAAATTTTTTTGGATATCAAATTTTTTAAAAATAAGTTATTTTAACTAGCGTTTTAGAAAAATTATTTTTTAAATTTAACTTTTAAAAAATTAGAATTTTGACTATATTTTGATTTTTACTAATGTATGTTTATGTTATAAAATATCAAAATTATTCTTTCAATTTAGAAAAATTGAATATAGAAAAAATTGTAATATTTTAAAAACAGTTTTATAAAATCTATTTTTAAAATAAATAAAAAAATTAAATTAAAACAAATAAACACTTATTCAATTTGGTTCTACCACAAACATGAGGCATCTAGGAAGGAATATGAAGTGTTTCAAAGAATATTTCTGAGGATGTTAAGTTTTTTTCAAACGCCTCACGATGAAATTGTTGTTGATTTGTTGAAAGTTGATGTTGTGTTACATTACAAGACTCTGAAGTTTGTTACTGATATTTGAAGTTTCTTTGGCTTAACTAGTTATTATTGTAGGTTTATATAAGGCTTTTCAAAATTAGCACTGCCTTTGATTTTGACTCGAAAGGGTTAAGCTTATGTGTGGGATGTTGCATGTGAAGAAGTTTTATTGAACTCAAGAAGAATTGACGACTGCTCTAGTTTTGGTTCTGCCAAACCTGATTGAACCTTTTGCAATATACTGTGATGTGTCACAGATATGATTAGACGGAGTGCTAATGCAAAATGATTAGGTTTTGACTTACACTTCTAGAAAGTTAAAAGTTCGTGAAATGAATTATCCTACGCATGACCTAGGGTTTACATCTGTGGTTTTTGTATTGAAACTTTGGAGGCATTGTTTTTTTGGTTCTAGGTTTGAAGTGTTTAGCGATCACAAAAGTTTGAAGTATATATTTAATCAGAAAGAGTTGAACATAAGGTAGAGAAAATTGCTTTAGTTGTTGAAAGATTTTGACTTTGGTATGAATTATCATCCTAGTATCGTAGCTGATGCGTTGAGTAGGAAGTTTTTGCACATGTCGATGCTTATGGTTCGAGATTATGAATTTATTGAGAAATTTAAGGATATGAGTTTGGTATGTTAATATACACCTTACAGTGTAAAATTGGGTATGGTGAAGCTGACTAGTGACATTCTTAACGAGATCATAGAAAGGCAAAAGATCGATTTAAAATTGATCGATATGATATCGTTAATCAACCAAGGTAAAGATGATTACTTCATAATCGACGAGAACGGTGTCGTGAATCTAGAGATCGAGTGGGTGTTCTAGATTTCCCGAATTTAAGAAGAGTATTCTTGAGGAAGGACATCGTGGTAGGTTGAATATTCATCTAGGTGCGACCAATATGTATCAAGACTTGGAAAAAAATGTTTTGGTAGCCAAAGATGAAGAAAGATATTGACAAATTTTTCCATGCTTGTATGACTTGCCAAAAGTCAAAGATTAGACATCAGAAGATGTTGGGTGTGATGCAACTGTTGATTATACCAAAATGGAAATGGGATAGCATTCCCATGGATTTTGTTACAGAATTGTCGAAGACTTTGAAAGACGTGATTTCATTTGGATGATTATTGATAGTTGGCCAAATCAAATCATTTTATACCGATAAAGATCACTCATCCTTTGCAGAAGATGGTTAGTTGTATATTGAGGATATTGTCAAACTACATAATATTCCTTCGAGTATTATTTTAGATAAAGATATGAGATTTACATCAAGGTCTGGGAGAGTTTGAAAACTATATTAATTTGGTACTAAGCTGAAGTTGAGTTTTACTTATCATCTACAGACAGATGGCCAAACAGAGAGGACTATCCAATCTTTGGAGGATTTGCTTAGGGCTTGTGTGCTAGAACAAGGAGGTTCTTGGGATATCTACTTGTCATTGATTGAATTTACCTATAATAATAGTTTTCATTCTAGCATTGGAATGACACCGTATGAGGCATTGAATGGTAGAATAAGTAAAACTCCTTTGTGTTAGTATGAGTCAGGAAACGTGTTGTACTTGAACTTAAGATCGTTCAGCGGAT
This sequence comes from Vicia sativa, assembly GCA_021764765.1. Taxonomy (NCBI): domain Eukaryota; kingdom Viridiplantae; phylum Streptophyta; class Magnoliopsida; order Fabales; family Fabaceae; genus Vicia; species Vicia sativa. The sequence goes on along the minus strand of CM038795.1, from coordinate 236,748,329 downwards.
GACTGAGAAGATCAAATGATCCAAGAGAAGATAAAAACATCGTAGAGTCGTTAGAAAATTTATCATGACAATAGGAGGAATATACTTGAGTTTCAAGAGGAAGATCGTGTGTTTTTTAGAGTCACGCCGGTGATTAGTGTGGGTTGAGCTTTAAAGTGTCGTAAGCTCATGTTGTTTTTTATTGGTCCATACCAAATTTTGTATAAGATAAGATCGGTATCTTATCAAATTGATTTACCACAGCCACTTGATAATCTTTATTATGTGTTTCATGTGTCTTAGTTAAGGAGATACATTTTGAACCAGTCACATGTGATCTAGGTGGATGATATACATGTCAGAGATAACCTGGATGTCGAGACATTACCATGTTAGCTGAGATTTTAGACTACTATGTTGTTTTGGAGAAAGAAGAAAATATCTTTGGAGTTATTTAGTATTTTCGACGAGAAAACATGCTGGACAAGAATTCAGTTGAATCCTCTCCAAAAGGAAAAAACATTGGATGACACTTAGAAATATTTTCCAAGTCTATATAGGAGTTTGACGTAGGAAATGTGGCCTTCAACGGAGTATTTGAATTTAGAATAAGGATTAACTGATCTTTGTCCTTAGCCAATTTCATTAGAAGACGCGTGGAGCTTCAAGAAAGATCAAAGACATGTCGAGCGCAACATGTCATTTTCTGGACAAGAAGCCATTTGGAACAACTATTTTGATTTAGTGTATATAGGAGTCTTAGTTTCAAGAGTCAGCGGTGTTCGTCTATTTGTACAAATCTCATATAAAACTCAAAGTATTCTTGTGTAGAGATAAGAGTGCATTGAGAAATGTACGTATAAACACCAATCTTATTTTATCAATCTATCATTCCAATTTTACTTCCAGCAATTCTACTTTCAGCAATTTATATTTAGTTTCCATTTTACTACATTTCTTTACAAGTTTTTATCTTTACAAGTCTTCCAGTTATTCTAGTAAACCATTTATGTTTAAAAGCAAACATTGTTATTCATTTCGTGAACACTATCGAAGTGTTCATATTTTCAAAAGAACAAAATTTAAATTGAAACACATGTCCTATGATCAATCTAGTCGATCATGTGAGTAACCAAGGACTTTCATTGTTTTTGGAAGACTAGCGCTTATTTACCAAAATTCAAGGTAAGCACACCAATACACATATATATGTCAATTCGACCAATGTGTTTACTTCAAATTTCGACCCGTAAATTCATTTGTAAATTTGTTTCTTTATGTGAATGATATTATGATAGCAAACAATAATGTCAACGATGTAATGAAGTTGAAGGTTGAACTCAATAAAGAGATCGTCACGAAGTATTTGGGAGCAGCATCCAGGTTTCTTGGGATTGACATATGAAGAGATAGAAAGTAGGCGAAATTATGCTTATCCCAAGAGACATACCTACAAAAGATTTTCGAGTGGAAGGTAATAGCACCCCTTACTTGTTATGATTCCAAAAACTCCTAAATTCAAACTAAGTATAGATCAGTGTCTCAGTACTGAGGTCAAAAAATCCTATATGTATAACATTCCATATGCTAACATAGTACGTTCTTTAATGTATGTTATGGTCTGTACTAGACCTGACCACTACAACAAATAACAATTTTTATGACGAAGCTTTCACTATGTACCATAAAAATACAGGTACATGTGAGTGGAGCACCTTGTTTTTTAAATAATAATAATAATAATAAATCTATTACCTCGGCCTTAAATAAACCCGACACAAATATATGCTCAGGGTTTGAGTTTCAATTTCCAACTTCTGTAATTTAATGTTTTTTTTAACCAAAAATGTGCCTTTATTTTTCTATAGATTTTACGCCGGATATGTTACCTAGGTTTTTAGTAAATCCGAAATAAAAACTCCCTAGTTTTTTATTCTTTTTGCAACTAAAAAGGTTCCATTATTCTGTATAGATTTTACGTCGAATATGTTACCGCGATTTTCAATAAAACCGAAATAAATACTCTTTATAATTTGTATCCCCTAGTACGTTTCTCTTTCATTTTATTTTTGAGCCCTAGAAAAAGAACACTTCTTCTCCAACCAACAAAATAACACTTCTTCTCTAAGGAGCCATAGCAAACAGAAACATTTTCTCACAATTGTTCTCTGGTATGTTATTATTGTTTTTCTCCATTACTATTATTGTTGTTCTTCATTGTTGTTGAGGATTGTTTCATTTTGGTTATATTCAGATTTTGTACATAATACTAAGAGTTAAGTTGAATTAAAATTTCATTAGATAATTATCATATTTAAATCCTCTGGCTGAGAGATAGTTTGACCAAGTATAATATGCTTCATCCTCATCATCAAAATCGATGATGACTAGCCTTTTTACCTGTCTTCTTCTTCTTGATTTCCTCTTCCTGGGAGCTCTCTTGAGTCTAAAAAGTTTGGTTTCACAAGAGCAACTTCTTTCCACTTCTTGATTATGAGTAGGATTTTGCGCAGAAGTGGCCTCTCCAGCCACAACATCATTGTTGAAAGGTTCACTAGAAGTACTCATTTTAATTCTTCTTATTTTCTTATTCTTTTGGTGTTTTGGTTCAAAGAGGAATTTCACATTTATATTATTTCTTCTGATTCTTCCTCTTCTCTTATCCTTGAAAGTCTAAAATCCAAGTTTTTTCATTATTGGTTCTTTAATTCTATACATTTTTTCACTTGGATGTTGGAAATATTTCACGCACGTCAAGTTTACTCATTATTGGTTCTTTAATTCTATATGTTACCTACCCTATTTTCCAATTTCTTTTTCACTTCTTTGATGTTTCTTATTATGCATAGTTTGATGTAATAATGTGTACTATTTTATTTTATATTATTTTATTTTCACACGCTTTAAGTGATTATGGATCATAGTTGGATGAACTTCAATTGATTAAGTAAATATAATGATAATAGATTGTTACAATTTAACTCTAAAAGAAGTAGGAAATTGAACCTATTTGACACCAATATGTCACACTCTGTCTAAAAAATAAAAAATGTGTGATTGATTGCAGGGTATCAAAGTTCTGCAATAGTACTTCTCAAATGTGAAGAAACTTGTGTCAGAGAACAGTCACAAATTAGTTGGCTTAAAATCTCATGATTGGCATGTCTTGATGCAGAAAATTCTAGTGGCTATCTGTGGCATCTTACCAAGAAATGTAAGGATAACTATAATCAGGTTGTGCTTATTCTTCAATGTTATATATAGTAAAGTTATAGATCCTGGTGGAGCATGTGGTGAATATAATAAAGTAGTAATTGAAGGGTATGTCGACTTTAATTATGCAGGTTGTACGGATTTCAGGAAATATATTTCTAAATATTTGTTCACTATGTTTGGCACAACAATTAGTTGCAAGGCGACAATTAAGAGGGTTGTCGCCTTATCAACCATTGAAGTAGGATATATATCCCTCACTAAAGTTGTGAAAAAAATATTGTGTCTTGAAGGTTTTGCTAAGGAGATAAAACATCAAGGTTGAGTTATCACTGTTAAATGTGATAATCAAAGTGCAATACACCTGTCAAAGAATTCAACCTATTATGAGCAAAGCAAACACATCGATGTGAGGATGTAATTCGTGAAAGGATAATCGAGCGTGGAGAAGTTCAAGGACTGAAGGTTTTGATAGATCATAATGTTGTTGATATGATCATCAAAACATTGTCAAGTTGCAAGTTTTTTCATTGTATGCAGTTGATAAAGTTGAATGAAGAAAGCTAATTTGTTCCCTTAATGTTATAGAGTTTGTTCTAATGTGGAGATTTGTGAGATATTTGATCAAACTCTAGTATGTTTGAATGGTAGCTTTTTGGCTCGACAATTCAACAAGATATTTGCATACCGTTGAAGTCTGCTCACATGTTGTAGTCGAAGTATGTTAGGATTGTAAACATGTTGAATTAAGCATGTTTGTTCAGCCTAATTTTTTAAGTTAACTTGTTCCCTAAGTTAGTTTGTGTAATGGGTATGCGTGTAAAAGCGCATTAATTTAATGTGTTAGTTTTTTTATAAATAACACACTAGTCACTCATCATTACGACACTGCAAATTCTAATTAGAATGAGATAGATTATTTGTCATTCTATAACATTTATAATTTTGTTAGAAAATAAAATAAAGAATAATAATTTATATCAATTTATAATTGTGTTCTTCCTACTTTTCTTCCTACTTTTCTAATTGTGTTCTTCCTACTTTTCTTTTTTTATCAATTTCTTGTCCGTTAAAAAACATATTATACTTTATAATTCTGACATCCTTTCACAACATCACACAACTCTTTGTAAAATTAATACGAAGGATTGAAGCTAGTTCAAAACAACCTAGAACCATCTTAGGAATCCTAATATTCTCAACACTATTGTTTTACCTTGAGAAAAAGTTATGCGAAAGACCATGTTAATTAGAGGATTTTTTACTTATATGCCATCTTTTTGAAAAAATAATACCATACTGCCACACTTTATGATTTAAATACCAGATTGCCACACTCTTAACAACAGTTCGCCCTTAGCATGGATGAACCGGTGCAAACAAAATCACCTTCATTGGTTCGCCATCGTACCGAGGAACCTATGCACAAGCTTTTTTTTCTTCGTTTTTCTTTAAATGTTTTCTGAATATTAAATCTAAAAAGATAAAAATAAATATATTTAAAATTATTTTTGTTTTAATTTTTTCAGAATAAAAAATAACATTTAAAATAATCAAAAACGATAAAAAATAGATACTTAATTAATCGAAAAAAGAAAATAAATATATTAAAATAAACTACAAATCACAAAGTTTAACAAAAAAAATTGCAAATGATCAAAATCGAAATAAAAATGAGAATAAAACTACTCGGCTGAACACACACTAACGATTAAGAAAGAGAATGCAAACTACACTAAAAAAATAAAGCGAATACACCGATATGATCTTCGTGCAATACATATTCATAAAACAGTTAATTAAAAATGAAAACTCAAAATATTTTACCTGTTAATTTTGTATATAGTATCGAATCACTTTTAATAATTTGTATCACATTTCAACATTTAATAAATTAGTGTATTGTATTATTGCATTATTAATAAAAAAACATTAGTTAGAATATTTTATTTTATAAAATATTAATTAAATAATTTTAATTATTTTAATTATATTATATTAATAAATATATTAAAAAAACATTTAAACAAAAAAAAAAAACTAGTGCATGGGGTTGTCCATGCGAAAGACGAACCAATGAAGATAATTTTTCTCTATTCCCGTTCGTCCATGCTAAGGACCAACTGTTGCAAAAAAAAGTGTGGCAGTTTGAAATTTAAAGTAGAAAGTGTGGCAATGTGGTTTTTTTTTTTTTTAAAACATGGCAGATAGGTAAAAAAACCCTTAATTAGAAATATGTCAATGTTAGGAGCTTCGAATTTTTTTCATATCATATAAAATTAGTCTTTCAATGAGGTGCATCTAATATGGACAAAGTTCTAATGGGTTTTTTATATAATACTTGGTTTATCATTGTATAATATTATCAATTCAACTACCACTGTTATTGGTTGTTGTTAGAGATAAAAAAATTGTTAAATAGCCACTCTATTTGTTTTAATTTTATCTCATCCAAGGCGAGATCAATTTGTATACAAGGTAAACATTTTGAGTGGTTGGTGCCAACTCTTCAACGATGTAGACAATTTTGTAAAATACATGATGTGTATCTTAAAAGTTGTTCAAAATTATATTATTGTCTAACATTCTTTTTTTTCTCTTTCTAAATTCAAATGGCTCAAATAATTTGCATAGATGAAGAATCTGCGCTATAAATTAATGTTTTCTGAATCAAGCTATAGATTATATAAATGTTTAACATACATAACTGGGAATGCATGGACAATTATTTTATTTTATTAGTATTGTTAGGCATAGAGAATTGTTATATATTTGTTTAGGCTTCAGATTTCTTATTATCTTTTCAGCAAATTTTCTATATGAGCCACTACCTATATAACGGCTTGACCCCACGTTGAGATCTCTTATGCAATTTGTATAAATCATGTACAACCTTCTTCACATGTTTGTCACATCAAACTTAAACAGATAAAAATAAAAAGAGAAATGATGCTTTGACTTTGAATTTGACACTACACTGTTTTTTTACTGTCAAAAAATATGATTGAAGAGTAAAATATTATAATAGTGAATCATTTTTAAAAAATAATGTTTTTTATTTTTAAATTAAAAATATTAATATATAATTATGTAAGTAATCATATTTATTATTTTATTAGTTAATATTTTATTTTTAATTAATCAATTTTATTTTATTATCAAATATTATAATATTTGATTGTTTATTAAACAACTTCATATCCTTATTAATTAATATTTTATTTTTTATTAATTAACTTTGTTTTATTATTAAAATTATTTTTAGTATCTGAGCGTTTATTAATCAACCTCATCATTTTATTAACTAATATTTTATTTTTTATTAACCAACTTTATTTTACTACTAAATTATTTTTAATATCAAAATATTTATTAAACGATTTCATCACTTTATTAATCAAATTTTTATATTTTATAACTAATTTTTTATCAATAAAAAATATGTGTACATATATTATTTTCGGATATTATTTCCAATATTGTTCATTAAAAAATATTGTTCACCATATAAATATGATGAATCGTATATATAAATAAATTTGGATGCAAGTGTAGTGTCAAGATAACACACCTGAAATAAAAACTACTAAAAGATTTTAATATATGATATCTTGCTTATTAAAACTATAAAAAATAAGGAAGATGAAACACAACAGATGCCATTAAAAAGAAAGCACCAAAGAGAAATAGTAAGAACATTAAAATTACAACAAAAGAAAAACATCATCCAAAAATATTAAGAGCCTATTTGTTGTCCAATTGGTAAAATAATTAAATGTATTTTTAAAAAATTATTTTGAGTTCAATTACATGAATAAAAAAATTGATGAGAATGAAGAATAATGTCAACCACTACTACACATAATGTATTTAATATCAAATATAGACCTGTAAATTCTTGGGTGCTTAATTTTTTTATATTTTTTCAACATCACACACAGACCACTTTTAGGTCGCTATTTTCATATTTTTCTAATAAATGAATCATAATTTCATTGCACTAAATAGCTAGGACGCATACATATATATTTTTCAAAGTGAACATTAATTTGATTTATATAGGTTATAATAATCTAAGATACATTTGATTTAAGATACACACAAGTGTACAATATTATGAGGAAGTTTACACAAGGTGGACTAATACATCAACAAAATCAGTGAAAACATAAAAAATATCCAACCATTTATAAGTCATTTCCCACAGATTAAATACCAAAATGCAATCCACAAGAAGATGAGTTGTTGTAGCTTCAGTAGACAACACCAAAATCACATTTTCTGCAGTAGACAACACCAAAATCACACTTACTGACAATAAATAATAACACCAATCAAAATCAACAGAGAACATCAAAGACAAGAAACTCAAATAAAATAATTATATACAACTCACCATATAAAACTTAATTTTTATATAACTCAAAGAAACATTTTGCACAACGGAGTCGTAAATAATACAAATCATCTTGTGTTAATTCTGTTGAGTCGTCAAATACCTACAATACGAAAATAACAATATAGATTTATTCTTTGAAAATTCACATTAGGTTGCAAAAGGCAAAGTAAATGACAAAGTAAAATTATTCTTATTACCTACATCCAATGCTCGGTTATATTGGCAGAGACAATATCCAACATATTTTTCATCACATAATACCCACAATCATTACACTTATGTTGGTTACTTGTCTACAAATGAGTCACATAATTAATTAATACTTATCATAAAATTAAATGTAGACTTATAATTTACATTACACTTACATTGGGACGAAGCCATATAGCCTTTTTCTTATTGCCATGTTTTTCCATTTGATGAACCCCAAAAGCACTAATTCAGAAGAAAAAAAATCCATATAAAGCCACGTAAAAGATGAAATTACATTTTAATGAATATAGGATATATATATATATATATATATATATATATATATATATATATATATATATATATATTCTAACAAAAGTCACATAAAAGGTAAACTTACGATGTAACAATTTTCTTCGAGATTCGATCAATATCTCGATGAAGTGAACATAAGACGACCATAATATTATCTTTTGGACAAATGACTATTAATTGTCAATGACTTATGTACGTGTATGAAAACACAAAAGTCATGTAAAATATCTATGTTATCAAAGGTCATCCTTTGACTTTGTATAAAGGAAGTTTTATTAATATCATATCCACTCCAAGTTATTATGTTACATTTAGGCTCATAGGACAACCACTTAAGTGTTTTAGAAGCACTATCATCATTAGTAATTTTTTATTTAAACCACTCAGAGAAACTCTTATTATGCTCTTTTAACAACCCTCTTTCATTCATCTTTGGGTACTTCTTCTTTATGATGTTTTTGTGAGCAGATAAGTAAGGTTGAACTTCATTTGTGTTATTCAATATATACAAATGCGCTTGAACAACCACATTAATACTTAAGCTCTTGACCTTTAAACCTTGTGTACCCACACCCTCACATCTTCCATCATGACGAGACTTGGGAACCCCTACAGCATCCACTTCTGACAAATAGTTAGAACAAAACTCAATTTCTTCTTCTGCAATACACCTCTCAATAATCGATGCTTCCGGACGGTGTGGGTTTTTTGTATACCCTTTTAGGATCTTCATGTAACGCTCTATTGGATACATCCACCGTAAAAAAATCGGACCACATAATCTAATCTCCCTAACTAGATGAACAATCAAGTGAACCATAATGTCAAAAAATGAAGGAGGAAAATACATCTCTAATTGGCACAAGATAACTGCAACCTCATTTTCCAAATCGTCTAACTTTAATAGATCAATGGCTTTACAACAAATTGCATTGAAAAATAAGCACAACCTAGTTATCATCTTCCTAACATTGTTAGGAAATATCCCACGAATAGCCATTGGTAGTAGCTGTTGCATTAAGACATGACAGTCATGAGATTTTAAGCCAACTAATTTGAGATCTTTAATTGATACAAGCCTCTTGACATTTGATGAGTAACCATGCGGTACTTTGATACTTTGTAAACACTCGCAAAAACTTATTTTATCTTTTTTAGACAAAGTGTAGCAGGCAGGAGGAAAATATGTCTTGTTACCTACATATTGTGGAGTTAACTCTTCTCGTATACCCATCAAACATATCTTGTCCAATATCACGCATCATGTCTTCCAAACGATCATCCATTTCTACACTGACATCATCTCTTTGGGGCATATTTGACTTTGCTGCTACTTCACCGTGCCATATCCATTATGTATAACTTTGACAAATCCCTACACAAATTAGATGATCCATGATTTCTTTCTTACTACGTTTTGGCTCTTTATTTGCACAACGAACACGTGGACAGAGAAAAAGCACAGGAAGACTTTTTTTATCATTACTTTCAGGAGGAGGAAGATTTTTCTGAGCATTACTTTCACCAAACTGTAGAAATTCCACCACTCCATGTTCGTACTCATCACTTAATCGATTAGCTCTCATCCAACTATGATCCATACCTATGTTCCGAAATTAATGCATACCGAGTTAAATCATTGAGATAGTTACAATAGTCCCTATATATATATATATATATATATATATATATATATATATATATATATATATATATATATATATATATATATATATTCAAACCATTAAATCCCTAATTCCAACCATTATATCATAACTCTAAACTGCTTGAAATAGAGGAGCTTGAGAATGCGAGAGTGACGAATAGGGTTTATAATTTGTTGAATAATTTTTCAGGAAGCTCTTATTGATTAAGTTATTGCCTAATTAATAAAGAAAATCATGGTTCTTAATTAACTAATCAAGAAAATCACGGTTCCTAAATCACGGTTCCTAATAAAGAAAGTTGTTGCCTAATTAACATTGTACACTATTATGAAGGACCTACCATCGTCACCTGAAATTTGTTCATGGAAATTGGTTTGAACTGATATTTCATTAATGACATTTCTTTTGAGGCCATTCTCATCTAGGCTAGTAGCAGAAAATCATTTAGTAGTAGAATAGTTGACTAACAAGACAAGTTCTTATGAAAGGAAAAGATGGATTATGAAGAAAACGTTATCCATAAACACATGAGAAATAAATGTTGAAGTTTCTAACAATTTGAGTAATAATTATGAAAATTGTAGCTAACCTGAATGAAGAGAAGACTTGAATCAATCTGTAATGTTGGTTGTTGCGTACAGTGAATAGTCGTGTTGCTGAGTATTTGCAAAACGACGAACAAAGAACGGAGGTTGTTCATAGCTTGGAGGAAATCGGAAATCGGAAGCTTGGAACGTGAAGAAGAAGCTTGAAAGGTTGGCAGATAGCTTGAAGTCATGTTTATGGAGAAGACAAAAACCTGGATGAAGAGTCACCGCAATGAGAAGACATAAACCTGGAAAAGAATAAGCCTGAAAGGTTGACAGATGAAGGGTTATTGGTGACAGTGAGGATGTTGATGGTCTATGAGAAGGTTGACGTGATGAAGTGAGATATGGAGATGAAGGTATGGAGGTTTTAGATGAATATGTAGCGTGAATAGGGTTTATAATTTGGTGAATAATTTTTCCTATCGGTTTAATATTGAAACCGATGTGAAATCCTTTTTGGGACAAGACTTTTCCCATCGGTTTTGGGCCAAAACCGATATGAAAACGTTTTTTACTTTTTATTTAATTTTCATTAAACCTTTTTGGGCCAAGACATTTCCCATTGGTTTTGGGCCAGAACCGATATGAAAACGTTTTTAATTTTTTATTTAATTTTCATTAGTCCTTTTTGGACCAAGACTTTTCCCATCGTGTTTTTATTCTTTTTCATATTGTACTTTTCACTTCGGAGGAAATTAAGACCCGAAGTGAAATGTTGTTATAGCAAGTTTTATTTTATTTACAAAACTGCCACCGTGGTATATTTTTTCATAAATCAAATATTTTTCAAATCATATATTTTGAAACCTGATGTGAAATCTTTTTCTGAAATGTCATTTTTTTAGTAGTGTCATTACATTGAAGACCTATATTTTAGATCTTCAAATCATATAATGGAATGGTAGATCAAATGGTGTGTCCAAGGAGATATTCAATCGCTTTTGCACCCATTTATTTGTGATATGAACAAAAAAAATGGTTAGACACAAAAGAAAGGTCAGATAAATAAATAATCTTTTGCCCAAATAAATATTTAAGAACAGAAACCTTAATCGAAAATAATTTTCTGCTCTTGCAATCCATCAAGGAGAACTCTTCACGAAAAACACTATTGCAAACCTAAAACTCTTCATGACGTTTCAATGCTTGAAAGGCACAAGTCTTGATATTCAGTATGCTTTTATAGTGGATATTTTTTATGTTTCACGTGGATCACTAATGATAATTTATGTATCGTTGATAGTAATGAAATGGACAGTGAGGATTTAATTAAGGATTTGTTAAATGTACCAATTTTAAAGCTAAATTTTACGTCGGTTTTTTATGAAAACCGGTGTGTTATAACATTTAAACTTAAAAATGAAAAATACAATTAAATAGAGGTTCAAATTTTAACGTTATATTTTAGCACTAGAGTTTACCTCGGTTTTGTAAGAAAACTCATGGGTTAGAACATTAATTAATTTACAATTAAAAAATACAATTAACACGGAATTTAGAATAGCATGTGGCGCTCATGCATTGGAAACGTCTCTTTTAGGTTATCACTAGAATAGCAATGATCTTATTATTTTAAATTAGTAACGTCTCTTTTAAATTATCAAAGAGGCTTTTCAGTTATTTAAATGTCTAATTACCAACTCATTGAGTCAAAGTCTTTTCTTATTTTCAACTTCTCATTACCAACTCTCGGTTTTCTTGTTACGAACTTATCACAAATGGATGCAAATTTGTTGTTTGTTATTAAATAAAACTATGTTAACTTCAACGATTTCAAAGTTTTAGAAAAAACGTTGAAGGAAGTTGTTACCAAACAAAAGTTTAGTGGGTACTTTAACATTCTACATGGCCTCATATACACTAACCTTGTTAAAGAGTTCTGGATAAATGCGTCTGTTGTGCCAGCTGGTGATAAAGAAATCATTTAACCCTATGTCAATGTCGATCATTTTTTCATTACTCCATCACTGATTGCTTTGACAATCAACTATGAAGAGTTTGGTAGTTGTGTTGAACATTATAAATTTAACTGTGTTTATGTAAACCTCCTTCACTGAATTTATGCCAAAGATATTAATCTCTCTAGTCCTACTTCTCTACGCCCTATTGCAAAATTTTGGTTTCAACTTCTATTGTCAAATCTCCTCCTAAGATAGAAAGACATGGAAACACTTACTTTGTATGACAAGCATCTCTTGTTATTCCTCACCTACAACATGAGAGTTAATCTTCCTCTTACCATTTTCAACTTCTTGAAAAAAATGATAGAGATTTCTCGTGAGGAAAATTCTTTTCGCATACCTTATGGAAGAGTTCCTTCTGAACTTTTCAATAAGTTAGGGATGGTTAGGGTGATGTTCTAGTTGAGTGGACTGAGAAGTTTAAATTTGTTGAATAGTTTTATTTGTTTGTGATGTTGTAATTTCTTTGGTGATGTTGTAGTTCCTATCAATTAAATATTTAAATTTTACTATTATTGTCTATTCTTGTTTAACCCAGTTTTTGTGTTAAATCGTTGAAAACAATTAATAATATGGCAAATAGGGTTTGAAGCGAGGTTCCTTATAGCTATATTAACTCAAATCTAAAACAAAAATGAGATAACATATTTATTATTATCTTATGCATTAATGAAGGTGCTAACTTATAGTTGTGTTACCTCGGTTTTTTATAACACTGATGTTACATGTTTATTATCTTATTAATAAAATCAAACTTTGCACTCCCAATACATATTCTCTCGATTTTTTTTGCGTGTTTCACATGAAAGCTCTGTCATGAAATATATTATTTGTTGTAGTGAACTAAAATAAATGGTATTTAATAAAATTAATTCTTTATACTATAAGTGAATATTTCATTGACATAAGAAGATAAAAATTAACAACCACGATAATTTGTTTACTCAGTTCAATCAAACTATCTATTCAGGTGGAGAGAACAACTCTTTGATTCACTCTATTTCCGAAAATTATTATAAAAAAATTTTAAATGAGTTATAAGAAAATAATTACAAAGTTCTCAGTAACAAACTTTATTTTCTACCCAAGGGTTTTTCAATCTCTTCAACTCTCTATATATGAATCACACAAGCCAAAGTATTTAGAAGGGTTTTGCATTCTCCTTAGTACCCTAAAGGGTTCCTTCAACCTTTGTCTCTCTAAGTTTTCCCTTATAAGGATTGTCATATTTTCCCTCTATCTTCAGTTGTAAAGTTCTAATGGTTGTGATAACAAAAATGTAAGAGATACATATTTATAACTACTGAAATCCTCCAGTTCTATAACAAGTCAAAAACTTAACTCATTAACGAACAGATCTACGGACCAAAGCAAAGAATTTCATAACACATGAAACGAGAAAACCAAACGGGATGGCCAAAAAACTCGAACCACCCGTGGAACAGCCCAAACTATTGGCCACCGCCTCCAGTGTCGATTTCTAATTTTTCGTGACCATCGAATTGGCTACCTGAAGTTCCAATGCCTTTTGTCAACCTTTTGGCTATATTTACAAATTTTTGACTTCTCCAATCACGAAATATATTTTCATTCTCTTTATCGCTTAAGGTTTTAAGTCATAATTTAAAATGTTTTTTTAAGCAAAGGAATGATTCCATTGAATCGTAAAATTTACGACAGAATTCAAGAGTATTTTCTAGCAATCACCTTCAAAAATAAATAGTAATATGATCTTGCCTAAGATGATAATTCATTTCCAACTAACATCATTGAATTTTATACGACGACCAATTTTTATTGGATCTGGTTCTTGTGAACCATGATAAAATTCATCTTTCTTCGTTTATTTCACATAGGTATGGAAATAAAATGAATTAGTGTCACATTGCTTTGACCATTAGGCTCTAAAAATATCTAGAACATTAGTGAGTCTATATTCCTAACCAGAGCCCAATGCAGGTTGAATGGGTCGTTTGTTTTTTCTTTTGCAGATAAAGGTTTCTTGGGTTCGTCTTGATTGGGGTGATTCCTAATGTTCACGTTATGTGTCTAATGTTTATTTTAGTTATTCTATTATGGAGACGATGTCTATGTAAGAGAAACTTATATATAGAAAAAGGCCGTTAGTGGTTAATTGTTATGTGTTATGGGAATTTAAGTCATTATGCTTTAGAGGTGAAAGGTTGTGAGTGGTAACATTTGTTAGTTAGGGTATTATGATTGTATTAGTTTTTCAAACTTTATTGCTCAAATGAAGTTATTGGATCTTCCTTTGTTTGATATGAATTTGACCAGGTTTCATCCTAATGGGGGGATGCCTGGGAACTTGATAGGTTTCTTGGTTTTTAGGGTTGGTGAGATTGTTGGGGGAATATTTCTTAGTGGTATCTTCCTAGAAATGTCTATTATTATTCCATTTTGTCTTTCGTTATGCAAACTAAATTCAGGGTCCTAAACCTTTTATATTTAATAATTGTTGGCTTGATCCTTCTAAGTTGAGTTAGATTGCTCACGTTAGCTAATTTTATTTCCTCTAATTGGAAGCCTTTGTTATTAGAGATAAACTCAAGTATTTGAAAGGTAACTAAAAGTGTGGAATAAATAAATGTTTGGTCAACTAGATCATCTATTTGATTACTTGAAATTAGACGTTAGTGCTTTGGATTTGAAAGTTGAGAGTGGTGTGTTTCTACCTAATGAGATTTATGATAGAACTAAATCACTTTCAGACTTATGGTATCTTCTCTGAACAAAGAATTCCCTTTTATTTAAGCATTCTCATAATGGATGGATGAAAGAAGACGATGAAAATATTGGCTTCTTTCATTCTTGTGTTAAAAGTAGAAGTATTAGGAATGTTATCTTTACTTTTATGAGCATTTTGAGGAACCTGTGTTGGATATACCTATTTTTGATATGGTGCATTTGTGAAGTCAAGCTTTTCCGTATTTTATATTTTGATAAATTCAACAAATACATGTGTATCAAGAAAGGATGAGTAAAATATCAAGAAGGCTATGGATCAAGATTGCACTACTTAAAGACTAGCTTTGATTGATTGAACTTCAATTTCTAATGGTACAAGTTTTCAATTCAAGCCTTGGTATATTTTAGTGCTCAAATTACACTCTTTTCACACATATGCATAAATATGTTTTGAAAACTCTTTTGCATTGATTACACATCATTTTCTAAAGTTTATAGAATTTTGTGTCCCAGTGTAACTGGTTACTTGAGAATGGTAGCCTGTTACATCAACTTTTATAGAACTGAGTTTTTAACGTTTTAGGCAAACCTTCAGTGAAGTAACCGGTTACTTCACAATGTAACCGGTTACTTGAACCAATTTTTTAAAAAATATATATATGTTACAGCAATGTAATCGGTTACCTGGATGAAATAACCGGTTACTTTATTGAACCAATGCCATTTTAACTTTGAAAATTAAGGCAAACGATTTTTTTTTGCAACCATTGATCATGACATATTTCCATCATTACATACTCATTCAAAGACGTATTAAGAGGATATAAATACTCTAAATTTTCATATTTAATTTTTTACCTCTTTCATTACAATTTCAAATCATTCATCCTTTTAAATTTCAACAAGTATTCTTGATATCAAAATTTTCATTGGAAATTTTTGCAAACTTTGTCAAAACTCTTTAGAAAAATTCCATCATTACACATATTCATTTGAGAACTTATATATCATTGAGAATTATTTACTTGAAAGAGAAGATCAATCAAGGGATTGATACATTATATATTCCATTCCAAACTCTTATAAAAAACAAGAAATTCTTGTTGTAACCTTGCTGTCCAGGATTATTGGAAGGAAAAGAAGTCACTTTGAGAGGATTATTTTCTTAGTGGACTTAGTGAAAATCCAAGAGGATTGTTCTTGGTGTTTTTGGTATTGGTCATATACAAGTTCAAACTATAATGAAATCTCTTACATGTGGTAAGGGGACTAGACGTACCTTCGATTGTGAAGGAATCTAGGATATATCCTTGTGTAATTTATTTTTCTGCATTCTACTACTTTCATAAACTCACCATAAACTAGAAAAATAATCCAAACATCACTAAAAATCGTTAAATTTTTAACTACCTAATTCACCCCCTCTTAGGCGCATTTCATACTTACAATTGGCATCAGAGCAGGTTATAGGTTAATTGTTCCTAAAGATTCAGAGTGGCTTCCGCCAATCAAAATCCGGTTTTTAGAGACGGTGGTAGCAATAAAAATCATCTATTGTTTTGTGGCGAATACTTTGATTTTTGGAAAATCCGCATGAAGGCTCATTTAAAAACGCAAAGAGAAGAAATATGGGATGCTGTCCAAAGTGGTCCATTTGCTCCAACATGTGTTGTCAATGGTGTTGGAACATCAAAGCCTAAAGAATCATGGGATCACAATGATAAGAAAAAAGTTCTCACTGATAAAAAAGAAACTAATCTTCTTCAAGGTGAACTTAGCATGGATGAATTATTTCATGTTTCTACATGCACAACGGCAAAAGAAATATGTAATACTTTCGTAGAAACTCGTGAAGGAACCTATAAAGTTAAAAGATCAAGATTGAATACATTGAGTCAAGAATACGAAATATTCAGAATACAACCCGAAGAATCAATCCTCAACTTGCAGAAAAGATTCGTGCATTTGACAAATCACTTGAAAGCACTTGGTAAAACATTAACTAACAATGAACTTAATCTAAAAGTGCTTAGATTTTTAACCATGGAATGGAAACCAAAAGTTACCATAATTTTGGAAAAGAAAATCCTTTTCATCAATGACTTCTGAAACATTGTTTGGAAAACTTCAAGAATATGAGACGGAACTCGGAAGACTTTAAAAGCATGAAAATCAAGAGAAGAAATCCAAAGACATCACTTTGAAAGTATATTTAAAAGAAAGTAAAAATAAGGATGCACCAGAGGAAGATAAAAACTTCATGCTTCTTGAAAAAAGGGTTGGTAAGTTCTTTGATAAAAATGATAAATCTTCTTCTTATGCAAAAAGAAAGAAACATTTTAGGAAAAAGGAGACTTTCACTTCAACAAAAGATGTCACATGTTATGAATGTGGTAAACAAGGTCACATAAAGTCGGATTGGCCAAACCTCTCCAAAAAAAGGTGGCTTCAAAGGCAAAATGGAGTTTAAGAACAAAAATAAAGCCTATGTTGCATGGGAAGTCAATGAGATATGTTCTTCATCTGATTCAGATAGTGATGAAAGTGAAAATCTAGCATTTATAGCTTCACACCATTCCGATGATGAATATAATGAGGTTAGTAATGAAATTTCTCTTTACGATAATGATGCACAAGGTGCCATAGATGAACTCTTAAATGAGTGCAAAATTTTGTACAAAACTATTTCATCTCAAAAGAAACATATTTCATCTTTAGAAGAAAAAGTTGAGAAAATGAAGAATGATTTCAAGGATGAAAAACAAAGAACTATTAATGAACAAAAACAAAATGTTGTATGCAATAATTGTGAATCACTTTCTTTTTAAATTGATCAATTAAAAAGAGCCCTTTAAAGATATGAAAACGGACAAGTTGGATTGGAAAATGTTATTAGCAAACAAAAGCATCCTATAGATAAAAGTGGGCTTGGTTACTCAAAGTTTTCAAAACCAAGTCCCAACAAAACTATCATTGTTAAGGCTAGTAACCAACCAATCCAAGAGAAAGTGAACAAGCCTAAAGTAGTTCATCATTATCCTAAAAATAAAAGATTTGTTAAAAATAAATCTTATCCTCGTAGATATATAGAAGTAATTTTGAACCTACTTACTTTTATTGTGGTATTGTAGGTCATACACCTAATTCTTGCTATGTTAGAAAATTTAGTGTAGCAAGTGGGCATTATTTGTGGGTAAAGAAAGGTACTATTTATGAAGGATCTAGAGCAATTTCGGTACCTAACAAAACTTAATTTGTTTTGTAGGAATGCTTGAAAACTACTTCAAATCTATATTATCTCGATAGTGGTTGTTCCAAGCATATGACGGGATACATAAACCAATTTTAAAATCTAGTGCTAAAAGCCAAGGGTTTTGTAACTTATGGAAACAATAATAAAGGGAAGAATTCTTGGTAGTTGCAAAGTTGGTGCACCACCTTTCACACTCATTGAAGATGTTCTTTATGTCTAAGGACTAAAGCATAATCTTCTAATTATAAGTCAACTTTGTGACAAGGGCTTCAAGATACACTTCATCAAATATGAATGCTTGATTTTAGATGAAGTCACCAATGAGGTAAAACTCAAAGATAACAGAATTAATAGTATGTTTATGATTTCTTTAGATGATTTATCTTTGAAAAGTAAAATTTCTTATGGTAAATAATAATGAATCATGGTTATGGCATAAAAGGGAAGCCCATATACACATGGATCATTTAAATAAATTAACCAAACATGATCTTGGTATTGGCTTACCAAAGATAAAGTTTGTCAAAGATAAATTATGTAGTGCTTGTCAAAAGGGAAAATAAACCAAATCAACTTTCAAATCAAATAATGTGGTTTCAACAACAAGACCACTTCAACTGTTGCATATGGACTTATTTGGTGCATCAAGAACCGGGAGCTTCGGAGGTAATGTATATGCTTTAGTTATTGTTGATGATTTTCTAGATATTCTTGGACTTTGTTCCTTTTGCATAAAAGTGATACTTTCAAATCTTTTAAGAAATATGCAAAGAAAATTCAAAATTAAAAATCATTAAAGATTGTATCCATAAGAAGTTATCAAGGTGGAGAATTCCAACATGCATAGTTTGAAGAGTTTTGTGAAGAACATGGTATCTCTCATAATTTTTCAGCACCAAGGACTCCACAACAAAATGGAGTAGTCAAAAGAAAGAATTGATTTCTGGTGGAACTTGCAAGAACATTTATTAGTGATGTAAATCTACCTCAAGTTATCACGACATGTTATGTTGGAAATCGAGTTATCATTAGACCTATCTTGAAAAAGACTCCATATGAACTTTTAAAAGGAAGAAAGCCAAACATTACTCACTTTCATATTTTTGGAGGCAAGTGTTTTGTCCTCAACAATGACAAAGACAACCTCGGTAAGTTTGACGAGAAATCCGGCAAATGTATATTTCTTGATTATTCTCTTTCTAGTAAAGCTTATAGAATTTATAATAAAAGAAATTTAACTATTGAAGAATCTATGCATGTTTCTTTTAATGAAACTAACACCTCTAAGGAGGACATAGTTGTTTATGATGATGATGATGATGATGATGAAATATTAGAAGTTCCTCAATAAAATTCTTCCAAATATTTCAATGAGGATCAATTAAAACAACAACAACAACAACAACAAGAACTTCCACAACAAGATTCAAATCATAATGATCTTCCTCAAGAATGGAGAACACATCGTGATCACCCAACTAACAAAGTAATTGGTGATATAAGCATAGGAGTTTCAACAAGACTAAATCTAAAATATGCTTTCTTGAACATGGAATTTTTCTCTCAAATTTAACCTTCCAAAGTTGATGAAGCCTTAGGAGAGGATCAACGGATAATTATTATGCAAGAAGAGTTAAACCAATTTGAAAGGAATCAATTTTGGGAACTTGTCCTTAGACCAAGCAATAAACACATTATAGGAACAAGATGGGTGTTTAAAACCAAACTTGATGAGAACGGTATAATTGTTTGAAACAAAGCAAGGTTGGTGGCTCAAGGTTATAATCAAGAAGAAGGGATTTATTTTGAAGAAACTTTCGCTTTAGTTGCAAGGTTAAAACTTATTTGTCTTTTACTTGCTTATGTTTTTTATTTAAATTTTTAGATATACCAAATGGATGTCAATGGAGCATTCCTGAATGGCTACATCAATGAAGAAGTCTATGTCAAACAACCCTCGGGATTTGAAGACTTCAAGAATCCTACACATGTCTTTAAGTTGAGAAAAGCTCTTTATGGTTTAAAACAAAGAGCATGGTATGATAGACTTAGTAATTTTCTATGCGAAAATGGATTTGAAAAAGGTTAATTTGATAAGACCTTGTATATTAAGAAAATCAAAGGTAACACTTTATTGGTTCAAGTCTATGTTAACGATATCATCTTCGGTTCAACAAACGAAGAAATATGTGAAGAATTTTCATTATGATGCAAGGAGAATTTGAGATGTCCATGATGGGTAAGATGAAATATTTTTTTAGAATTCAAATTAAGCAACTAAAAGATGGAATCTTTATCAACCAATCCAATTATTGCAAAGAATTATTGAAAAAAATTGATATGGATAGTTGCAAAGTAATGTCTAAACCAATGGGATTTGTAACTTATGTTGATCGAGATGAATTCGGTGTTTCCATTGATATTACAAAATATCGAGGTATGATTAGTTCCTTATTATATTTGACAGCAAGTCGTCCTGACATAATGTTTAGTGTTTGTCTTTGTGCTCGATAAAGGAATCACACCTCATGGCGGTAAAGTGGATCATGAGATATCTTAAAGGAACAATAAATGTCGGCTTATGATATCTAAAAGGTAGTGTTTGCAATTTAACTTGTTATTATGCAGGATTTAAAACTGATAGAAAAAGCACGAGTGGTACTTGTCACATTCTTGGAAATTCATTAGTATCTTGGGCTTGCAAGAAACACGCATGCGTTGCTCTTAGCACGGCCGAAGCAGAATACATAGCAGCGGGTAGTTGTTGTGCACAAATTCTTTGGCTCAAGCAACAACTTCGTGACGATGGACTCAATATAGGATGAATTCCTCTATGTTATGTCAACACAAGTGCGATAAATATAACAAAGAATTTGGTCATGCACTCAAGAACCAAACACATTGATATTCGGCATCATTTCCTTCGTGATCACGTGCTTCAAGGAGATGTTGAAGTTACTTTTTTCGATACTCATAATCAACTCGCAGATATATTCACTAAACCTTTGGCTCGAGATCCTTTCTTCAAAATTCGACGAGAATTGGGAATCTTGGATGAAAAAGACGTCTAAGAATTGGTACACGTATTTAATTATTTCAATTTTCATCATATTTCATCTACAATTTTATTGTATAGCATGTTTTTTCTATAAATAAATGTCCACATACTTCCTAAACATGTTTTCTCGATGATATATGTGTTTTTATGGGTGCTTATATGATAAATTTGAGTTACAACGCTACTGTTTTTTTTATCATTTTTCAATTTTTTTTCTCAAGTAACCGGTTACCTGAGTTAAGTAACCAGTTATTTCACAAAAAATTTCACTTTTAGAAAATGCATTTTGCCTTTATTTGTTGAGGTAACTGGTTACCTGAATAGAGTAACCAGTTACATTATTGTGTGTGCTAATTTTTTTTATTTGTGGTTAAGAGTGTCATTAATGTATTGGTCAAAGCTTCATCTCTTCCATCTACTCCCTCATATCCATTAACTTTGCACCAAATACCAATCTTATCTCATTAAAATCCCACTTTAACAAATCTATTATATTACTCTTCTATTCCCACAAATCAAAATAAGCCCTTTCAAAAAGCACTTATTTGTCACCCACAAATCATTCCAAAAATCACCATTATAAATCCTACTTTCACCTCTCCAAATCTCTTCAATGGCCCCTCCAAGGAAATCACGAGGCAAAGCACCCATGGCTAAAAGCTCCCGTCCAAATTTTGATATAACACTGAAGTTATCCTAAAAACAGTGAAACCAAGGAGGTTGCTCTTCAACTACAGTACCAAACCTTTGATTCCTCCCAAGAAAATGGTACATGGTAGTGGTAATTTCATGAAGAAAATATCCTTAGTCGGTAAGTTTCTAGTTTCAGCCTACGAATATTCTACCCTCCCAAAAGGTGGTTTCCTTAAGGGTATCATGGTTAACACCAAAGGGTATAGGCACAAGGGTCTCCCTTAGGCGGAGCCTCTTTGTAGACAGAAACATTCATCTCTTAGGTCGTACAAGGTCTCACCATGAGATTTTGTTTTTGGACTATACAAAGAGTTAAAGGTGTCATTCTAAAGTCCTACCCCCCCATAAAGATAGTCTTGTGAGGTTTTCCTTTTTATGAACTTCACCAACTCTAGGCAAAATCGTCAAAAAAACTCATAGGGGTGTTCACCCCCTTAGCCAATAGACGATCCTTCTTTCTAAGGTTTTTCATTTGAAATAACATCCCACCAATATCAAAATAATAATACAATAATATGACAATAATAAATAATAATAATAAATAAACAAATAACCAAATAAATATGGAAACAAATAAAATACCAAATAAATAAAACCCCAAAAATAAATGTAGATCTAAGGATTGGATAAACTCTAACTTAAAGAAATTCCACAGCAGAGTCGCCAACTGTAGCAACCCTCTAAAAAAATTCGAGTAACCACCATTACAAATAATCCTAATTTGTTAAGAGATTCTAGATACGCGAGTTGGTTAGACGAAGGGAATGTGTTAGACACCATTCGTCTCCCTTGTTCTCAAGGGGCTCCATTTATAGGTCTAGGGGATAAGTTGGGGATTTTTACTTAATTGCATGGTTTCCATATACTTGAGAAAGTGTTTTAATTTTTAGTTGGGGAACTCGCCTCGATTTTTAAGTCGTGTGCCTATGTATCCTCTTATGAGGAATCACAGTCCCAATTCATAGTTCTTGTGTGTTTGGTTTTTTTTATGGATTATAGAAATGATTCAAATTCTCCTTGAACCTTGTCTAGTTTGAAAATATCTTAGTCGGAGATGTAGTTGGCAGTTATAATATAAAATATCTCCACAACCCTATTTTTTGAAAATGATATTGAATTTGAAATAAGTTAGTAGAAAATTGTTATTATCTGATGGACTAGTTATCTTAGAATGCAATATGCAAAAAATATTTTTGAATGATAAAATGTTTGATAATGCCAAGAAACTGAGGTTAGTATTTTTTTTAGAAAAATAATCGATAAATAATTATGTTATTAAAAATATTCTAATAATAATCCAACATTTATTCCTCAACAATTTTATGATAGAAAAATATTTTAATGCAAATATGTAAAAAGAGACAATGATACGGAAAATGACTACACAAATAGTATAAATAAGTTAAATTAATAGGAATTAAAAAAATAAATAACTAAATAATTTACGTAGGGGTGTGTTTTCCAGTTTGGTAGAAAAATAACGGGTGTAAATAGTAAAGGCTTTTGGCCCACTAATTCAAATTTAAGTCCAAAGGCGATGCGGATGCAAATTATGTAGTAGTAGTAGTAGTAAAAATAGGTGGGTGTGGACAAGAATGGGAGTTCGTTGGGATCCAATGTATGCACCGTACAGGCTTACGGTGGGCTAGCGTGATCCTGAGCGATTGATTCTAATCGAAGAGCCCACAGAAGTAAGATATGGAGCGTCGATTAAAAGTAACAAGAACCAAGGGTGAGGGTGAATGGTTGACTGAGGGTGCATGACATGGACACGTACAGGATCGTTGTGCAACATCCCAATCACGCGGCCGATAAACGGACACGGGATCATTTTCTCAACTCTTTTTCTCTCTCTCTCTCTCTAACACCACATCCCCAGACCCATTCAACCCTTTATCTCCAAAACTCTAAGGACATGAATAAATCCAAGATCTCAACCCCAAAACCCAGAAAACCCAAATTCCCCAACGATGCAACACGACAATAATACAACAATCATCAAAGCTGGGTGTTGTACCCCCAATTTTTATCCCTAAGATTCACTCATACTTCATACCATTGCATTACACAAATATCAAATGGTCTCTCTCTCTCTCTCTCTTATCTTTGGGTTTGCCTTTGAGAGATCACCAAGCACCGTTGAATGTATGTGATGATTGATGTTTGACTAACAATAATGTGTGTATACTTCACTCTCTAAATGTTGTAGGTGAATGGTGCACAAGTCTCTTATTCAAGGAGTCCATAGGTTTATGTGTTTATTTCCATGCCTTCTCTCCTCAATTCTCAAGATTTTTGAAAGTATTGTCTCCCATTGAATATTTCTCTTGTCATCAACTATGGACTCTTATCTTGAGTATATGCTTCATGTTTGAAAGAGATCATCAAATTCAAAGAATTCACAATTCTATGGACATCTACCTTGAATTAGGGTTTTGGACTTCTGAGGATCATATCTTGGTATTTGTGTGAAGTTTCTGGATGATTTCAAAGTCATTTGATTCTTAAGAGGACTTATAATATGAACATACTTGGATCCAAGGAGTTTGATTGATGAGAAGATTGTTTTAGAAGTCTATAATTGCTAACTCTCCATATTGATACTTAATTTATCTTGTATGACTTCAAAGGATCATAACTTGGTCATCCCTTGTCTCCTTGAGCTCATTTTTATTTCACAATGAACTTATGTATAATACAACTTAGTTCAAATGGTAGGAAGAGAAAATTCTTGGAAATTTGCCTATGAAGTCAAAAGATTACAAGTCCTTGATGAATTTCTCAATTGTTGGTCAATCAACTTCAAAAGATCATATCTTGATCATCATTTATCACCTTGAGGTCATTTTTGCACAACAATCTTGAGGATGTGAACTTTATCTCCATATAAATTTTAAAGATCTAAAGTGTTTGGAAGTTGCTTGAAGAAATCAAAAGATTATAAGTCATTTCATGAAAATTCATCAACTTCACAAGGCCACAACTTTCTCAATTTTTTTAATTTTTGGGTGATTCTTTTTTCCAAATTTTCCTTGAGAGGCCTACTTCATATCATCTTTGAAAGTCAAGAGAAATTTTTGAGTAGAACATCAGTTTTGAAAAGTAAAGAATATAGGTCCTTTTTAGAAAGTTGGCATGCTTGACCAAGGCCTGGCCAGAAAAATCAGTGTTTTTTCACATATCCTAAAGGCTATAACTCTCAACTCAAGCATCCATTGGATTTGATTCTTTTTGCATTGTGTTATACTCTTTGAGTGCTTCATTTTGCTCAAGGAAAAATGGAAAACGCGGGAGGGAATTTGATTTGGCCTCAGTTCAAATTTTGTGCCAAAATATATTCGAGCACACCATCAATTTGTGCATTTTGCGCTACCAATCAATTTTAAGCCAAATTTAAGCCTTAATTTCGTGACTAATCATGTTTAGAAGTTGTCCAAAATTAATTATCACCTTGAAACACAAGTTTTGGCTGAGTTTTGATGCACATGAGGTCACACTTCCTTCGTGCACACACCTTGCACGATTTCGCTCCAAATCTCACAATTCCTCCTCATTCTCATCACCACTCACTTCCCTATAAATAGAGGATCATTCCTCACTCATTTCCTCAAGCTTTGATAGCCAAAAAACCCCTGCCAAAGTCTCTCTCGAACCAGATTTTCTGCAACTTCGTTTTCACTCTCAAAGCCATTCCAGTTTGAAATTAACCATTCATTCTTCTTCCTTGAACCTCACTGAAGCTAACAGGACAGGAATTGTGCCTTGAAGCTTCCCAAATCGTGTTATCCAAGTCCAGCTTCAGAGTTCTGAAAGTGAACTTCGTTCAAGTAGGAATCTCCATCAAACCTTGTAAAATAAAACATCATTGCACTCTCACCATTTCCCTGATCCTTGTGATCTTCACCATTTGTGTTTTCATCAAGTATTGACTGAGAATTTCATCAAAATCCTATTCGCTATTATTTGAGTTTTTTCCAAAATTCTCTTTATTCAGTTTAAAAAAAAAATCGCGAGCATGTGGTTGAGATCGTCTTGAAGAGAAGAATCCAAGGATACCACTCATGTGTCTTGATTTTACAGTTTGAGAATCACGTATGGAGGATTGATGGAGGTTGAAGATGACCTATGTGTCCGTCTTCAACCAATGAAAGTGTGACATGTAATTTTTTCAAACTGGATTCGGTAACTTTTCCTTATCGTGCACGCGTAATAGGAGCCCTTGGATCTGATTACTTTTGTGAGTCAGACTCGATCCAACGCGTGATATCTTCCCTTGTTTTATTTTTTTTTGTTTAATTTTAATTCTTGATCTGGTGTGAAAACCAAGGAGGTCCATATCAAGCACATCGCGCCATGTTCATTGGATGTGATTATTAGCGCTATTTGACTTTGATCTAATGGCCCATATTTTTTGGCTTATATTTTTATTTTCTGATTTTATGTTTTAAATGTTTTAAACTTCAAAAAATCATATAAATTTCATTTCTGACACAAAAACTATGAAAAAGTTCACAAAAATATTTTGAAATATTATCTTTCTGAATTTTATTTTTTTCATAATTTTATTTTTAGATTTGATATTTTTTATGATTTTTCTCTTTTATTTGATGTTTTTAATTGTTTTAAAATATTTTTTGATATGTTAAAATTCTGGAAAAATTATGGAAGGATCCAATGGTCATTTGGCAAATATTGGTGACCTCATTTAATTTTTATTTTTTACCATTTTTGGTTAATTTCACCTTTTATTTTATTTTCTAAAAATATCATTTTATTTTGCTGAATTTTTTGAATTTATTTTGAGTCACAAAATTCCTCAACATCAATGGAATTTTGGTGTTGATAGGTCTCTTGACCAAATCCAGCAAGAGAGTTGATTGATTTTGACGAAATAAGACCAAAATAAATTCATCTGATGCAAAATAAACTTGGAAATTATTTCTTCTTCTTCGTCTTATTTTTCTTTTGTCCCGACTCAAAAAAAGTGATCAATTGGTGGCATGAACTTTAATGTTCTAACATAATCCCCAAAAGATGACTTGAGCTCTAATCTTGGTCCAACACCTGTGGCGCTTGTCGTGTGGTCGCGTTGATTTCTAATCAAGCTTCTGGCAAGTTTCCACCATTTGAAATTCTCAAACATCTTTGATCAAGTGATGTGATAATTCCAAAACCAGTGATATACTTGACAAAAAACAATTGAAACCTGTCGTGTGGTCGCGTTGATTCTATCAAGCTTCTGGCAAGTCTTCATGCGTAAGTTTCAAGATGGTCACTTAGCTTACGACTAACAATTAACAATTCGATGATATATTTGACAAGTTTCAAGATGGTCATCTTGCTAACCTTTATTTATTGCTTTTATTTTTCTCTCTTTATTTTTCGCTTTTACTTTTATGCACCTTTATTTTTAGCATTTTTACATTTCATGTCATTTTTTTCTTTGCTCACTTGAGCATTTATATTTTCTATGTCATTTTTCCTTTGCTCACTTGAGCATTTTACTTTCTTGCTATTTTGAATTTGCTCACTTGAGCTTTATTTTCCTTTTCCAAAACACTGAATAATTCAACTTAAACCAAAAAAACTTTTAATTGGACTTAGTTACTATACTTGTGCTTTGAGCTTTATCTTTGGACTTAGGATTAGGACCATTACCTCAGCTTGGAGATCTCAGTGCCCTTGGTGTTATTCTATCTTGTCTAGTTATTATCTTTGTTGCAGGTTATTCAGTTATGCTCGATTAAGAGTGTATTTCCTCCAAATACAACTGTTACTGTGCCCATTTTCTCCTAAGACAAGAGTTCAGCTAAAAGCATTGGTTTACCTGAAGCTTGTGTTTTTTTGTCCGATTATTTGTTGTTTATGTGGTAATCTAAAGGATGGGATATGGTATTGGCTCTTGATGTCAAGTACTAGTCTTCTCCACCGGTTAGATTTTTCTTTACCCTTACCTTTTACTTTATTCACTTAGGTTAGCCTTTTAATCTCCTCCTCATTCTTTAATTTTCAAAATCTTCCTTCTTTTTCAAAGGATTCTTGTTTTCAAAACTCAAACCGCTTTTCATAAAAATCATGGACTTAGGTCCATGCATTTTCAAATTTTCTTTTTCTTAATAAACTTTCAATTCATTTAATAATACTTTGACTTATCTTTTGTTAAGACTAAAAAACACCTAACCTCATTCAAAAAATTTGAGCTCTTTGTGGCTTTTCTAAACTAACATTTTTCCTAAAATCAACCAATACACAACTTTAGTTTTTTTAGCCGAACTACTTGGTTTTGATTTCAACATTGCACATTGTTGGTATGTAGGCCTGGAACTCATTGGAAGTTTTATCAAACCAAGAATTATAAAAAATATACTTCTTTTCTCCCCCCTCTCACACCATCCATTGTGTACATATACTCTTTTTTAGCACACAAATACAAATTTTCAAAAAGTTTCTTGCGGAGCACCGTAGATGATTTGGGTGCATAACACCTTTCCTTTGCATAACTAACCCCTGTCCCAAATCTCTGATCTTTTTTTTAGGATTTTATTCGCTCTTTTTCCTAGTCCTTTGGATAAAATAAAAGCGCAGTGGAGACTCTTTTTTTACTTCTTTGAGTTAAGTCAATTCAATGGCTTAAACTCGCAATTTTTGCCGCTACACTGAGTTTTTGTTTTACCTCTTTTGTCATGGTTCTTTTCGTCGGGATTCCTCTGTTCTTTCTCTGATTTATTTGATTCTCTTCTAATCCATATCTTTTTCCTCTTCTCGTAGGCATCAATGATGGAGGCGTTGGGTTCAGAAAGAGTTTAATGGATTTAGGGTTTCTGATTTGAAACCCATATCTCAAACGGGGAAAAAAACTTTGAAGTTCAATATGGAAATCGCGGCCAACGTTTCAAGCAACCAAGCTTCGGGATCTGACTTCTTATCCTCCTTTTTCTTTTCAAAATTTTTAGGGCTTTTTATTGTCTTAGGCTAGAGATGAATTAGGAAATTAAGTTATTGATTTGCTATTATAAACTGTGATCGAGATCGAAATTTGATGAAGATTTTTGATTGAGATTCTTAGATATGTGTATTTGGATGATTTTGTAGTTGATATTCATATATAAAAAGTATTTTTTTTCAATATTCGAATTGATCCCGTATTTGATTTTAATTATCGTTGTGACTATTAGATTCAGATTTGGTTTTTTAGACTTGGGGCTTGTTTGTGATTGCTTGACGAGGAAGACGGGTACGAAGGCTCGCCGTCGCGAATTAGGGTTGGCACAACAGTACCGCCGTTTTTGACATTAGGGTTTTTTATCCTATAGGTTTGATTTGGTTAATGGTTTAAAATAATAATAATAATATTGATAAAAATAATAGTAATAATAATAATAATGATAATATTGAAAATAATAATAATAATAATAATATTGATAAAAAAATAATAATATTAATAATATTGATAAAAAATAAAAATAATGATATTAATATTGATAAGAATATATATATATATATATATATATATATATATATATATATATATATATATATATATATATATATATATATATATATATATATATATATATATATATATATATATATATATATATATATATATATATATATATATATATATATATATATATATATATATATGAGTTGACACCGGTCAACCTTTTGCTTCCAGATATTTAAAAATAAAAAAAGGGATTTTATTAATAATAATGTTAGAAAAAATAGAAAAGAGCATCAGAAATTAGAAGTATGACTTCAGTCAACATTCAATTTTAATGGGCCTTCAAAAATTGCTTATGGGCCAGAAAATTGATTTTTTTTTATAGAAAATAGATCTTTTGACAAAAACATATACCTCCAATTTCTAATGACAAACATATACATACCCTCTATTCACCCCACTATATCTAAACAAATTTTTAAAAAAATATATAATATAAAGAAAAATACATTGTTATTGATACTTAGATGTGGGTTCAAATTATGTAGTAGTAGTAGTAGTAGTAAAAACATATGGGTGTGGACAAGAATGGGAGTTCATTGGGATCCAATGTATGCACCGTACAGGCTTACGGTGGGTTAGCGTGATCCTGAGCGATTGATTCTAATTGAAGAACCCACAAAAGTAAGATATGGAGCGTTAATTAAAAGTAACATGAATGAACGGTGAGGGTGAATGGTTGACTGAGGGTGCATGACATGGACACGTACGAGGTCATTGTGCAGCGTTCCATTCACGCGCCCGGTAAACGGCCACGGGATCATTTTCTCAACTCTCTCTCTCTCTCTCTCTATCTCTATCTCTAACACCACATCCCCATACCCATTCAACCCTTTATCTCTAAAACTCCAAGGACATGAATAAATCATAGATCTCAACCCCAAAACCCCGAAAACCCAAATTTCCCATCGATTCAACACGACAATAATACAATAATCATCAAAGTTGGGTGTTGTACCCCCAATTTTTGCCCCTAAGATTCACTCATACTTCATACCATTGCATTACACAAAGATCAAATGATCTCTCTCTCTCTTATCTTTGGGTTTGCCTTTGGGATATCATCAAGCACCATTGAATTTATGTGATGATTGATGTTTGACTAACAATAATGTGTGTATACTTCACTCTCTAAATATTGTACGTGAATGGTGCATAAGTCTCTTATTCAAGGAGTCCATAGATTCATGTGTTTATATCCATGTCTTCTCTCCTCAATTCTCAAGATTTTTGAAAGTATTGTCTCCCATTGAATATTTCTCTTGTCATCAGATATGGTCTCTCATCTTGAGTATATGTTTCATGTTTGAAAGAGATCATCATATTCAAAGAATTCACAATTCTATGTCCATCTACCTTAAATTAGGGTTTTGGACTTCTGAAGATCATATCTTGGTACTTGTGTGAAGTTTGTCGATGATTTCAAAGTCATTTCATTCTTAAGAGGACTTATAATATGAATATACTTGGATCCAGGGAGTTTGATTGATGAGAAGATTGTTTTAGAAGTCTATGATTGCCCACACTCTATATTGATACTTAATTTATCTTGCATGACTTCGAAGGATCATAACTTGGTCATCCCTTGTCTCCTTGAGCTCATTTTTCTTTCACAATGAACCAAAGGATGTATAATACAACTTAGTTCAAATGGTAGAAAGAGAAAATTCTTGGAAATTTGCCTATGAAGTCAAAAGATTACAAGTCCTTGATGAATTTCTCAATTGTTGGTCAATTAACTTCAAAAGATCATATCTTGATCATCATTTATTACCTTGAGGTCATTCTTTTTGCACAACAATCTTGAGGATGTGAACTTTATCTCCATATAAATTTTAAAGATCTAAAGTGTTTGGAAGTTGCTTGAAGAAATCAAAAGATTATAGGTCATTTCATGAAAATTCATCAACTTCACAAGGCCATAACTTTCTCAATTTTTTGAATTTTTGGGTGATTCTTTTTTCCAAATTTTCCTTGAGAGGTCTACTTCATATCATATTTGAAAGTCAAGAGCAAATTTTGAGTGGAAGATCAATTTTGAAAAGAAAAGATTATAGGTCATTTTTAGAAAGTTGGCATGCTTGACCAAGGCCTGGGCAGAAAAATCAGTGTTTTTTCACAAATCCTAAAGGCTATAATTCTCAACTCAAGCATCCATTGGATTTGATTCTTTTTGCATTGTGTTATACTCTTTGAAATAGCTCAAGGAAAATTGGAAAACACGCGAGGGAATTTGATTTGGCGTCAGTTGAAATTTTGTGCCAAAATCTATTCGAGCACACCATCAGTTGGTGCATTTTGCGCTACCAATCAATTTTAAGCCAAAGTTAAGCCTTAATTTCGTGGCTAATCATGTTTAGAAGTTGTCCAGAATTAATTAGCACCATGAAACACAAGTTTTGGCTAAGTTTTATGCACATGAGGTCACACTTTCTTCGTGCACACACCTTGCACGATTTCGCTCCAAATCTCACAATTCTTCCTCATTCTCATCATCACTCACTTCACTATAAATAGAGGATCATTCCTCACTCATTTTTTCAAGCTTTGATAGCCAGAAAACCCCTGTCAAACTCTCTCTCGATCCAGATTTTCTGCAACTTTGTTTTCACTCTTAAAGCCATTCCAGTTCGAAATTAACCATTCATTCTTCTTCCTTGAACCTCACTGAAGCTAACAGAACAAGAATTGTGCCTTGAAGCTTCCCAAATCGTGTTATCCAAGTCCAACTTCAGAGCTCTGAAAGTGAACTTCGTTCAAGTAGGAATCTCTATCAAACCTTGTAAAATAAAACATCATTGCACTCTCATCATCTCCCTGATCCTTGTGATCTTCACCATTTGTGTTTTCATCAAGTATTGACTGAGAATTTCATCAAAATCCTATTCGCTATTATTTGAGTCTTTTCCAAAATTCTCTTTATTCAGTTTAAAAAAAAAATCGCGAGCATGTGGTTGAGATCGTCTTGAAGAGAAGAATCCAAGGATACCACTCATGTGTCTTGATTTTACAGTTTGAGAATCACGTATGGAGGATTGCTGGAGGTTGAAGATGACCTATGTGTCCGTCTTCAACCAATGAAAGTGTGACATGTAATTTTTTCAAACTGGATTCGGTAACTTTTCCTTATCGTGCACGCGTAATAGGAGCCCTTGGATCTGATTACTTTTGTGAGTCAACCTCGATCCAACGCGTGATATCTTCTCTTGTTTTATTTTTTTAATGTAATTTTAATTCCTGATCTGGTGTGAAAACCAAGGAGGTCCATATCAAGCACATCGCACCATGTCCATTGGATGTGATTACTAACGCTATTTGACTGTGATCTAATGGCCCATATTTTTTGGCTTATATTTTTATTTTCTGATTTTATGTTTTTAATGTCTTCAACTTCAAAAAATCATATAAATTTCATTTCTGACTCAAAAACTATGAAAAAATTCACAAAAATATTTTGAAATATTATCTTTCTGAATTTTATTTTTTTCATAATTTTTTTTTAGATTTGATATTTTTTATGATTTTTCTCTTTTATTTGATGTTTTTAATTGTTTTAAAATACTTTTGACATTTTAAAATTCTGGAAAAATTATGGAAGGATCCAATGATCATTTGACAAATATTGGTAACCTCATTTTATTTTTATTTTTTATTTTACCATTTTTGGTTTATTTCACCTTTTATTTTATTTTCTAAAAATATTTTCTAACTAAAATAAAATTCTAAAAAATTTTGTCAACACTTGTTGACCTCTGTTTGACTTTGGGTAATTTTCTTGGAATTTTATTTTGATGAAAAAATATTATTTATGTATTTCGTTAATAAAGTCCAACTAAATAACCTAATCTCAAAATTACTTTTAATCCTTTTATTTTATTTTTGTTTTTATTTTATTTTGCTGAATTTTTTGAATTTATTTGGAGTCATAAATTTCCTCAACATCAATGGAATTTGGGTGTTGATAGGTCTCTTGAAAAAATTCTGCAAGAGAGTTGATTGATTTTGACGAAGTAAGACCAAAATAAATTCATCTGATGCAAAATAAACTTGGAAATTATTTCTTCTGCTTCGTCTTATTTTTCTTTTGTCCCAAGTCGAAAAAAGTGATCAATTGGTGGCATGGACTTTAATGTTCTAACATAAGCCCCGAAAGATGACTTGAGCTCTAATCTTGGTCCAACACATGTGGCGCTTGTCGTGTGGTCGCGTTGATTTCTAATCAAGCTTCTGGCAAGTTTCCACTAACTTTGTCCATTTGAAATTCTCCAACATCTTTGATCAAGTGATGTGATAATTCTAAAATCGTGATATACTTGACAAAAAACAATTGAAACTTGTTGTGTGGTCGCGTTGATTCTATCAAGCTTCTGTAAAGTCTTCATGCGTAAGTTTCAAGATGGTCACCTTGCTGACGACTAACAATTAACAATTCGATGATATACTTGACAAGTTTCAAGATGGTCATCTTGCTAACCTTTATTAATTGCTTTTATTTTTCTCTCTTTACTTTTCGCTTTTACTTTTATGCTCTTTATTTTATGCACCTTTTTTTAGCATTTTTACATTTCATTTCATTTTTTTTCTTTGCTCACTTGAGCATTTATATTTTCTATGTCATTTTTCCTTTGCTCACCTGAGCATTTTACTTTCTTGCTATTTTGAATTTGCTCACTTAAGCTTTATTTTCCTTTTCCAAAACAATGAATAATTCAACTTAAACATAAAAAACTTTTAATTGGACTTGGTTACTATCCTTGTGCTTGGAGCTTTATCTTTGGACCTAGGATTAGGATCATTACCTCAGCTTGGAGATCTCAGTGCCCTTGGTGTTATTCTATCTTGTCTAGTTATTATCTTTGTTGCAGCTTATTAAGTTATGCTCGATTAAGAAAGTATTTCCTCCAAATACAGCCGTTACTCTGCCCGTTTTCTCCTAAGACAAGAGTTCAACTAAAAGCATTGGTTTACCTGAAACTTGTGTTTTTTTGTCCGATTATTAATTGTTTATGTGGTAATCTAAAGGATGGGATATGGTATTGACTCTTGATGTCAAGTACTAGTCTTCTCCACCGGTTAGATCTTTTTTTACCCTTAACTTTTACTTTATGCACTTAGGTTAGCCTTTTCATATCCTCCTCATTCTTTAATTCTCAAAATCTTCCTTCTTTTTCAAAGGATTCTTGTTTTCAAAACTCAAACCGCTTTTCATAAAAATCATGGACTTAGGTCCATGCATTTTCAAATTTTCTTTTTCTTAATAAACTTTCAATTCATTTAATAATACTTTGACTTATCTTTTGTTAAGACTAAAAAACACCTAACCTCATTCAAAAAATTTGAGCTCTTTGTGGCTTTTCTAAACTAACATTTTTCCTAAAATCAACCAATACACAACTTTAGTTTTTTTAGCCGAACTACTTGGTTTTGATTTCAACATTGCACATTGTTGGTATGTAGGCCTGGAACTCATTGGAAGTTTTATCAAACCAAGAATTATAAAAAATATACTTCTTTTCTCCCCCCTCTCACACCATCCATTGTGTACATATACTCTTTTTTAGCACACAAATACAAATTTTCAAAAAGTTTCTTGCGGAGCACCGTAGATGATTTGGGTGCATAACACCTTTCCTTTGCATAACTAACCCCTGTCCCAAATCTCTGATCTTTTTTTTAGGATTTTATTCGCTCTTTTTCTTAGTCATTTGGATAAAATAAAAGCGCGGTGGAGACTCTTTTTTTACTTCTTTGAGTTAAGTCAATTCAGTGGCTTATACTCGCAATTTGTGCCGCTACATTGCGTTTTTGTTTTACCTCTTTTGTCGTGATTCTTTTCGTCGGGATTCCTCTGTTCTTTCTCCGATTTATTTGATTCTCTTCTAATCTATATCTTCTTCCTCTTCTCGCAGGTATCAATGATGGAGGTGCTGGGTTCAGAAAGAGTTTAATGGATTTAGGGTTTCAGTTTTGAAGCCCACATCTCAAACGGAAAAAAAACTTTGAAGTTCAGTATGGAAATCGCGGCTAACCTTTCAAGCAACCAAGCTTCGGGATCTGACTTCTTATCCTCCTTTTTCTTTTCTGAATTTTTAGGGCTTTTATAGTCTTAGGTTAGATATGAATTAGGAAATTAAGTTATTGATTTGCTGTTATAAACTGTGATCGAGATCGAAATTTGATGAAGATTTTTGATTGAGATTCTTAGATATGTGTATTTGGATGATTTTGTAGTTGATATTCATATATAAAAAGCGTTTTTTTTTCGATATTCGAATCGATCCTAGATTTGATTTTAATTATCATTGTGAATATTAGATTCAGATTTGATTTTCTAGACTTGGGGCTTGTTTGTGATTGCTTGACGAGGAAGACGAGTACGGAGGCTCGCCGTCGCGAATTAGGGTTGGCACAACAGTGCCGCCGTTTTTGACATTTTTTACCCTATAGGTTTGATTTGGTTAATGGTTTAAAATAATAATAATAATAATAATATTAATAAAAATAATAATAATAATAATAATATTGATAAAAAATAAAAATATATATATATATATATATATATATATATATATATATATATATATATATATAAGAGTTGACACCGGTCAACACCTTTTGTTTCAAGATATTTAAAAATTAAAAAAAGAGATTTTATTAATAATAATGGTAAAAAAAAATAGAAAAGAGTATCAGAAATTAGAAGTTTGACTTCAGTCAACCTTCAATTTTAATGGGCCTTCAAAAATTGCTTATGGACCAGAAAATTGAATTTTTTTATAGAAAATAGATCTTTTTGACAAAAACATATACCTCCAATTTCTAATGACAAACATATACACACCCCCTATTCACCCCATTATATCTAAACAAATTTTAAAAAATATATATAATATAAAGAAAAATACACCGCTATTGATACTTAGATGTGAGTTTATCAATTAAAATAAAATATAACAACACTAAAGTTAAAATAGCATTACGGTCAATTATATAAAATCGATTATTAATTAGTAGGACAAATTTAGGATATGACAAGGTTGATGTATAATTTTTTTTAATAGATTTTGGATTAAAAGATAAACTCTTAACAGATAGATAACTTTGTCTAGTTATAGAAAAAATGAAGTCTAACTCAAATGTATTATCTCCATAATACATAGACAAAATGTATCTTAGACTAAATATTACATAAAGTTCACATTAACTACATCGCCGTCTTTTCTTAAAAAATAAGTATGCATTAGGTGTGTATTATTTAGACGGGGTGAATGTATAACTCGATATACTTGACGTATTTACAAATGTAAAAGTAAAAGTGCAAGGTATAAATAGAAGCCCTTAATGACTTATGATGTGATTTTGGAAATAAGTGAGAATAGGAATAACAAAAGGAAACGATAGAGGAAACACATGCAGACATGTGAATTGCTTGTTGTAGGTAACACAAGTGAGCAGTGATTTGACATTAGAAGGACACATGAAGATGGGGTCACCCGTGTGGTCCCTTTTCTGTGTGGTTCCTTTTCGGTGGAACCTCAAAATTGAAACATGGTGTGGGCAAAAGTACCCAAACAAACACAATCGTTTTAAAATGGAAAATCTTACACAATAATAACAAATATTCGCATATACGTACACAAAGGGGAAAGGATAAGTTGTAACCAAAAATAAAAGGGAAAGGGTAAGTGGTATTGACTACTCACATTGTAATATCTTTAATAATAATAAATAAATTAGAAATTGATTATAAATTAAATGGATCAAGAAGACCAGAATAGTGCATGTGCACTTTTTTAATAGTACTTTAAGTATTCAGAGGAGTAGAGTAAGTATATTCCCTACTCATACAATACAAGTGAGAGAGTTTAATCACTTTAAATTTTATCTATTTATTTTCTCTTTTATCATATTTTTTTTTTTATAGATGTATTATCCTCATGAAAAAGAATGAGAATGTCAATTAATGTACTTGCAAGAATAATGAATAAGTTATTAAAAATGATAAAACTCATGGGAAGCAAGATTAGAAAAACAGTTGTTTAATGTTGATGATAACATGGAATGATGGTTTTGATGATGATAACACTTAAAGGAAATAAATTGTTAAAGTTCATTCAAGCAGTTAAAGATGCATACAAGATGGTTGATCAAGATTAATCTATCTTGCTGAATCAAGATAAAGACATTTAAAGACTTAGAATTTATAATCGTTGTTGGTTTAAACTTTCAATGTCTCAGATGATGGCAACTAATATACAAATTTATCAAAGTTTGATCAAGAAAACTCTAGGCTCTTATGTGATGATAAAATCAAAAATAATGCCAAGACTTGAAGTTTCATAGTGTGAAAGTGAAAAATTGTGAAAGCTCGTTTGATCGTGTCTGTCTAAGTGATCAGTGTATTATAAAGACACAAGGGTGTTTCTAAAATTATTATGGCTAAATCACACACACACACAGATAATCCTCTCACACAAGAGCCAAAAAATGTTTCTGGAACCTAGATTGTTATTTAGGGGGTTGTCTACTTAATTAGGATTTTTTTGTCTAATTGATTATATTTATAGTCTAATCGATTAGATGATGCATAATTGATTTTATAATGGATTATGATATACTTTTAATGATTGGTAATGGCTCTATATCTCAACCTTCCATTTTTAGCAGCAAAAAACGATTTTTTTGCACTGCCTAAGCGATTAGCTAATCGTTAAGGTCAATTAATTGGAATATGGATTGTTTCAAATTACACCCCTTTCTTGATCTATAAATAGAAAGCTACTATCATTTCAAGACATCCAAAAAGTGAAAAATTTCACTTTTCATTTCTCATAATCTCTCTAAATCCTCTCTACTTTTCTCACATATTTTAGCCATAATGCATTGAGAGAAATCTGGAGTTTATTAAGGACTTTTGTTCTAGGTCAGGGTTTGACTGTATATTTACCAAGAGTAAAATTTTGTTTTGAGTAAATTATTCATCCTTATGAAGTACTTATTTTGGTGGGGAGCTAAACCATTGTAAAATCACTTTGTTTGTTTTGGTGGGATTAATATAAGTCTTTTTTTGGTTCGTGAGTTATGCCATTGAAAAACATATCTATTTTGGATTCATGAAGATCAATCAGTGAAAAATCTTCATTACGGTTCTTGAGCTCAACTCGTTCAAATGTTCTATTAGTTTGAGATCATCATGGTGTAAAATCTCACTTAATTTTTGAGTTCATTCTGGTTAAAAGCTCAATAGGTTGGAGATTAACCTGGTAAATCTCTCATTTTTATTCGTGGTCAGCTTGTATAAAACGTCAGTTCATTTTGTATGATTGCCAACTAAAAACTCCATCTTGTTTGAGATCAGATTGTGCAAAATCTCTACTAGGCTTAGAGACTAAATGCTCGAAGCTTTGTTTGTTTCGTGGTTTAGAGACTAACTGCTTCAAGCCTCAATTTGTTGTTTGGTTAAAAGTTAGCCTGAAACTTATTTTATTGTATAAGGGGGTTTGTGGGCTTAAGCTTCTAAAAGCTCTCCAGAAATAGTGGATACTCTCAAGATTGGTTCATATAGAAAAGAGTAGGCCACTTCTTTTAGACCGAACCTTTATAATTCTCTGGTGTCGTTTTCTCTTCCCTTATCTAATTTATTTTCCACGTAATTTCTTTACTTCGAATTTATTTTGGATATTTATTCAAATGGTTTTGATAAAATGTTTTTAAATTCTGATTTCGAAAATGATTTTGTTTTGAATCAATGATTTTTAAACCGCAAGACTTCACCCCGCCTCTTGTGTATGGAATCACATGTACAGCAAAGGTTAGTTCAAAGAAATTGCACTTCACATCTCCATTGGTGTAGTAGTAGTCTAGTTGGTCATCCACATTTTGGCATGTTCGTTTGGATCTTCATTTTCATTGTAACTCTAGAACTTTGGGGGCTTCCCTAAAGAATCCAGGATCCTGTCATCCAATACGTGAACATACAAAGGGTTCTTATTCCATGGTTAAGTAGGAATTTTGTGTGCCTTTCTCTCGTTCTTGGTCGACGGACTACGACAGGAGTGTGGACTGATAACCCAAAAATGTATCGATTATTTGAGTCAATTTGCATGAATTATATTCGCATTTCAATTAATTAAATTACTCTTTATTTGTATTATGTCGGTATTATCTATGTTTTCAGGTTTTTACCAATTATAAGGTATGTGCGAAGAAAGTCGAGAAAAGATGGATAAATCATACTCAAAACCCACAAAAGAATAGCATATAAAGCAAATATGGGTGTATGACAAGAAGTGGGGGTGTAAAAGAAGTAAGGATGGAAAGAATAAAATGAAAATCAAGGCCAAGCCCATTTACCACGCGCCTTCCATCTGGCCCAGCAACGTGTAACAACCGTTACACGCCAGCCCTAGAAGTTGTAACAGTCGCGACAAGCTTAGAAGTGAAGACTTCCTCATGAAGCAAATGTGACGACCGTCATGCCCTAGCCAACGGTCCGTAGAGATCGCTACGGAGGAGATATAGGAGGCGAGAATAACGCAACAACTCCGTTTTCAAGTCACGCCTCACTCTCTATAAATAGACTTCCAAACTTCAATCTCAGAACGCTTTTTCTTCTGTATTTTTTTACCGTTACTCTGCCAAATTTTATTTCCAGTCGATTTATCTTAGTTTATCTGCTTTCTTTTCTCGTAGCAATTTCCACATCGGGGATTACTGCGAACCTTTTCCAATTCTAACCTTACGTTAGAATTGCGCTTTTTTAATTTCTTTCATCGCATTTGATTTTCGGACAACGAAGGGCAGATCTCACCGACTGGTGGGAGACTCCTGGAACTTGCCAAATATTCTGCCTTTTATTTTCAGGTTTATTTTAATTAATTTATTTATTGACTTATTTAATTTTGTTTATTTATTTATTTACTAGTTTATTTAACTGTTTATTTATTTTATGCCTGATTTATCTGAAATGCATGTTTTATATGAATTAACTGCTTATCATTGTTACGCTATAACTGAATCATTTAACATGCTAGGCTAAATTTAGTTATCGGTATGTAAGGTCATATAGCCAAAGGGGTTTAGCAACGCCATTCAATTTATTCTGTTTTAAAAAAAGATTGACTTTCTGGTTTCGATTACTAGTTCTTAATGCAACTGTTTTGTTACGAGAGTAAAATACAGACTAGAAGTTAGGATCAATAAAGCGAGAGTTTGAGATAATAACTGGACATTAGTAATTGAGCATCAACTTAAAATACAGAGAGAGCGCTTTTAAGTTGATTAGGTTTTATTTATTTTTAAAAACTATTTTTAAACTCTAATTTGAAATAGCGAGAGCACTCACTTAGGTTTGATTATAGGATCTGAATCAATAAACACGAGAGTGTGGGAAGAGGGTTTTCAAATAAATATTTCCTACTGAAACACGTTTTGATAATACGAGTTTGAGTCAATGAGTTGCTAAAATCCCTGAAGTCCGACCATTACATACCGATACTTTTTCCCCTGAATCTAAACTAGATTACAATCAGTTAGGTTCCCTAAAACCCCAATTATTTACATCATTAGCCTTAGATTTATCTAGTAACCTTAGATAATGATAGGTCAACATTTAGTCCCATGGGATTCGATAATCTTTAAAGCTACACGTGATAGGAATGTATACTTGCGATCTAGATGCTATAAGACGTATAAAGTTGCGATCAAGTTTTTGGCGTCATTGTCGGGGACTAACAAGTCGATATCGTATCTCCTAAAGTTACATTGTATAGACTAAGGCACCATTCCCAATTGTATGACAAGTACTCGCTCTAGAGGCGAATACTTAGTGTTACCAATTCCCGAACCTGAGCGCTCTATTATTAGAAGACGCCACGTACGAGTACCTTGTACAGATCCATCTCTTTCTCGATCTTCTATTTCTGCTGAACCAGTTGAAGGACCAGACATGGGTGACCAGACACGTCCTCTTAAATCTTATGTTATTCCGTCGCAAGAAGAACCGCACAATAGCATTACTGCTCCAGCTATAGAGGATAACAACTTCGAACTCAAACCTTCTATGTTGTCTGTTGTACAATAGAACCAGTTTTCTGGTGGTTTAATAGACGACCCTAATCTACATCTATCCATGTTTCTGCAATACGCAGATACAGTCAAAGCCAATGGGGTCAGTCAAGAGGCGATAATACTTCTTTTTTTCCCTTTTTCATTAAGAGATAGAGCTTGAGCCTGGCTCCAATCTCTACCTGCTAACTCAATTAACTCTTGGAACGACTTGAAGAAAGTCTTTCTTGCGCGATATTTTCCACTAAGTAAGACAACTATGCTAAGATCCCAAATAAGCGATTTTCGACAAAAAGACAGCGAGTCTCTTTTCGAAACTTGGGAAAGATATAAAGACATGTTGAGACTTTGTCTTCATCATGGCCTGGAAGAATGGTTAATTATCCATACCTTCTACAATGTTCTCCTGTATAACATGAGATTAACAATAGACGCCGCCGCAGGTGGAGCACTTATGGATAAATCATATGACGCATCCTATGCACTCATAGAGAGTATGGCCCATAACCACTTTCAGTGGGGAAGTGAGAGAGGTCAAGTATAGAAGGCCTCTAGAGAGAAAGCACCAACGAAAATTGAGATGCACGAGATTAGCAGTCTCGATAGCGTCCATGCTAAGGTAGACGCTCTAACCAAGAAAATAGAAAGCTTAACCGCAATACCTCCAGCCACTGTGGTTGCCATAACTCCAAACTGCAAGATATGCGGAGTACACGGACATGATGCTGTTGAATGTCAACTTTTAGCAGGAACTCCCACCGACCAAGTGCATTATGCTCAAGGAAACCCTTATTCAAACACATACAACCCTGGATGGAAGAATCATCCCAATTTCTCATATAAAAACACCAACGTGTTGTATGCGCCAGGAGAAGCACCTGTTATGCCACCTGGATATCAAAAAGCACCCACAGCTGCTCCCAATATTCCTAGGAAATCTAACCTCGAAAATTTTATAGCTTCACAAGCTCAAACCAACAAGGATTTCCTAAACCAAAACATTAACACTAGTGAACAAATTAAGCAGTTAGTGAATAAAATAGATGTTTTAGCCACCCATTACAAAATGCTAGAAATTCATATTTCACAAGTGGTCCAACAACAAGCACCTACTGCTGCATCTGTCGGCACTTTTCTAATGCAACCTCAACCTAATCCGAAGGGACAAGCTCATGTTATTATATTGCGAAGCAGAACCGAATATGATGGACCAACTAATCCTAGACTTAAGGATCCAGCCATGTCCAAAGCTCTGGAAAAACAACTGAGAAGGAAGATGAACCGAAAGAGAAAGAGAAAGTAGGTGATGGAGACCCAGTAGAAAAGGAAAAAACCCTATGCTCTTCCACCACCTTACAAACCATCGATCCCTTATCCTCAAAGACTGACTCAGTCTAGGAGCGTAGGGTAATTCAAGAAATTTGTTGAACTTCTGAAACAACTCAATATCACCATTCCATTCACATAAGTTATCACTCAGATGCCCTCGTACGCTAAGTTCCTTAAAGAAATACTAT
Organism: Vicia sativa; assembly: GCA_021764765.1. NCBI lineage: Eukaryota > Viridiplantae > Streptophyta > Magnoliopsida > Fabales > Fabaceae > Vicia > Vicia sativa. The sequence goes on along the minus strand of CM038795.1, from coordinate 236,705,213 downwards.
CTAACAAGAAAAAGATAAAGGATAATGAGACAGTTACACTCACTGCAGAGTGTAGCGCATATTTAGAACAAGATGTCGCAGAAGTTGAAAGATCGCAGAAGCTTCTCGATACCATGTAATATAGGTAAATTTGTCATAGACAAGGCTCTATGAGACTTGGACACTAGTATCCAGTAGGAATTCTTGAAAAAGTTCCGGTGCGAATAGGTCAGTTCTATATCCCTAAAGACTTCATCATTATGGACATTAGAGAAGATAGAGTTACCCCCATCATAATAGGAAGGCCATTTCTAGCCACTGCCTGAGCCATAATAGACGTTAAGAAAGGAAAATTAACCTTTGAAGTTGGAGAAGAGAAAGTCGAATTTATCCTGACATAATTCCTACAAACCCCAGCTATCGATGATACGTGCTATCTTTTAGACGTAATTGATGAATGTGTCAAGGAGATAGAATTAGGAGAAAAACCTCATTCCAAAACCATGAAGATCCTGATGCCCCTGATTTTTCGAGGATGATAATTAGTGTCTCGAATATCGAGATGATAACCTAAGTGAATGTCTACCACTGACACCAAATCATATGCCATGTCCGAAGAAACCTGATTTGGAACTCAAGGTTTTACCGAAAACCCTAAGATACAAATTCCTAGATTCTGAACTCAGAAAACCAGTAATAATAAATGCAGACTTAGGACAACTCGAGATGGAGAAACTGTTGCATGTTTTGCGAAAATACTCATCCGCCTTAGGATACAACATCGTTGATTTAAAGGGAATAAGTCCTTTCATTTGCATGCATCGCATCATGCTGGAAGATGACTGTAAGTCGTCTAGAGAACATCAGAGAAGGATTAACCCGATCATGAGCACTGTAATGAAAGACTAAGTAACTAAACTTTTAAATGCAGGAATTATATACCTGATCTCTGATAGTCAGTGGGTTAGTCCAGTCCATTGCGTACCCAAAAAAGGAGGAATCACGGTCACGACAAAAAAAGCTAGAGAACATATAGCAGATAGAGTCGTGAGTGGAGCCAGAATGTGCATTGACTATAGAAAGCTAAACAAAGCCACTCGAAAAGACCATTTCCCTATACCCTTCATTGACCAAATGCTTGAAAGATTGGCTAAGCATTCTTACTACTGTTATTTGGATGGTTACTCGGGATTCTTTCAAATTCTTATCCACCCTGATGACCAAGAGAAAACAACGTATACGTGTCCTTATGGAACGTTTGCTTACCAGCGAATGCCATTTGGATTATGTAATGCGCCTGCAACATTCTAGAGATGTATGATGTCCATCTTTGTCGATTTCATAGACGATATTTGGAAGTCTTTATGGATGAATTCTCTGTAAGTGGGCAAAGCTTTGAAGGATGCTTGTCAAACCTGGAGAAGGTACTGGAGAGATGCGTACAAGTAAACCTGGTATTGAACTGGGAAAAATGCCATTTTATGGTGAAACAACGAATCGTGCTTGGACACATAGTTTCTGAGAAGGGGATTGAAGTAGACAAGGCAAAGATCGAAGTAATAGAAAATCTTCAACCCCCTAAGAGAGTAAGAGAAATACGAAGTTTCTTAGGCCACACCAGTTTCTGCCGACGTTTTATTAAAGATTTCTCGAAGATTTCTAAATCGCTCACCAACCTCTTAATGAAAGAAGTTGAATTCATCTTTGATGATGATTGCTTAAAGGCGTTTGAACGGTTAAAAACAGCTCTCATTTCCACACCTATCATACAACCACCTGATTAGAGTCTACCATTTGAGATAATGTGCTATGCAAGCGATTACGCGGTAGGTGCAGTCCTAGGACAAAGGAGAGACAAAAAGCTCCATGCCATTTACTATGCAAGTAGAACTTTGGATGCTGCACAGATAAATTACGCCACTACAGAAAAGGAACTTTTAGCCATAGTTTTTGCATTAGACAAATTTTGTTCCTATCTAGTGGGCGCTAAGATTATCATTTACACTACACATGCAGTTATCATATACCCATTAGCTAAGCAGGATGCCAAACCAAGGTTATTAAGATGGATCTTACTTCTACAATAATTCGATCTGGAGATTAAAGATAAACAAAGATTCGAGAACCTTGTAGCCAACCACTCATCCAGAATGGAGAACCTTAAACCTCAAGATGTACCTATTAATGATGATTTCCCATATGAACACTTAGTGGCCCGAGTGGAATCCGAAAACCCAACTAAGAAATGCCCTGAAATTTGCAACAGTAACGATACAGTTGAAGAAGTGGAAGCAATGTCTGCTCAGATATCACTGCCTTGGTACGCCAACTATGTCGACTACTTAGCAGCGAGAGTTCTTCCATCCGATTTAACTTACCAACAAAAGAAGAAGTTCTTTCACGATCTTAAACACTATTATTGGGATGATCCATGACTATTCAAGCGAGGTCCCAATGGTATCTTCCGTCGGCACATTCCAGAAAGCGAAATAGAAAATGTAATTTCTCATTGTCATGAAGCCCCTTGTGGTGGCCATGTTAACACTTTGAAAACCTGCGCAAAGATTTTACAAGTTGGCCTTTATTGGTCCAGTTTATGGAAAGATGTTCACGTTGCAATCATAAAATGCGACCGGTGTCAACGCACTAGCAACATATCTAGGCGCGATGAGATGCCTCAAAAGGGTATCCTAGAAGTAGAGGTCTTTGACATATGGCGAATTGACTTCATGGGACATTTCCCATTTTCTTTTTGCAATAATTACATACTAGTTGCAGTAGATTATGTATCTAAATGGATAGAGGCAGTAGCCTCTCCAACAAACAATGTGCAAGTAGTGATTAGATTATTTAAAAATATAAGTTTTTCGAGATTCGGTGTGCCGAGACTAGTCATCAGCGATGGTGTCTCCCATATCATTTCCAGAATTTTTGATAAACTTTTAGCGAAATATGGAGTCCGACACCGTGTAGCAACACCTTACCACCCACAAACAAGCAGGCAAGTGAAAGTATCTAATAGGGAGATTTAGCGAATACTTGAGAAAATTGTTGCTACGTCCAGGAAAGATTGGTCGTCTAAGCTACATGAAGCACCGTGGGCATATAGAACAGCGTACAAGACACCCATCGGAACCACACCTTTCAAACTAATCTATGGTAAGTCATGCCATTTACCTGTGGAACTCGAACATAAAGCCTATTGGGCTATTAAAACCTTGAATCTGAATTACAAAGCTGCTGGAGAAAAGAGAATTCTAGACATCCATGAATTGGAAGAACTTAGGCAAGATGCTTACAAAAATGCCAAGATCTATAAGGAATGAACTAAAAGGTGGCACGACAAATGCATCTCTAATAAAGAATTCAAAGAAGGTGATGTATTACTCTTATTTAACTCCAGACTTAAACTATTTCCAGGAAAACTCTGTTCCCGATGGTTAAGACCTTTTGAAGTTATTAAAGTACTCCTGAGTGGCGCTGTTGAAATTAAAGGAAAAGCTAGTGATTCGTTCATTGTAAACAGGCAGCGTTCAAAGCACTACCATTGTATCGAGAATAAAGACTACTCGGATAGTCTAAGACTTATAGAGTTGTCGGCTGAGTCACCAAAATAGTTTTCGATTTTCAAAATAGGCCGAGCTTCTGACGTTAAACAAAGCGTTTTGTGGGAGGCAACCCACCAATTTTATTTAAAATTTTCTTATCTATTTTTGTTAAATGTTTTTCTTAAAAGTTTTTTATAAAATTTTTTGTTCTTCTTTTTTGTTATTTTTAGGCATTAGGTCGATGCTAACTTAAAACTACTTTTTGAACTACTTACAGGATTCACATTTCTTTTTCTTCATTGATTTTTGCTATGGATTTTCCTGACACTATGCCTGTCACATTCGTGAGCGACGCTCAGCAGATACGTTATGAGATGCTTGCTCAGAGAGAGATGTTTCCCACCATCTATGTGCATGATCCCACATTGTCCGCGTTGGGCATTAGGGAGAGTGTTCGCTTCATGTTTAACCAGATTGGGTGGGACTACTTTATTCATCACCAGCACTCTACATATTGCAACCTGACACTGGAGTTTCTTAGTTCTTTGCACTACAACCCTGACGTTGGTTTAGGGTTGGCTAAAGGAGTGATCTCGTTCAGATTATTTGGTTTCACTCACAGGTTCACCACCCGTGAACTTGCTGCACTTATGGATTTCCCCGTTGATGTTGATGTTGCTATTGAGATTCCTGATGACGAGTATTTGGAAAACCAGCTTGACTACTTTTGGGGATAGATATCTGACTTGTGACGGGAGACCTCTATTCCTAGGCACGCATCCGAGATTCATAACCCATCTATTAGATATTTCCATATGATTCTGGCGTTTACATTATTTGGAAAACCTCAGAACGATGCCTCAGTGTCTAAGGAAGAGCTATTTATTATGTTTTGTGTGTTTCGATCTAGACCGGTAGTTGATTTTTCTTTATGCTTGCTTGTCTTCTGAGTATAGCCCAGGATCCTCATGGCCCAATATGTGTCGGAGGTTTAGTGACTATTGCTACTGACCTATTTTTGAGGGAGCCATTGTCCCATTTGACCCCTACTGCTGACTTTATCCTGCTAGACTTGTCTCTTTGCTTTAATGTTGGGATGAACAAATATTTAGAGACGAATCATTTTCATTTGTTGATTCATCACGAGCCGATCTACCATTTTACACTTCCAGACATTGCGCGATCCAATGTACATGACAAGAAGAATTGGATTTATGACTTAGAAGGCGTAGTTGAGAATGACATGGAGGAAGAAGATGATGATCCTTTGACACCACCCCACTATTATGACCCTCCAGCATGATTGGACGAGTCCGACTCAGAGATGGTTGAGTTGATCGAGATGATTAAGGATGATCCTATTACACCGCCTCTACTTGACGGTCATCTAGCTTGGGATCCACCCATGGCCCCTACTGCTGCTGATGTCCAGATCCCACACCCCGAATATGTTGTTTCCATTGGTGCACTCACGATGGTACTCGCTGCTATTCGTTCAGAACTTACTTCGCTCCGCACTGACTTTTATGGTTTCATGGATCTTGTTACGGTGAATCTAGATCACCTTTTTCAGCAGTTGAATTCTAGAGATGGATAACTTTTGATTTATTTTAGAACATTGAGGGCACTGTTCATTTTTAATGTAGGGGAGGAGTGTCTATTTAGATTTCTATTTCACAGTTTAGTTTTTCATTAGCATCACTCTACATTTATTTCGGTTATTCATTTTTCGGATTTATTTGTTTCAGTTATTTTATTTATTTCATCATTTTATTTTTCTATCTATTTGTGTTATATCTCTCATTATGCTCTGTTACTATTATGATATGATGCTATTGTGTTATTATTAAGTTTCATCTAAAAAATAAAATGCATGAATATTAACCTAGTAGTCCTAGTGTGCAACTATCATTGAATAACACACCTAATAAGTCATTCATTGTCTCCCATGCTCAATTTATAATTTATTCAATTAAGACATTGAAGTGACACAACCTGTCATGCCACGGTCATCAAGAAGGAATCTCATGCATGCTGCCAAATCCAGATGTCACAAGAATTGATGTTGCTACGAATTGGATTTACGATCTTCAAGTGCCAGCCCCTGGAGCGAACGTGCAGGATAATCAAGCAAGTGTGGATAACGCTATACCGGAAGTAAATCATCAACCACCACAACCAGATTCCCCACCACAAGCACAACCAGGAAATGATCCTTAGCCATCCGCACTTGACGCTATATATGCATCGCTCTTTTTTCAAGATCAGCGCCAACAGGAACTGATGTAGATAATGCAAGATATGCAGTGCAATTAACGCAATGCAAACTACTAGAACCATCGTGACATTTCTGACTTGACTGATGAAATGCGCTACTTATCATTTCGCGTTGAAGTTTTGCATGCCTATGTTTACAACACTGGTGAGGAGCTTCCTAGACCCACACGAGGTGGACTGAGGACACGTGGTGGAGGAAGAGCACGAGGCAAAGCATCAAGCAGCAAAAATGTCAGAGACAACAATGAGGAGTGATCTATTTTTCTTGTTTTCCTTGTATTTTATTTTCTTTGTTAGTTTTCTTTCCTCACTTTAGTTGTCGCATTGAGGACAATGCTCAGTTTAAGTGTAGGGGAGGAAACCTTTGTCTTCAATTTCTAGTAAGTTAGTTTTGAATTTTAGTTATTTCCCTTCAATAAAAAGTTTTCTTGTCAAATTGATTTCATTTAAGCATTCATTTCCGTAAGTTATTCTTGCTTCCATAACTTTCTTGAACCATAACAAAAATTTAAATTTTTTTATTTTTTTTCAACGCATTAGCTCGGTACATTCGAAAAGTATATAGGTTGCTCAATTAGGCTTCGTTAGAATTTTTGAACAAGATTCGACAAAAATAATACCGCCTTGTCACCTAAACTTTCCGTATCAGTTTGAGTAGTTAGGGTATCAAGACCTTAAGTTTTAAGTTTTAAATCAGCCCTGAGTAGTTTATACAAGCAGTCGACACCGTCTTATCCACAAACTACGTAGGGAGCCGATGAATATATGTGACTGGTCTTAATTAGAAAAAATTTAAGCATCAATATATAATAGGGAATGTGCTAATTAAGTTAGGTGACCCTCACCAGGTCATTTAATCCAACGGTCGTGGAACCTAAAAAACTAATATGAAAACCAGTTGTAAGCCTGTTCAGTGGTATCTGGTGCTGAACTTGGTAGGGAGGACTACGATTCGATCCCCTGAGACTTACAATTTGGAAAAGAAAAGGGTTACCAACTTGCGTACCATAACCCCATGCATAAATGACCAGAATCACTAACCGGCTACTCTACTATGTGCGTGCGAGAGATAAAGGGCTTAATATGATTGCGCAAGAATGAAAACGGTTGATTTAGAACGAAAAGAATTAGGTTGAGCTAAGATAACATGATTCGGACTCGTTTGCATAGGAAGGAAGATTGTGACCATGTTCTATGGTTTCGTGTCATCTCTGTATCATTAGTGTCGAAACCCAGTTCCATTTTTCTAAATGTTACGCCCCTCAATCATGTACAATTCGAGTTGCATCGTCCAATTGTGTCAAGAACTATGCGCTAAACGATTTTTATTCTATCATTTTCTTTAGGACAAGCAAAGGTTCAAGTGTAGGGGAGTTTGATAACCTGAAAATGTATCGATCATTTGAGTCAATTTACATGAATTATATTCACATTTCAATTAATTAAATTACTTTATTCGTATTATGTCGGTATTTTCTATGTTTTCAGGTTTTTACCAATTATAAGGCATGTGCAAAGAAAGTCGAGAAAAGATGGATAAATCATACTTAAAACCCACAAAAGAATACCATATAAAGAAAATATGGGTGTATGACAAGAACTGGGGGTGTAAAAGCAGTAAGGCTGGAAAGAATAAAGTGAAAAGAAAGGCCCAACCCATTTACCACGCGCCTTCCATCTGGCCCAGTAATGTGTAACGACCGTTACACGCCAGCCCTAGAAGTTGTACCGGTCGCGACAAGCTTGGAAGTGAAGACTTCCTCATGAAGCAAACGTGACGACCGTCACGCCCTAGCCAACGGTCCGTAGCGATCGCTACGGAGGAGATATAGGAGGCGAGAATAACGCAACAGCTCAGTTTTCAAGTCACGCCTCACTTCTATAAATAGGTTGTCAAACTTCAATCTCAGAACGCTTTTTCTTCTGCATTTTATTACCGTTACTATGCCAAATTTTATTTCCAGTCGATTTATTTTAGTTTATTTGCTTTCTTTTCTCGTAGAAATTTACACATCGGGAATTGCTGCGAACCTTTGCCAATTCTAACCTTACGTTAGAATTGCACCTTTTTAATTTCTTTCATCGCATTTGATTTTTGGACAACGAAGGGCAGATCTCACCAACTTGTGGGAGGTTCCTGGAACTTGCCAAATATTCCGCCTTTTATTTTCAGGTTTATTTTAATTAATTTATTTATTGGCTTATTTAATTTTGTTTATTTATTTATTGGTTTATTTAACTGTTTATTTATTTTATGCCTGATTTATCTGAAATGCATGTTTTATTTGAACTGTCTGTTTATCAGTGTTGCGCTATAACTGAATTGTTTAACATGCTAGGCTAAATTTAGTTATCGGTATGTAAGGTCATATAGCCGGCGGGGTTTAGCATCGCCATTTGATTTATTCCGTATTAAAAAAATAATGACTTTCTGGTTTCGATTACTAGTTCTTAATGCAACCGTTTTGTTAGAGAGTAAAATACAGACTAGAAGTTAGGATCAATAAAGCGAGAGTTTGAGATAAAAACTGGACATTAGTAATTAAGCATCAACTTAAAATACAGCGAGAACACTTTTAAGTTGATTAGGTTTTATTTATTTTCAAAAACTATTTTTAAACTCCAATTGAAACAGCGAGAGCACCCACTTAGGTTTGATTATAGGATCTGAATCAATAAACACGAGAGTGTGAGAAGAGGGTTTTCAAATAAATATTTTCTACTGAAACACATTTTGATAATACGAGTTTGAATCAATGAGTTGCTAAAATCCCCAAAGTCCAGCCATTACATACCAATACTTTTTCCCCTGAATCTAAACTAGATTATAATCAGTTAGGTTCCCTAAAAGCCCTATTATTTACATCATTAGCCTTAGATTTATGTAGTAACCTTAGATAACGATAGGTCGACATTTAGTCTCTTGGGATTCGATAATCTTTACAGCTATACGCGATAGGACTGTATACTTGCGATCTAGATGTTATAAGACGTATAAAGTCGCGATCATGGACATCCATCCTCTTTTGGAATCTGGGAAAGTAGTGTGACATATGGGACTTATATATTTTTAGACTTTGTTTGGATCATTTCTTGGCTATGCGATTTTATGTGAGGTTGCCTCCAGCAGGGTGTTAATCTTTGGAATGGCAATGTACATGTTCTTTTTAATCCTAGTTAATTTATCTTCAAAGGCCTGCGAATTTTGTTGTTGAACCATCTTGTACATGATATTCAATATCATAATTGCTCCTTATTTCCAAAGATTAGCCTACAAGAGCTAGAAATTAGGGAGTGCTTTGCTTTTGGTCATAGCACACGGTAACATAGATTAGAAGGCAAGTTCGCCTAGATGGAATTGTGGAGTATATCCTAATAATAGAGGAAGTTGAGATACTTTAGGATCTTCCCTATGTTGTACAAAGTTAAGAGGCATATCAAACTTTCTAAAACAACATAAACTCAATCATGAATCACACCTAGCAAAAATTTATCAAGAGATGAAAACACACAAACATGAGGAACTTGGCACTCATCCAAAAATCTTGCAAATAAAAGATTAAATTATGCATTCATTCAAAAACTCATATTGAAAACATAAAATCAAGAATCACAAGGATTTTTCAAGGTTGTAATGTGGTTTAGCTAACAAGGAAGGGTCAATTTCTAAAGGTAATTGAAACAAAAACTTTCCTAACCTTAAGGGAGTGATCAATTCGCAAAGTCTCAAGCACCAAAATTTCAATCACATCTCTTCTCATTTCTCAATTGTTACACCAATCACACAACTTATTAGCACTATTATTTGCTACTGTTTTTCTTTCTTTTTTCAAGGTTTTTCTTTTTTTTTCTTTCCTTTTTCTTTTTTTTTCTTTTCTCAATCTCAAAGAAACCAAAAAATGAGCAAACAAACAATTTTCTCCCCAATTTAAGCTTAAACTAACATCATAGTTGTGAATACTCCCAACTTTATAAAAGTAAGGTAAAAATTCAAATCACAAGTCATAGTTGAGGGTTCAAGAAACAGAAATCAAAATCCATTAAAATAAGTTAACTAAATACTCATGGACAAGCATCATAGTTCAAATGCAACATGGATATTGACAAAAAGGTTCAAAGGGGTCAACAAATTCTCGCTCGCTTACAAGGTAAGTTACTATTTGGCCAAGTGGTTGTGCTCAAAAAGAAACAAAATACCTTGACCATTTTCATGCTTTCATACAATCAAAACAAATAAAAGATTAAAAATAATAAAATCCAATTAAAACAAGAATTATTGGTCTCCTGCATATATGAACAATGGAAAGATTTTTCACATTTGGGGTAGGGAGTAAAGTGATTCAATCAAAAGTAAGTAGTGCAAAAGAATGAATAGCATGGTAATTGTATAAATTACAAGTTTATTAACCATGCTAAGTTCTAGAAAGCGATAAATGAGCACCTTGCATAGTACCAATTTTGTTTACCATCATTACCACCCAAATGTTTTGTTGAAACAATCAAACTTAAAATCACCACTTACACTTTTTTTCAAGTTATTAGCCCAATATTTGAAGACAAACAACCAATAAAATTTTTTAGAAATTATTACTATTATGTACGCTATATTGTTGTTTTCTAGCTTCTCTCTACATGAGAATGGCTGGTGATGAATTGGGATCAAAAACTACCCAAAACATAACCCTAAAAAAGAAGGAATTTATATTTATACAAAACTAAAAATAGCATAACGTGCTAAGAGGGCTAGGTGCGCTTAGCGGGTTGCCACTTATTTTACACACTGAACTACCTTTAGCACATTGAGTCGGCTTAGCAGGATCATAAAAAAAAGCCCTTGCCACTATAAAACATGTTGTAGTTCGCTACAAGATGGGCTTAGCGGGCTACATCATATTTCTTCCAAAATTATATATTTCAAGTTGTGTCTTCTATTGCTCAATGCTCCAAACATGCACCAATACCTACAAAAGAGAAAAAATCTATCAAACGATACACTAATTACACAAAAACGTAATTATATACAATATGTGAAAATTCACACAAAAGTTGAGGTATAAGAGTCGATAAGTGCCTCAAAATTATATACAATAATAACTATAAACTGACACTTATCAATCACCTTCATCATCTTCAGATTGAGATTCTTCTTCTTGATCACTAACATGTTTAGACTTTATAGAAAGGGATTTTACTTTAACTTCGTGTCCTTCATAGTTTCCAATTTTTCCTGAGTTAATTTATATATTTCCAATTGATAAATTTTCATTTTATGTTCTTGAATTTTTCCAAATTATATCGCAAATGATACTATAGAAAGACTCTTCTTTTCAAATATTTCCATCCCTTTTGGTTTCTGTTGATATTTGTAAAGATATTGTTAAGAATATTTGTACAGAGAATAGTCCCACATCGACTATATCATGTAATTAGTTGTAATATCTCTATATGTAATAAATTCTTCGTAGTGATTTTCAATACACACAGTTTATTCAAATGTCTCTTAGTCTCTCATATTTTAATATGGTATCCAAAGCCTACTGAGAGACAACCCTTCAATGTGCTTTACCTGATTGACCCACTGTCTTTCGGTGAGAAATTTTTGGCAAGCCATGTCATATCTCTGGTTTACCTTCCATACATTGACGTGACTTATACTGGCATCAATTTTTGAATTTCTCCGATCACCACTATATTGTCACCGCCATCTGTCTTCGTTATTATTTCTAGCAAACTAACCCTACCAACATAAGCACCTCCTCCGATCCCGAATATTTTTTCACCGCCCAATTTAAACAAATCCTTTTTCTCTCGACTTGTGTGATACTTTATCTTTTCATATACTCATGGATACTCCTCGGAACTTTACGCCAAATTACGATGATTTCCTTAGGTGGTGTCAGAATTATCATAACTCGAATTCTACTGCTTCAGTTGCTCACACTGGTAACTGATTTGCTTGCCACTCTCAATCATATTTTCTTGGATCTTGGATCCTTAGTTCTGGTGCATCAGATCAAATTACTGGTAATACAAATCTTTTATGTTCCCCCTCTACCTCGGGTTTCTTACCTAGTATAACATATGTCAATTATTCTCAAACTCAGTCTGAAGGGATTGGTATTGTTCAAATTCTACCTTCTATATTTGTTACTTATGTGTGTAACGCCCGTTTTATTTAATATTATATTATATTAATATTTTTGAATTATCGTTTGGCAATTTTTGGCGATGAAAATAATTATATTAATCGGTATATCTATTAATATATTTGGCGATGTTTTGATCGGTTCGGTAAAATATTATTCGGACCGATATATAATTCCCTGAAATTATTTTAATTGATTGAATAAATGATATTGGTAAATATTATTAATGTGTTATATTGTAAGAATTGGTTAGGGGTGTGAGGAGTAATTGATGAGAATTGGGTTTTCAACTAAGAAACATATTATAAACCATTTCTCCTCATTTTCTTTCCATCCATAACACACCAAAGCCAAACATGAGAAAGTGAGGAAGCTAGTAAGAAACATAACTTATATAAGTCATTTTCCTCATTTCTTCCCATTTGAAAAACAAAAGCCAAGAATAGAAACTTGAGAGTTTGAGAGAAAAGAAAAGGGTTTTGAGAAGAAGAGCAAGGAGGAGAAGATGGGGAAGATCATGAGCAAGAGTTTGAGGTTGGGGCTTTGATGGAGCATCTTGCAATCAACCAAGCTAGAGGTAAGGGGTTTGATTTTCCTTTCCATATAGTTAGGGTTTGATGGATATGTTGTGGATTTAGGAAAAATTAGTATTTTGATCCATGGGGTTATAGTTTGCCATTGTTTTGGTGTTGTGTTGTTGTTGTTGTTGAAATTCTCAATTGATGGTAGAAGTATGTTTTGATGTTGTATTTGAGGTATATATGTTGTTTTAGTGATAAGATATGTTTGGTGGGTTTAGTTTGAATTGAGGAAAAAATTGATAGTAGAGTTTTATGATTTTGTTGGTTGATTCTTGAAATGTTAGAGGAGTTAAAATTGGTGTAGAGATTATGAGTAATATTATTATTAATTATTATTAGTAAAATAGAATGGAAATGAAAATAGAATGGAAAATAGAAAAGAACATGGAAATGAAATCCACCTGCAAGAAAAATTATAAAACAGAAGAAAAAAAATTAAGAACTGGGAATCCATAGAAAACTCACGCAGGGAATGAAAAGTGGATGGAAGGCAAAGGAGAGGTTGAGGCACCCGCCTCCCTTGTCCTTAGGTAAGTGGGACGTACGTCCCCATCAAGGAAGAAGAAAACGGAAAATTGTGGGTTTCGTAATTTTGCTGTAAGATACATGTTTGCTGTTTTGCTGTCATGAAAAATGCTTCATGCATAATTCTTTGAAAAATAGTTTCTGTTTGTTTCCAAATTCTTAATTTCACCTAACAATATTTGGTAACTATAAAATATAATTAGGGGATAAGATAGCCGATTAAATTTAGAACCCGATTATGTTCCGATTTTCCGATTCGGTAAATTCGGCGACGGAGCAAGTTGCTCCGAATTCAATAAAAATTGACGTGCTAGCTAAGTTTGACGTGTAGAACATAGTGGTGAAGTTAGTTTTTCGAAATTGTGAGTTTTTACGAGACGACCCGAAATAGGCCAATTTACGGTAAAATTGCATCGGACGGTGTTTTAGCAGATTTAAGGTACTTATGGACAATCCGATTTCGACGTCGACGATTAGGATTAATACCGGTTGTTAAGAATAGCTTTCGTGATGATTATTGACGTTTTGACTATTTTTCCGTTTTCGGAATTTAGCGAATTAATTGATAACGGTGCGGTGTTAATAAACGTAAGTTTTGCGATGGTGTATTTATTAAAGAATACTTGTTGATGTGCAACGTGATGATTAAATTGAGGTTGTTAATAAATGCTTCCGATTTGTGAATGCATGACTTTTAGTGAATTTATTAGTGATGTTTGCATAATGCAATTATGATGCGATGATATATTTATCTTGTTTTGGATAAATTATGGCGATGTGGGCTTTATGCCAATTTGGATGAGCGATGATGATGTTTTGTGTTGTGTTGTTTTATTGTCGAGTCACATACATTTCATAAGCGAAGAGGGCTTTTATGCCAAGCGATGATGGCTTTTATGCCGAGCGAAGATCAGCTTTATGCCAAGTGTCCCTAATTACGGACAAAGCGATGGGTACCACATGCATAACATAGTCGTGTCTCATAGAGTCGGTTATGTTTATGTTGAGTTATTTGGCGTTGGGTTTTTTTTTATTGATGGATGATATTGAATGGCGATGATATATGATGTGATGATGTTTGTGATGATGTTGTGACGATGGGCTTTATGCCAAAAGCGAAGATGGGCTTTATGCCAAAAGCGAAGATGGGCTTTAGCCAATTTATGATGATTTGTTATGTTGCTTATATTACTAGCATTATTTAATGTTGTTGGTTGATGTTGTTGTTTAAGACTACCGTGTTAATTAGCGATGTATTAGCTCGTGACGATTTCGTGGTGACGGAGGGTTATGTGTTGTTGCGACGTTTTATGCCGATGAGGTTATGGTGAGATAGTGTAGATTATACACATTAGGATGGCGAGTAAAGTAAGTGAGTTTTGATTATGTGTTGGAATTACACTTATTAATCCATACCCTTTATAATTCTGAAACTATATATGTATATATATTTTAGGGTTAATACCTATTTTCACCGATAAAACCCCGCCAAAAAAGTTCCAATTGTTACCTTGACAAATTTTAAAAGTTTTATTTTTACCTTTAGGTTGCCACATCACATAAAAAGATGTGGCTTATATTTTACTTGTAAGTTTTGTTATGCCATGTCACACATGAAATGTCCATAATGCCCTTCTATTAAAATCCTAAATATTCGCAAATGTTATGTTTCAATTAAGACCATCTACATTAGGGCGCAGCCATATCCATCTTCTTTCTCGCTTGCAAAGCCATCTTCGCCGTGCGGTCACCAAACCTCCGTGAGTCACGGGAACTGGTCGTGCCGTTCCGTATTCCCGTGTTCTGGTGGTGGAACTCACCGCGTCAGCGCTCGAAACATGTGTCGTGGTGGTAGAATGTTTGCTCCAACCGGATCTGCGCAGTGGCACCGTAAGGTTAATGTTAACGAGCGTTACGCGGTTGTTTCCGCCATTCTGCATCTGCTGTTTCGCTCGCTCGCTCGTGGGCACGGGATCGAGGCTTTCTGAGTTCCTCCGGTTGTTGGTGATTCAACCGAAGGAGTTGAGAAAACAAAGGAAGCTATCAAGGTTTTGAAAATATCGAGCTTTTTCCGATGCGAGAAAGCGAAAGATGCCATGGTATTCGCCCCGAAAGGGAAAATGAGGAACCGTCGCTATATCTCGTAAGGGTCCTCTCATTGTTTACTGATCAAGGAGCTAAAGTGAAAGCTTTCGGAACATTCTCGGTGTTGAGATCACCAACGTGGATGATTGAATCATGAAGCTTGCACCTGGTGGACATCTGGGTAGGTTTGTGATTTGGACCCAATCTGCATTTGAGAAATTGGATTCCATTTATGGGTCGTTTGATAAGCCTTTAGAGGGTCTTAATTGAAACATAAAATTTGCAGAATATTTAGGGATTTTAATAGAAGGGCATTATGGACATTTCATCTGGTATTGTGTGACATGGCATAACAAAAACTTACAAGTGTAACAAAAATATAAGCCACATCAGCTTTTTATGTGATGTGGCAACCTAAAGGTAAAAAATAAAACTTTTAAAATTTGTCAAGGTAACAATTGAAACTTTTTTTTTGGCAGGGGGGTTTTTCAAATACACCCCATATGTCAGGGGTGAAAATAGGTATTAACCCTATATTTTATCATGCCTTAATTATATGTTTTGGAGTATCTCACCCTTTACTTGTTTCGCCATTACCTATATATTGGTAACGTGCAGGTTTTGAAGGCGGAGTCTATAGCTGTTGTTAGTCGAGTCGGTGTCGCTCTGATACGTAGCACTCGGGGGGATATATTTATGTCGTCTTGTTGATTTATTACTATTCCTTTTGTGAATAAGAACCATAATTCATAAAAACATGATTTTGATGAGGAAGTTTAATAAAGGAGATGTTTTGATTTCTATGAATCAGTTTATGTTTTCCTGCGATGCTATGTATCCGAAATTTATACTTTAAAGTAAACTGTTTTTAAGTGAGTTGTTTTTGATGGTGTAGCCTCAGTATTTAATTTATGAAATTTTAAAATTACTCTGATTTTTACATATAAAACTTTGGGTAGAATTGGGGTGTTACAATGTGCTTTATGTACCTAATTGTCCATTTAATTTACTTCCAGTCGTTCGTTTAATTTGTTTTGTTGATTGTATTGTCGCATTCCCTAACAGTAATGTTACCCTGCAAGATCGGAGTTCAAGATAAACGATTGGCATCGGATGTGAGTCTCAGGGTCTTTATTACCTCTTAGTGTCATCTTAGACACTCAGTCAAACATTCTCCACTCACTATCAATGGTCAGTTAGGTCATCCTAGTTTTCCCAAACTATAGAAGTTGGTGACAAGTTTATCGAAGGTGTCTAATTTACATTGTTAGTCCTGTCAGTTAAGGAAACACATTTGTAGTCAATTTTCCAATCGAGACAATAATCGAGCTTCATCCCATTTTTCTTTAATTCACTTCGATGTCTGGGGTCCCTCGCATATTATCTCTACTCTTTAGTCTAGGTATTTTGTCACCTTTCTTGATGATTTTTCATATTACACGTGGTTATTTTTAATGAAAAATATATCTGAATTATTTTCTATTTTTGAAGAATTTTATAAAGAAATAAAAACTCAAGTTGGTGTGTTTATTTGTACTTTAAGAAGTGATAATGCTCGTGAATTCTTATCCCAACAATTTTAAACTTTTATGTCAAGCAATGATATTCTCCACCAAACATCTTACCCTCATACACCTCACTAAACGGGGTAGCCAAGCGCAAAAATCGGCATCTCGTAGAAACCACATGGACTCTACTTCTCCATGGAAATGTTCCACTTCGGTTTTTAGGGGATATTGTGCTAACAGCATGTTACCTTATAAATTGCATGCTCTCATTTGTCCTTAATAATAAAATCCCTCTTTCAATCCTTTTTCCCAATTCCCCACTTCACCCAATTCCTCCCTGAGTCCACGAGTCCACATGTTTTGTAAACAATCACTATCCTACTCTTGATAAACTATCAGCTCAATCACTAAAGTGTGTCTTTCTTGGTTATCATTAATCCTAAAAAGTTTATCATTACTATTTACATACTCTACAACGATACCTCATATCGTCCAATGTTACCTTCTTTGAGTTTGTTTCATATTTCGAGTTCAGTCAAGTAACTCAAGAACCCCTTCAGGAAATTAATCTCACACCTTTTTCGGAAGTCTCATATGACATTATCCCCCATAATTCTAGGGAACCTCTCCCAGTAGATACTCCTACAATTAACCCCCCACCACCACTTCTCACCCACTTTAAACATATAATCATCGTCAACCAACATATGTTGTACTTGTCCCTGAGGTTGTACATGTCTTTGAGGTCGTACTTGTCCCTGATGTCACTACAAACTCTTCTCCGACACTCTTGCCATCATCGGGTCCGATATTGCAACCTGAGTCTTATCTTCTGATTGCCCTTCAAAATGGTATACGTCAAACACAAAATCATTATCCCATTATATTGATTTATGTTATCATTGTCTTTCCTCTTTGCAGTATACTTGTTTTTCTTCTTTGTCTTCTGTTTCTATTCCTAAAACTCCAAGTGAAGTATTATCTCACCATAAGTGAAGGCAATAAATGATTGATGAAACGTGTTCTCTTTACATAAGTGGTACCTGGGAATTGGTTCCTCTACCCCTGGGAAATCTTTAGTAGGTTCTCATTGGCTTTATATAGTGAAGGTTGGTCCAAATGGTAAGATTGGTTGATTTAAAGCTCGTTTGGTAGCCAAAGGGTACACTTAAATTTTTGGGTTGGAATATAGTGATACCTTTTTTCCTATAGCCAAGATGGCCTTTATTAGACTTCTTCTAATCATTACATACATTCGACATTGGCAGCTTCATCAACTTGACATCAAAAATGAATTTTTACATGGTGATCTTGAAGAGGAAGTATGTATGGAGAAACCACATAGGTTTGTTTCTTAAAGGGAGTCATTGAATATGGTGTGTACGGTACACATATCTCTTTATGGTCTTAAGCAATCTCCGAGAGCTTAGTTTGGCAGAATCAACACTTTAGTACATCAGTTTGATATGGTCCATAGTGAAGCTGGCCATTTTATTTTTTATCATCACTCATCCCAAGTGTGTATTTATTGTTAGTGATCAGCATGGAATACTCCAGTTGAAACAACATCTCTAGACTCAATTTCAGACAGAATCTTGGTAAACTCTATTATTTCTTGGGTTGGGTATTAGTGTAGCCCAATCTATAGATAGTTTGGTGATTTCTCAACAGAAATATGATATGGATATTTTGGAAGAAACGGGTTTGTTGAATGCTAAACCAGCTGATACTCATATGGATCCAATTGTCAAACTACTACCCAATCAGGGGGAGCCTCTATCTGAATCAGGAATGTATAAGATATTGGTTGGAAAGTTGAATTATCTCACAGTCACTCGTACGGAGATATCTTTTGCAATTAGTATGGTAAGTCAGTTCTTAAATTCCCCTTGTCAGGAACACGTGGATCTTGTTATTCGGGTTCTGAGATACATCAAATGAGGTCTAGTGTATGAAGATAAAGGACATACTCAGATGGTTGGATACTTCTATGTTGATTGGGTAGGGTCATCCATTGATAGGCGATCCACCTCTGGGTATTGTATATTTGTTGGAGGAAATATTATATCCTAGAAAAGCAAGAAACAAAATGTAGTTGTAAGATCAAACGTCGAGGCAGAGTATAGGGTCATGAAAATGACAACATGTGAACTCATTTGGTTAAAACAAATTCTCAAAAAACTTCAAATTGAAGAAGCAAAACCAATGACATTTGTTTATGATAATCAAGATGCATTACACATTGCTTCAAATCTAGTCTTCCATGAGAGGACCACGCATATCGAGATATACAGTAACTTTGTTAGAGAGAAGATTGAATCAGGCGACACTCATAACAAGCTTTGTCAACTCTAATGATCAATTAGCAATATGTGTTTACAAAATCCCTACGAAGTACTAGAACTAATTATATATCTGGCAAGCTTGGTGTATTTACTTATATGCTCAAGCTTGAGGAAGGTGTTGATATTTGTAAATATAATGTTAAGAATATTTGTACATAGAATAGTCTCACATCGATTATATCATGTAAATAGATGTAATCTCTCTCTCTCTCTCTCTCTCTCTCTCTCTCTCTCTCTATATATATATATATATATATATATATATAATAAAAAAGTCTTTGTAGTGTTTTTCAATACACACGCGGTTTATTCAAATGTCTCTTAGTCTCTTATATTTTAACAGTTTTCATACTCTAGATAATGATCTAATAACTTTTAAGATTATTTCATCATTGGTGAGGACTTTTCCAAAAGCGGCCAAATTATTAGTTAGGACAAAGAAATTTGTCTGCATATCAAGAATACTTTCATGGGTTAGAATTATGAAAGTTTTATATTCTTGAGATAAAGTGTTTAATTTTGATCTTTTGACTTCTTCAATTCCTTCGTGTGTTGATTCCAATGTATCCAAAATTTTCTTGCATGTTGGCAATTAGATACACGGAAAAATTCATCCATTCCTAAGGCATATTTGAGCCTTTTACCTTTGGTTGTTCTACATTATTTATGACAGTTATGGGAAAAAATGGTTCATCCTAGACAGAACTCCATATTTCATCACATTGAGATTCTAGGTACATTTGCATACGAATTTTCTAGAAATCATAGTATTCGCCAATGAAACATGGTGATTTGTTAGTGTTGCCACCATCCGCTAAGAACGGTTTTGCAGAATCCAAATCTACTCAGATATATGAGCAAGTTACCTTAATCTTCTCTAATGCCAATTGTAAGTATAAGATGTAACCTAAGAGAGGGTGAATTAAGGTTACCCGATTTTTCTCGTTTTTGTGTTATGTTCTTAATTTTCTTTGGATATGAAAATGATATGTTCTTAGTAATATAAAGTGCAAAAAAGTAAAGTGCGTAAATATAAAATAACTCTAGATTTGTACTAGTTCCCCTTATAAACCAAGGGTACATCTAGTCCCTTCACACTTTACAAGATTTTCAATTATGTAAGATCTTTGGACAATCATCACATCAGGACCTCTCTTACAATCTTCTAACATAAACACCAAATTTATGGAAGACTTTAAATCTCCTTTAATCAAAATATTTTTTACACAATCATCAACACTATGATGATTCTCAAAAAAATAGGATGTACACCATTTTCTATTTACACAAACTTATCAAACCACACCTTGGTGATTAAGTAGAATAAAAAGAATTCTTGAAGTAATTCCAAGATGAAAGTTGATCTTCTACTTCTATATATTACAATTCGATCATATTGACCTTGATTTCTCATAATATTTAAATGAAAATCTTTAAATGATATGAAAATTATGTGTAAAATATCATTAAAGTTTGTATAAACACTTGAAATTGTTTGAAGTGATATGAAAATTAATAATGAAAGAGGTAAGTTTGAATTATGATGTTTAAAGCCTTAAGTACATGTTATGAAATCTCTATGAATAGATGTATAAGAATGGCGGGGTTTCATGAATCTTTCTCGTCTCAAAAAGTGACATTACTTGATGAAAAAAAGCATATTTTCATGTGTTAATTGATTAACTATGTTCAACAGTCATATTTTTTGAAATTCGAAAGTTGGTAATGGATTATCAATAAGGGACAATTGATTACCACCGAACCATGATAATCGATTATCAATAGGAGAGTTTGTTGGTAACTGAAATGCAAAAAAAAAGAGTGTGAAACACTGATGGCTTAAGGATAAATCTGATGGTCTTTACTGGATTTTTTTTCAAGCAAAAGCATGTAAAACAGTCATATAAAACGACTTAGGATTATTTGTGTGACTTTGCAATGCTCTACATTATTTTGGTATTGGGTCTTGCATTCTAATGAACCTTAACAACCGGTACGGAACAAATAGTATTTCATTTTGATTTAATTTTACTTCCTGAATTTACATGCTCGGAGAAACTTATGAAACAATAAATGATTGAAGATATTTAATTAAAGATATTCGAATTTACTTTAGAGTTATTCGATTGTGAGAGAGAGAGACTTTCCAAGTGTGTCATATCATCACAATTCTAGCCCTAAAAATAAACTCAAATAACTTTTCTAAATAAATTGGTTTTAAAATCAATAGAAATTGATTTATCAATGAAAACTAGTGTTAAAATGGCATATAAATAGAAACTGATTTTGAATAATTTAAAACTGAATTGAAACCAAAAATTTAGCCAACTGTTTTTTCTTAAGTGAGTGTTTGGTTTTTATTTTGAAATGGCCAAAAACAATTTTACATGCGCATAATTGATTTTGTAGTGTTTTTCATATGTTGATTCTTTTAAACTAGAGTTAAATTAATCGTAATTGATTCTATTAAAAATAAGATTTGTAACTTTTAAATTTAAACGTGATGTTTACATTAAAAATTACTATTCAACTCAATTTTATTTAAAGTTGTTTAAACATATATATTTTGTTTTTAACTCACTTTTAAATAAAATCAATTTTACATAATCAATTTACTTCACCGTAAAATAAAATATATATTAAATAGTTCTTACAAATTGAGTTGGACCATCACCTATATTATTACTTGTATCTTTGAATATTTGGCTAAATACTTTGACCGTACTGTAGTACTGTTGTGAGTGAAAGAAATAACAAAAGGTCATTTTTGTACGTTTTGAAGGATCTTTTCACGGTGTAAACTTGCTACCTTACTTATAAAAACGAATATTATTAAGAAAAAAAAAAGGAAATTACTGAACTCAACACCTTTGATGCAACAGCTATATTACAAGCAAAAGTAGATAAAGAGTAAGAGAGTATCGATGATGATTTTGTGTAGCATCAAATTGACGTAAACTGAAATCTTATCGTACGTAATAACTTTAGAAAGAGTGACATAACGAGTAACAGTTTTTGGAATCCTTCCTCTTTCTTTCGTAACTTGTCTCATTACGACTCTTTCTTTCCACACAACTCTTGTTTTATGAGGAAAGCCTCATGCAAATTGTATTTGTCTACATATATCTACGTGGGGTTTCCTTTACGTTGCTTGGACTCATTCTCTAAATCAGCTATAGACAAGTTATACAAATTTGAAAGACTATATTGGATGCCAACACTGAAAAAGTAGAGAATTTCTGTGTTTGGCACTATCTATCATAAACACTAGTTAATCTAAAAATACATTTTTAATTAAAAAAACTTGTGTATACTATATTTTTCTTATCAATTTTGTTATATGTTTAAAGGAATGCATGTGGTGAAAAGTGGCCAAAAAGTTTGGGGTTGGGTCATGGGTGAATACAAAATATTTTTACATGCTCTGCTCAAGATTGACAGAGTGAAATTAGAGTATTTGAAGATTGACAACGAATGTGAAATATCTGGTCAGAATTATTTGGTGATTTTATTTCATTTGAATTAATAGTGATAATTGTGTGTGAATACTTGTATAATTGTGTTCAAACACTTGTATAATTATATAATTATGTTTACAAATAAATATATGGCATATTTGGATTGTTCTTTTTAGAAGACACGCAATTAATTCTAGAAATATAGAATTAATTTGGAATGATTTGGGATGATTTTGAAATATTTATTTTATTAAAAATAGAATCGACTCTACTACCAAAATTAATTCTACTTAAACCTAAAATTTGTAACTTCTTGTTCAACTCACTTTATAAATATATTGAAACATAAATCAATTTACTAAATTTAATTTATTTAAAATTAATTCTTCAATCAAATTTCAGTGTAAAACTGAGTCTAAATTTATAGCTTCAATCAAATAGAATCAATTCTCCTCTAAACAAACCAAACATCTCAAAAATATTTTAAAATCAATTCTCCACCCCTAAAATCCCTAAAATTGTTTTGCCTCTTTTAAAAACTGAACCAACGCACACTTTAACATGGATAAGTTTTTTTTCCTTTTGATATAATAAAAGCAGGCGGCTGGAGAAAACTCTCCTCTTCAAAGAATTTTGGAAATTGTAAAGAAATGGTTTGCATTGACTAGCACTAGCAGGTAAAACCAAACAGGCTAATCAAAAGATGCAACTTGCAAGTATAAATATTCAATACTCTACCATTAATAATAAACAATGCGACATAAGAGCATTGTCCAATGAGGCTTCCAGAGTAATTGCTCAACAAATGTGCTGATTTCTACCTTGATTCTTAATACTCTAATTATCCTATTGATCTGTCTACCTAAAGAGATTATTCATGTCATCAAATACATGAATAAAGACTAATGTACAACGATTTGAAAATATTACTAATTTCTAAGGCGGCAAATTGTCTTTTGTGCCAATTTCAAGGATGGCCAATTTGTCCTATGCCAATGATAAAAATAAGTCTTCTTTGGCTCAATATTTTAACAAAATTGCAGACAATATCTCCCCCATTGTCTTCTCCGGCATGTCCCCTTCTTTGATATCTTCCATGGACTCTAGAACAGCAGCATCTAATCCTAGCTTTCTCTTTGCAATCTCATACACATTCTCATCCACTGTTCCCTTTGTCACAAGTCTAACAGAAAACATCACAAGAAAACAATCAACAGTACTTGTTAGTATTATTGTTGACGCTAATGGGATTGAAGGGAGAGAAAAGGTAAATATACCTATATATGGTTACAGGCTTTGTTTGACCAATACGATGACAACGATCTTCTGCCTGCCTATCAATCTGAGGATTAAAATCCATGTCATGAATCACAACTGTATCAGCTCCAGTTAAGTTTAAGCCTTGTCCACCAGCTCTTGTGGAAAGCAAGCATGCAAAAATGGAAGTATCATTATTGAATGTGTCAACTATTGTTTGCCTCTCTGCTACCTGTGTGCTGGGAATCAAATAGTAAAATAGTAAGGAAAGCAGAGCATCTGGTGAACAATACTTGAAAGGGTGCACATTTTAGTCATCGGGCTAAGTAGACTGGACGATAAATAATTGATTTTGAAAATCATGCTATACATTTCACAATATAAATCATGCTATACCATTTCAAATAATTTCATCAAGAAAACAAGGTGCATATTAGTTTTTCAACATTTGCCATTTTTAACAGATAATGATCAGTTCTAGTTTAGTAAACCAGTTATTTCATGAAGTAGCAACTTCCAATTCAAACCGCTTGTTTAAATTGTTCTGCAGCCACTTACGAAGTTTGAAAGTATTAAGAGTAAGGAGAGTGAAATACATTGGTAGATATGGCATGTGTTGTATTTATAAGTGGGATCATTCCTCCCCTTACATGCCGGGTTTTGTAGGGATGAGTTAGACTCAACCAAAATTCTAATTCTAATATCGTATTAAAGCCTATTGATCAAGTCACAGACCATCCACCATTTATATTCACGCACCAAGTCTAATAGTGCTTGGAAGTGAGGGGGTGTATTGGAAAAATCTCAAGTCCCACATTGGTTACAAATATAGCCGAGAAAGAATTTATGCGCACCCCTCACCTTTCAAGCTTGTTTTGTAGGGATGAGTTAGATCAAACTAATTCTATGATAGTATCATAGTCTATCCTAGGTCTATACTTGGCTTCCCGCACCATCCACTCTTTTGGGCTCATTGAGGCCCAAGAGTAAGGGGGGTGTTGGAAATTCCACCTCCATTGCTTTGGTTTGCCTTCATTTCAGCCTCCAACACTTTCATTGTGTTAAGTGTGAAGGGGTAGATTTAATCTCACATGGCTTAGAAATATGGCATGTGTTATGTTAATAAGTGGGGGCAATTTTCACCTTATAAGCAGATTTTGCAGGGATGAGTTAGTTCTAACTCAAATTCTAAGAGTAGTCAACAATTTTGACCTTCACCAAAAAAGACTGACCTCCCTTTTGGTGGCATTGGGTTCAGGATTTGATTCAGTAGTTCTGGAAACGCTGAGACAGATTTCAAGATCCCGTGTTTTGTTTTTGGAACTGTAAACAGTTCCCATCCAAAACCCATTCCCAATCCGAACATTTTACAATTAATTCTAGATCAGGGACCCAGGAGGACAAGGATATTGTGAAGGTTGTCAAACTCAAGAATTACCATTGACTTGTGAAACCTGTGGACCGACTGTAGACTGGTAATAGTTCACTTGATACATAAAAAAAAAAAAAGTATTAAACATCCACATCCATCATTGTATCCAAACACAATTTTACAATGTGCATAGTAAATATTCAAAATCCAAACAGACTAGATCTAACCATATCATATCACAAGATAAAGACTCAAATTACTAACAGTGTTATCAATGACAGATATAATAAGTGCCGTCCTATGGGAAAGCTAACAAAAAATACACCATGCCAAACTCCATATCGGAAATTTGACAACATTGGTTACTTAAGAGTTAAAAGTGATATGACTAGGCTCCCATCGCTTGAGCTGGGTTTTGGCACATCAAAGTTGGGTCATTCTATTAGGGATAAAGGTTGGGCTTCCCATTGTAATGAGCCAAGGCCCAATTCTCTTCCCTTTCCCAATGTCAGAATTCATAACTAATTTCTGTATGAGTTGGTTACAATAACCAACTATATATACTTAGATTGCAACCAAAATCATCAATGAGTTATTCTTTCGGTTTCTCTCTCCTCTCTCCCCCTCACCCTCTCCCTTTCTCCCTCTGAAATCCTGCATATGTAGCTTGGGAAGAACAAGATTCTCACCTATGCATGTGGTAGTTATCCAGTTTCAGACTCTCTTCTCTCTAGCTTAGTTCTTCTATCTCACCTGTGGCAAGTGCATGAGATTCGTTTGTACTTCCATACACAGGTGAAAACCCGATCTAGACAACTCAGAGATCTGAGTTGGGATCCCTAACAAAAGGTAACATTACTGAATTCCCCGCACGCAATAGCACCATTGCTGTGTTGCATAGTTACGGGTATGTACCCAGTACCCGGTACGGGTACTGGTACGGAGTACAGCATTTTTAAAAAAACTAAGGTATGGGTACATTAGTATAATTTTTTAAAAATATAATTATAAAAATAATAAACGAATTATATTATTAAAATTACAACAAAACATCAATAAATCATGAAATCATGGTTGAATATTAATATTTTCTTCTGGAAGAATGAAAGTTTCAGTTTTAGAGAGAACAGTGAGAAGAGAACAATACGACAACGGTAGAGGCATAGAAGACAAGGGTTAAAATTTGGTTTTTCTTTCACTTTTTATTTATAAATATAGGATAAATAACCTAACTTTTATCTAATAAAAAAACCCAAATTTTAATATTCAAAAAAAACATTGAAAAAAGTTGGGTACGTGGTACCAAATGTGTACCTATTGATGTACCAACATTAAAAAATAAATAAATAAATAAATTGGTACGGTTTCGGTGCGTACCGGGTGCGTACCATACGCGTACCGGTACCCGGTACCGGTACTTTACATAAAATGGAGTACCCATGCTTCACAGCACCATTGTTGATACTCTCGTGTCAATTGGAGATCCAGTTTTTACATAGAGATCAAATTGAGCTAATTCTTGAAGCTCTTCCAACTGAGTATGATTCAGTTGTAGCTACTGTTAACGATAGGTCAGAGTTTGTCTCTCTTGATAAATGGGAATCTCTGCCTCTACTCAAGATATCTCACAACCACCCCATCCACAGAATAATTTTTCAGATTCTAACACCTCCAATCAATACAATCTGAGCACTGGATGTCAAGGTAATCAATTTGATGGCCGTGGTTGTCGTGGTGACTGCTGTAGCAATCGAGGCCATGTTCAGTGTCAGTTTTTACAAGGCTGGCCATGAAGCCAGCTATTGCTATTATTGCCATTCAACTGAACCTTATGGTGGTTATGGAGCTCCTCAATCCAATGTGTGAATTCAACTGTCCACTTGCACATACAAATATGGCATCACCTCGACCTGGTAACTCATACAATAATCAATATGGCACATCAAGGCCTCGGGCACTAATTGTTGGTACAGATGCTTTCAACACATTTAATAATCAGGTCTGGTACCCTGATAGTGATATGCAGCATTTAACACCTGATGCTTCAAAGCTTGTGGATGCTGTCTCCCTCCCAAGATCAGATCAAGTCTATACAGGGAATGGTCAGGTTTGTCTATTGCCTCTCTTGGTTCAATGAACTTCCCTTTCTTGAAAATGCACTGTCAGTGTAAAACTATTTTACAATGACAGTAAGTCTTATTTTTTCTTATTCTTATACATGATTTAACTGTGTCTGAGTTTAGCCGCTGACAATATCAGCCTACATAAAATGTGCCATAAACCATACATGTTGAGTGTGAAGAAAGCTTTAATGTCATAAACGGCATTACCTTCCATCAAGTCGTTTGTAGGTCAACCCAATAACATCCAAAGCCCACTCCAATATATCAAGCATTGATGTCCATTGACTAAAGATCAAGACACGGTGACCACTCTTCTTTAGCGACGGAAGAAGTTCTTCTAGAGCCTACATTATACAGTGTAGCTCAGTCTCAGCATGTCATGCAAATAATCATGCCAAAAACAACATAGTTGACAATTACAAGATTGAACCACAAAATTCATACCCGACATTTTGCAGAAAGCATAACATACTTATCTGAAAGAATCCCCTTTTTATCATTGATACGATAATGAAGTAAAAGCTGAAAATAAAAAAATTGCACCTTCAAATTCAAGCCAACAATATGCAGAAAGCATAAACAATTATCAACAACATAGATTAATTATATTATAATGCCTGAAAGCTTGTATTAGTTAGAGTTCTACATTTTTGAAATTATAATTATGCAAATACACCTAGGGATGTGTAACAGAAAAGGAAACATGTCAAAAAAACAGAGGGAATCGTTAAATACTGATGAGATGGTTGCCAGCTACATAGCAAATAGAAGCTAGAAATCAAAAGTATAATACACTTAGTGGAAGCCATAGAATTAAAAAATCTGTCAGTTTGTGCAACTCATTTGTTCCTAATAGTGACTGTTCCTAAAATTTATGTAGCTAACATTTAGCTTAATCTTAGTCTCAGAAATTTTGTACAGCTGTATTTACAGACATAACTGACATTGTTAGTTAGTTAGTTAGTTACACTTTGTAAAAATACTAGTGTATCTTTGTATCAGAATCATCGTGAGAATAATACAAATCCTTTTCACTCCGACCCACTCACAAGTATTATTTTGAAACTCAGAAACCTAAGATGGTTTAGATCCCTAGACCATACTTGTCTCTTCCAAAAATCACCATCCTCAACCCCCACCAAGATTTCCACTAACTACTCTATTCCAAATTTCTACAATGAATAAAAATTCTCCATCAGCCAGAGAGGGATGATGCCTCTATTACAGTTCCTGATTCAGCTCAAGTCAATTCTCACACCAAGTTACCGACAAACTACATGATCAGAACTTTCTGCAGCAGCACCAGAAAATTGAGCCTATCATCAAGATCAAGGCTCATTAAAAGACTCCATCGTTACAATGTTGTACAGACAACTCATCAATAATTTTCCTCATAACTGGATCGAGACTCGAATCACATCAACCCTTCAAATCATGCTTGGGAACGTTACATGTTCCATAATTTAGCTTTATGGATTTGCAGCAGTACTTTAAGAAGCAAAAAGGAGAAAACCATCAAAAGGATATTTATGAAGTGGCATTCCTTCTCTTTTTCATTCACTCTGCATTTCTAGCATGTGGGGAGTGCTCTTGTTTAATTTTGACCACTCAGAACAAATTGTTATTTACCAGACTTCAAACATCACAATGTAACATAATGCTCTACTGTTAGGATAAATTATTCTTATACCACATTTGAGGTGTTAACTCAGTGCTAAACACTTAGCCTTGTAATCTAAAGGTACTGAGTTTGGATCTCGGAGAGAATGGTAAAATGGTCATTAGTGTCACTTCAATTAATATAAGATAAGAATAAATTATTCTTTTACTAGAATTGATTTTGTTGTTATAATTTTGAAACTAGCGAATAACTACAATATGTTCAACAAATGCAGACTTATCTGATCCCATCAAACCAGAGTCACGATCAGATAAAATGGACGAGTGAAATCAATTTTTGTGGGTACCGAGTAAAATGGGGTGAACAGGCCAGAAAATCAGGAGAAGGGATGCTTCGCAGACAGACTTTGCATTTTAAGTACTATTTGTCAAATGATAAACTAACCCTAAAGTGTTTCTAAATCTGTAAGATGGACATTTTTAAAATTTAAAAAAGCTGTTTCCATAACAAAAGGAGAGGGGTAATATAAGAATTTCTCCAGTGGTGTATTAGTTTGAGTGGTGGAATCCATAAAAAGTCCAACTCAACACTGGATCTCTCACTATGGAGGGATCTCTATAGCACCAGATTGCCCTTTCTTAGTTGGTGTAGCTAGCAGCTCACAGCTATGAGTTGAACCAACATCTCGTGCTATTGACAAGTAGGGTTAAATAACCGTGACACTTCATTGCAACAGACAAAGGGAAGGAAAAAAACTAACGAACTACTTGAACTTATTCGTGAAAGGCATATGGGGAGAGTCACAGATAAATTGCATTTTCTGAGTAGAAGATTACCCGATGAATGGAGAAGTCATTGTAACTTTTAAGCTCCTCTATAACTCTGTCCATAGTACATTCAAAGCCAAAAGCACCCAACGGATGTAGCTTCCTAGCAAAGCGAACAACATCCTCATCATTATAAATCCGCCTTATCAACAAGGGATGGTTGGCAATCTGGAATGGACATGAACAAGATATAAAACAAAATGAAATAGAGCTATATTAATTCAAAAAGGAAAGATAGTCGATTTGATTTTAAGTTAACATAATATGTACAGAAGCAAGAACCTTGCGAAACTGAACAAAATAATTATTTATTTGTCGTCGAGGAAGAAGTTCAAGAACAGTTTTTGGGTTCAGATCAGAACATTTTGTTAACCGAGCTTGTGAAATTGCACGATACTCCTCAATGGCTTCCCTGTATGCATGTTCCTGTTGCTTTACCATCATAACATATTCAACCTGCAGTAAAAGCAAGGCTTAAAAAATACAGCCTCAGGTCCCAATTACAAGAGAAAAAACCGGAAAAAAATAACATCAAAACCAATGAGCTTACTTCTCGCAGTAACTTTTTGAATATTTTCCAAATATACCCTTGTAGAAAATTAAGACATTACATACACTATCTTAAAAAGAATAATGTAAATGAGGGTAAAGTCATTTAAGTAATAAATACACCTAAATTAGTTATAACTTCCCATAAATGAGACCAAAAAAATCATCAAAGTCCACCTATAATTAGGACTGGAGAGAGTATATAACAAGCTTATTAATATGTTTAGATGAAGAGCATGTAATGTTAATTTTTATAATAACTTGTGTTTTGCCTGAAAAGAATTCGGGGAGGACGATTGAAAGTGCTAGAGAATGGAATGGTCTTTACTACTTGGATAACAAATATTCAAGCCCAAATTTTCTCAGCAACAATTCCTTTTTTCATAATCAATAAAGACCAACGAGGAGAGATTCTCTAATACCATTCTCGTCTGAATCATCCTTTCCTGACTTATTTAAAACATTAGATGTTGAGAGTTTTCATTGTGAGGAGCGTGTACTTTTTTCATTAGTAACAAAATGAGTATTTTCTATTTTATCTAGTTCATACATATGTGTGGGATCCATCTAATATTCCAAATATTTCGGGTGTCAGTTGATTCGTAACTTTTATTGATGATTGTACTCGGGTTGTTTGGGTCTACTTAAACAAAAATCTAAAATTAGTCGTGTGTTTTTTAAATTTCTCTCCATGGTTAAAAACCAATTTGGTATGAGCAATAAGAGGATCCAGTCTGATAATGCCAAAGATTATTTAATCAAAATCTTTCAATTCATTGTCAAAATGAATGTATAATCCATTAGTTTTCGTGAGTACACCCCACAAAATGGCATTGTTGAGAAAAAAACGGCAACTTGTTAGACCAAACACATGCTATGATATTTCAAAATAAAGTTTCCAATGCAGTTTTAACTGCATCGTATCTTATAAATCGTTTTCCTTCTACTGTCCTTGCCTCCAAAACTCCTATAGAAGTCTTATTCTCGTTCTATTATGGAATAGATTATTCAGAGATATTTTCTCCAATTGCAAAAATGAATATGGTCGGCGTGATATTATCTCTATCAGCTAATTGCAATTGAAAATTTGATGTGAAAAATGCATTCTTTCATGGTGAACATGAATAAAATATTGACATGGATGTACCTCTTGGGTTTCGTGAACATATTGCCACCAACAATGTGTGCAAGTTAAGAAAATCTTTATATGGGTTAGAGCAATCGCCATGAGCATGGTTTGTAAGATTCACTAAAGTTATGGTAGGTTTGGCCTTCAAAGAAAGTCAAAGAGATCATACCCTAGTTATCAAACATTCTGAAAAAGGGGGAGTAACTGTGTCATTGGTGTACGTGGATGAGATTATAGTCACATGTAATGATGAGGAAGGACAACAATTGTTGAGCATTAGAAATTTGAGATTAAAACCTTGAAAAAATTGAAATACTTACTGGGAATTGAAGTTGCTAACTCTAAGAAAGGGTTTTCATATCTCAACAAAAATACATTACTGATCCTTAGCAAGAAACTGGCAAGACAGGATGCAAGCATGCAAACACACAAGTTGATCCAAGTGTAAAGTTGGGAAGCGCAAAAGAAGATATTGTGGTTGATGAAGAAATGTATTTGAATTAGTCGAAAAACTTATATACCTCCACATACTAGACCTGATGTTGTTATTGTTGTTAGCTTAGTCAGTCAATTCATGCACCGACTAAAGGAGATTCATTTTCAAGTTGTGTTCTGAATGGTACAATATTCGAAAGGAACACCTGGTAGAGGAACTTTATTTGAAAGAAATGGGAGTCTGTGTCTTGAAGCATATACAGATGCCGGTTATGTAATGTCAATTGTAGATAGAAAATCAACTACATGTTATTGCATTTTCTTAGGTAGAAATCTTGTGACTTGGAAGAGTAACAAACAAAGTGTAGTATCAAGATCTAGTGCTGAAGCAGAGTACATGGCAATGGCACGACTGAAATTAATTTTACAAAACTTGAGGATAAAGTGTGTTGAATCAATGAGACTTCATTGTGATACTAAGTCTACTACTAGCATAGCCCATACTCCACCCATTATCCAGTACAACATGATAGAACAAAATATATTGAAGTCCACTCCATATGTGTCCTCCCAAGGCAATCTTACAGATCTTCTAAAGAAGAAAGGGCTGAACAACGATAACTTTGAAAGAATAGTTTCCAAGTTAGGCATGATGGATACCCATTCACCAAATTGAGGGGAGTGTTATAAATAGTAGTTTTATTATGGCTATTTTAGTATTAATAATTCATGTTTGGGTCTTTAACAAGGCTCACTACGTCAGAATACTCTATTTAAATAGCCTATTTTGCTTGCATATTCATTATCATCAATAATATTCAGATTCAAACACATACCTTCTGTGTTTTTTGAACAAGTTGCTGCATTACATCAGATTTCAGACGCCGCAAAATAAATGGCCCTAAGATAGACTTCATACGACTAATTAAATCTGTATCTTCAGCACTTAGTAACTTTTTTAAATCAACGTCTTCAGAAGCAAAAATATCAGGCATCATAAACTCCAACATCGACCATAACTCCTGTAACAAATGCAGGACAAGGCTTACTTCTGGAAATACATTAATATTAATACCAGCAAAACTAACAGATAGAGCTGACAGATTTTGCTCAAAATGCAAATACATTATCGGCACAGAATACAAAAGACGAGGTGTTTCTTCCTTCCTTTTGTTTTCCCTGGCAGAAACTGTTTCTAAGCCTATCACAAACTTCCCAAGTTGTTTCTATCAAGTTGTGTGTATTACCATACAGTTATTCAAAAGGAACTGTATAATATATTAAATATGGATGAAAAACCAGAAGTTTTCATCATCAAAAAATACATCAACACTGAGATATACAATCTACAACCTAAGTAATAATCAATAAGCATATAACAGTTTGTAAACCTACTTTCTAGTGAAGAAATCTGTTAAGCAAGCAATAGTGCCAGGTGTACAGGTAGACAATGATGTTAATGATAAACGGAACAAAGTTATGTAAGAAACTTCTCAATTGACTAAAAGGTCCTTTAATCACTAATAATTGGATACAAGGAACAAATGAAATAAAGGTGTGGCGTGTGAATCAGTTGATAAAAGTTAAGGAAACTGCATACCCTCCTACCCAATGGTGGTAAGATTGCAATTTACATGTGGGGATATCCTGCAATTCAAACACCCGATGCAGATAGGACTCGATGGCTAAAGATTGCAGCAAAATTGCAAAAATTGCCATCAACTACCGGGATTGCAAGTTCATCGCAGATGGGATTTTGAACCTGGTTGGGTTTTTGCAGAAAATTCTAGTCTGCTGGCTACTGCCACGCAGCCTCGTCCCTCCACCGGCAAATGCAATGTGGCCTCTTTTCTCTCTTCGGTGTAAATGAATATGAGGTAAGGGTGGGAAAGGCAAGGAATCATTTGGGTGAATGTTGGGTGACTGGCTACTGCCATAGGGAAGAGGAGTTCGGCTTCAATGAATTTCCTACCTTCCACTTCCATATTTTCTTATTACTTGTCTACTGCAGTGAAGGCTCACTTGAATTTTGAATGCATTTCTATGTTAAATTCCAGTTTCTATGGTGATATTTTAACCACTTGAGAATTGGAGGGAAACAAGACTACATCCAATTAAAAAAGGAAATATCAAACAATTCTGAAGCTTAACATGTCAGCTGATAGTCAGTCAGTGCATAAGCACTGCACCACTGTGTAATGTGAGAGAGATTTAAGATATAGCAGAGAAGATTAGCAGTTGTATCAGGTGACACCAATGAATTGAGTTTGCAAAATATGCTTTTAGCATACAACATTGTAATATTGTCCAGCCAAAACATAGATATTATGTAAGAGAATAAGTTACTCCAGTAATTTGTTCAGTAACTTGAAACAGTTAAATGAAAAAACAGTCGCACTGCAGCAACAACATTTACTACATAAGTTACATACATGTAAGTCATTTTGAAGA
Source organism: Vicia sativa (assembly GCA_021764765.1). Taxonomy (NCBI): domain Eukaryota; kingdom Viridiplantae; phylum Streptophyta; class Magnoliopsida; order Fabales; family Fabaceae; genus Vicia; species Vicia sativa. The sequence goes on along the minus strand of CM038795.1, from coordinate 236,670,997 downwards.
GGTGTCCCTGTCAGCATCAAGCGTTGGTTTGCATTTCGAGCAACAGACATCAGATTTTTCCACCTAAAGCTATTTTTGTCCTTTAAAGCATGTGCCTCATCCATCAGTACACAGCTCCACTTCCAACGCTTCAGAACTTTACGATCATCCTTCTGCTGTGGACTAGAGCAAATATATATTTTAAAACTATAATTAATGTATGAAAAAAGTCATATAAGTAGCAAAAGATATAGAGGAAAGAACCTGTGCCGTTCGAAAAGTGAATAACACACAAGAAGAACATTAAATGGGGGAGGCAATCCTGCTTTGGATAAGGAGTTTAACTCCTTGCAGTATGCTGCGCGTGCAGCACCATGATATTGAAGAACAGAAATGGACGGACACCACCTTTTTAGTTCCCTTTCCCAGTTTTCCAAAACAGAAGCAGGACAAACTATAAGATGTGGACCAGAATCATTGTGCAAGTGATTCAACAAATTCAAATATGTGATTGCCTGAAGACAAGAACATGCCACAAATCTTACATCTAAAAAGTCAAGGTTAACAATCAAAATTAGAGAAATGAGAAAAGAATAACATACCTGAACCGTTTTGCCAAGCCCCATTTCATCTGCCAATATGGCTGTTTGACACATGAAATCAAAAGTTAATCACTAGATTCTTAAAAGCCATACTAATCTCTAATTCCAAAGCACAATACTGTTACCATAATCAAAACCACAAACAAAGCTTCAAAAAAAATCAAACACACAGCAAGCATGCCATTCCACAACAATGAATGCAATGATGCATCACTATCACATGAAACAGTCACAAGATTTGAAAAAACATTAAACTTAATATCTATACAATCGAGGATTTTTTTTAAAGAATCCAATAAACAAGTAAGCAAAACAGAAAACATCAGTCCACAAAACTTCAGCATATCATAACCAAAAACCCTAAAAATTACCTCCTGCAATACCCTTCCGATACAGAAGCATCAAGAAATTAACACCAACCAGTTGATACGGCTTCAACAGAGGTTGAAAATCCGAATCCTCGGATGCACACGCAACATCAATATCATCCTATCAAAATCACACAAACACTTCAAAACCACTCAATCTAACACGCTGAAAGTAGAAAGGAAAGCAATCACCATATTCTCAGAAAACCACACCTGAGTAACGATTCTGACCGAAGAAGATTCCACCTCCGAATACCTATCACAAACAACACCAGAAGAACCAAACAGCTCACCTTTCAACTCAACCGAAATCCTAGCACACTTCTGCAAAGCCCTACCAACCAAATCATCTTCAATCTCTTCTTCAATCTCTTCCTCAATCTCATCCTCCTCCGTCGAATCAATCTCAAACAAATCAACATCGTCTCCAGCGAAATCCTCATCATCATCATCATCATCAATTATAAACCTCCGCCGAGTCGTCGCCGTCGTGGTCGCCGCTTTACTGTCGTCCACATCAGCGTCCTCTAAATCATCGAGGCATTCAGAGTTATTAGCGGTATTTGGAATTGGATTGATTTCGACGCAATCGTCGTCGTCGTCGGTGGAAACGGTGTGTGAGCGAGGTTTATAAGCGAAAGATTCGAGAGGCGGCGGCGGAGAGCGAGGTCGTTTGAGGACGCGGGAGGGTTTGAAAGAGTGATTCTCCCATTCGTCGTCGGAGATTTCGTAGAGTTCGGGTTTCATTGTGTGCCCTAGAAATTGCGGCGAAGAGGTTCAAGTTGAAATTGAGGAAAGGCGGGGTTAGAGTCGGAGAGAGAGAGAGACGAAAGGAAAAGAAAGGAAAGTGAGTGTGATAAAAGTGACGAGCGCGGGGAATGTAAAGGCGTAAACGTATCGGTGCCAAGGGGTGTACGTGTACTAATACTACACTACTCGATCGTCAATTTTATGAACAAAATTATTCAAATACGGTAATTTGTTATTAAATTATAATGAGTGGTTATTATATAGTTATTTTTTCAATAATTTCTTTACGAAGAAATATTAAAAGTGGTTATTATATAATTATTTTTTCAACAATTTCCTTAAGAGGAAATATTAAAATTATTTTACATTTTTTAGTACAATTTGTTGGAATTTTTTTTTGAATAATCAAGAATTTCAAAAAAATTTAAAAATAATTAATATTTTAAAAAAATTATAGAGATGGTCATTTTTCAGCAAAAATTGTACTATATCGTCATTCCAAGTGGCGACTACTCTCCTTTTACACACAAGTCGTCAATCCAAGTGGCGATATTTTATTGGTCAGGGAGCAAGTTGCCACTCCCAGTGGCGACTTCTTTGAAAAATAATTTTTTTTGCTTTTTTTATTAAATTATTTATATATTATATTACTACTTTTATTTAATTATTAATAGTGTTTAAATTATTTTTAAAATTACATTATTTAATTATTTAATTATTTAATTATTTAATTATTAAGTAAATAAAAAAATAAATACATATTGAAGATTAAAAAAAATAAACACATATTAAATTATTTATTTATTGCATAAACAACAAAAAATTACATTTAAAGTCAACAAGATATTTTACATATTTGAGGGCCTTGGAGACCTCTGGTACGATCCGCAAGGCGGAGGTCTAACTACTCGTGTAGATGGCTCACGAGGTGGTGGTAATACCTTAGTCGTACCCCTAGTCCTACGACGTCCCCTTATTTATTTGTTCTTGTTGTGTTTGGGTAGATGTCCCTTCAATGCATTTTGGGTCTACAAAATCTGTTAGTTGACCTTAACCTTTAGAATTCTCGCTGTAGGATAGGCGGGTGCCCTCTACGTCCTCAAAGCTTTGTCTTGGTGGGACAAAGTGGTTCTTGCCTGGTGCGCCCTCGAAATGTGGTCTTTGGTAGTTGGAGGTTGAATCGGGTTGGTTAAAAAATAAGGTTTGTTGCGGTGTGTTGAAGTATGGTTGATCATCTTCAGGTATGTCGGTGTCGGGGCTAAATGGTGATTTGGATGGGCTCGCCACACCAGGATCTTGGTATTGGGGTTGATTTTGTGGATGGTAATGTTGGTATGGTTGGGGTTAGACATGTGTTGGTATGGTTGGGGATAGACATGTGTTGGGGGGTGGTCATGTGTTGGTATGGTTGAGGGTGAACATGTGTTGGGGGTGGTCATGTGTTGGTATGGTTGGGGGTGTTGTTCTTGGTGGTTGTTGGGGGTGGGTAATTTGGTGGTATGGTTGTTGTGGTGGGTAATTTGGTGGTTGTTGTTTGTAATGTTGTTGTGGTGGTTGTGGTGGTGGGTAATTTTGTGGTTGGTGTTGTTGGAAATATGGTTGTTGACGAGGGTCGTGCAAATAGAACGGGTCAGACACAACCATTTCTGGATTGGTATTTGATTTGTCGATTTCATTTCGTTGGGTGCAACCGGGAATTTTAGGACATAGTGGGCACGCTCTTTCCACATTTTACGGAACCTCGGGGCGTAAGCCTTCCAATTATCTTGATACCACTGGTGGCTGACTTTTTTAAGATGTCAGGGATCCAAACATATCGGGGGGCATAGGATATCTTGATGCATGCCGAATTGCAATTTCACACGGTCAGTGTGGTGTATCTCCACAGTGGTGAACCGTATAATAGGTATTTTTGCTGTCCAAACAGCTGCATCTTTGGGGTTGGGTACATGTTCCAATCCCAAATATGGTCTCCAAATAAACTGCAAAGGAAAAGATAAATATATTATTTAGAGAGAATGTTTTACAATAAAAATTAAGTTCGAAGAATAATAGTTTAGTGGTAATACATCTTCTGCTCGAAAACGATCCAAGAGTTGCGATATAAGATTACATTGTTTCTTGGAGTTCCACTGTAATCCATTCCAGTTGCACTGAACCTAAAAAAAAAAGAGAAAAAATATTATTTATAGTATTTTAAAGAATAAATATAATGCATGAAATGGCTTAAAGAATAATATTATTTAAAGAATAAATATGAACTTAAACACAAATAAATAATAAATAATATTATTCAAAAACTTACTTAGTCGCGTAGGGGAAGAAGTAGACGTGCGGGTTCTTAGGGGCTATTCTCAAAAGTCTCCAAAATGCCCCGGCTTAGAGTAAAAATGCACATCCATAAAATGTACATGTATTATTTTCAGCATTTTTATACAACGAGCTATAAGGATACGCCAATACCGCAAAACCCTAACTATACTTCTCAATGTAATCTATGTCTCCAAGCAAAGACAAGTACATAAAATTGATGTTATTTTCTGTGCCTTCAGGAAATAGCATGTTTCCAAATAATAACATAATATATAATCTAATTTTTATTATTTTTTGTTCTTCAGACGAATACTCGTTCAAAATATGCATGTCATAACAGTATTTAAGGGTCGATAGCTCAATACCTTGGCCCCTACCTTTCGCATCTTTTGTTCCCTCGATTAGATCTACGCCCAACATTTGCATACATAGGTCGTTGGGTTATTGAACATTTCCATTCACGGGCTTACCATTAATTGGGAGACCCAACAACATGTACACGTCCTCAAGTGTGACAGTACATTCACCAATTGGTAGATGAAAGGTGTGTGTCTCGGGTCCCTAATATTCACACAATGCAAGTATGAATTTCGTATCAATATATGCATTTATTACATGCATCACATTTCCGAATCTGGAACACTCAACTAAAGGGACAATCCACGGGTCGGGAGATTCCATAGGATGTGTACGAACCCTAAACTTTTTGACATCCTATAAAAATAATATAGACAATAATTAAAATAGAGTATGAAAAACAAATGAATTAATGTAAATTTAAATATAAAGCATAAATATAAAAGAATATATATTAGAAGAAAAACTTTCGAAAGCGGCAATATTCCTCCTAGTTCCTCGGTGGGATTCACCCATGGTAAGAAGAGACATAACTGAAATTATGAAAGGAAGAAATTCGCTCTGCAAAAGGTGTGTATTGCACTGATGAAAAGTGTTTGTGGATCATGAAAATGAAGTGAAAGTGCTTGTTATTTATAGACTTTCCCAACACTTAATACCCACTTCCCATTAACACGACCCTTGCATGTACCGGAGGACTTACGAGGTGGCAGCAAGTCGCCACTCACCATGGCTACATAGTGTAAAAAAATAGTGTAGTCGCCACTCACCATGGCGACTTGTTTTGGAACCATAATTCTGAAAAAATCAGTCCTTGTAGTGGCATGCGTGAGAGAATCTCAAAACATAGTGACAATAATGAGTGGCATGCGTGAGAGATTCCTTGCATGCATGCATTCAATGTCCTTCTCAATCCTTGTGTTGTCTTGTCAATGTCTCTTGCATGCATGCATTCAATGATATTTGACCCTATGTTTTAGGTAGTTTAGTGAATTAAGAGTATAGTTTTTGTTAGATCCATTGGACAATAGTATAGTTATGTGACAATAGGACTATTTTAAATTGTAATTAGTGAAACAAATTTATTGTGAAATGATAATATATTTAAAACAAATTTTAATTAGCTAAGCCATGAAATCAAATTTATAAAATTAGCTAATATTATTTGCATATTTATAAATATCAAATCAAATTTTCAATATCAGACATGGGAAGGCGTGTGTGAGAGAGAGACATGCATGAGGCTATGTGTAATAACTAGGCTAGTGTTAGAGGCATCCAATTGTCTTGTCAATGTTTCTCACATGCATACAATATTGTGTTGTCTTGTCTTGTTTCCTTTTGTTTTTGCATGCATTACATGTTCCTGTTCTTGCTATTTATACAACTATGTTTCTTTGTAATTCATTCACACTACTACGCACATTCATTCACACTTCTACTCTCAAAAAATAAATCCTCAATACCTACAACACTCACATATCATGGCATCCTCAACACAATATAAAATCAATGCTCACACAAATGGTGAAATTTATGAATTTGATCAAGCTGAATTTCTATTTAGAAACACTGATTCCACTAGATTTTGTCTACATAGAAAATCTGATTTCTCGTATTTGAAAAAAATTTGAGTCCAAACTTAGACAACCTGTAGCCTAAATTTTCTACCAACATCCCCATTTTCCTGATAATAACTCATTCAAGTTCTATCAGTCATATATTCAAAATGATATTGAGGTTTAAAACATGTTTCGTAACCACAACTATTCTGGTTACGATTATATTGAGTTGTACATTATGCTGGAATAATTTCAACCGTCCCAGAACATGCAGTCGTAGGTGTTCGCGTTAAAAGTGATTAGGGAATCGAATCAATTGATTCTCCGCTCAAACGATTTACTCTTTTGATTTGTTTATAAAGATGCCGCGAGCATCAAGCTTTATTTTTCCAACACAAGAAAAATGATTATGAAAAAGGGGAAAGCTGCAATACCCTCAATTGATTTGATATGCATTACGACTAGCGCGAACTAGACGTAACACATTGGGAAGATTCCGGGCAAGGGGTTTGTTATATAAAGGGAATAGATGGAGCACCCTAAATATATATGGTTATCCATAGCTTTATATATGAATATGTTTGATATGTTTGTGTGTTTTAAATTGCTATTTCCATGATTGGGAAAGTTTCTCCTTTGTATTTTTAAGAAGGGTAGATTATGTGGGATCCTAGGTTTTGTTATTATTGTGCTCGCAAAGATCATTAGGACCTTCTGCATACATATCCCTTAATGGGAATCAGAGCATTTGTAGCTCGGATCTAAAGGGATCTATGGTTTGTTTGGTTTGAGGGAGAAAGAAATTTGCTCGGCAAGGATGAGACCTTGTGCCTACGTATTCTCAAAAGGATGTTGAGAAAGTCAGAGCAATCGTAGTTCCCACTTATGCTAGTGGAAGCAAAGGAAGTTATTTAAGAGACAAAGACAAATGTCATCTTAATGAAAAATGTATCTAATCTATTTCATCACATATATTTTGAAATGTTGATTGATTGAATCTTTCATCGTAAGTTATAGGCGTTTTGCTTGAGTGTACAAGCGTTACCACTTACGAGTTAAGAAAGATGTTTGAAAAATGATTGAATCTTTTAATTGTAAGCATTGGGTGTTTTGCTTGAGTGTACAAGCGTTACCACTTACTATTAAGAGATGTTTTTGTTTGAAAAGAGTTTGAAAAGTTTTGATTGTTTTTTATTGTATGTGATGTGATAGATGAGATACTTCTTCCATAGAGATGATAGATGTCTAAATCTCGAGGAGAAATTGATTGGATTAGGGGGATGCTTTTAAGAAGCCCATGGGTCCTTGTATTGTAAGCCCAAGAGAAGGCATTCTGAGGGTCATCGAGGGTCCTTGTGTGAAGCTCAAGAGGAAGCTATAGGGTATGGCTGGCTTTGGCTTTAAGAAGGGTTTCACCGAGAAACCATCCTCTTAGGATTTCAAGAGTGATTTCACCGGGAAATCATACTCTCAGGGTTCTATCCTAGCGTGGGTGATTCTTTGTATTGGAAGCCCAATAGGAGGCTGTTAAGAGATTTTCTGGTCTCTTTCTTGTTTGATGCCCAAGAGAAGGCTAAACTCAATGAGGAGTTCTTTTGAGCGAAGCCCAAGAGGAGGTGACTCATAGGAGTGTTGTCTTATATGAAGCCTAAGCGGAGGCTAAACTCAGATGAATGAGTTTTCTTATATGAAGCCTAAGAGGAGGCTGAACTCAGATGAATGAGTTATCTTGCACGAAGCCCAAGAGGAGGCTAACTCTGTGGGGAACTTAATGGTTAGACTAGTTGTTATGTTATAACTAGACAGTTATATAAACAAGTCTATGAAGTCTATTCACAGGAGTTTATGAAGGAAATATAAACAATGCATAATGTTTATTTACAAGAGTTTATGAAGGAAATATAAACAATGTATAATGTGCGTTTAAAACGAGCGTAACTTGATTATTTACAAGTTTGATTGTGTACAGGGGAATGAATATGTACACGAATGAGTATTTATGTACAAAGAAATATGTATGTACATAGGAGGGTTGGGACTTACACCGTGAGGGAGGCCCATTGGTTTAAAAGCAGTTTCACCGGGAATAATGCTCCTTTTAATACCAATGGTATTCAGTGTATATACAAGCGAAATGAAAACAAACGAACAAAGTTTGTCTATGCTTGAATATTTACAAAAGACGTCTGTATTATGTACAAGGAAAATTAATATGTACATGAAAGAATTTGATATGTACAAGGAAATAGCTATGTACATAAAAGAATTTGATATGTACAAGGAAATAGCTATGTACATAAAAGAATTTGGGACTTACACCGTGAGGGAGGCCCATGATCGGTTAAGAAATTCGAGGAAAAAACGAGTCCGGTTTTATCTTCAAATCGGGTCGATCATGGAAAAAAGGATGTAAGTTTGATGAAAAGTTTGAAAAAGATCTTGCAAGTGTTTTTGAAAGATGAAATATACTTACAAAAAGTTTGGAAAAGGTTCGAGCTTCGAAAGTTTGAAAGAAACCTCTTTGAAAGTGCTTGAAACGTTCTTAAAATGTCTTGTTTTCGGCTCGATAAAAATGTAATCAAAAGAGAACATTTCTGAATTTTTTTGACACCATCCTAAAATAGGCATGTTAAGTGACAAGTGTACAAAAAATTACCTCAAAATGAGGAGTTTCGATTGGGTTTTGAAAGCTTTGAAGTTTGGAAAAAAATGTGAAAAGAAACAAAAAAGTTTGGCAAAAATGTTCCCAAGGCTACTCGAACCCGGGACCATTGGGCAAGGCAAGGCAAGTGACTTAAAGGTGAGTTGGCAACCGCTGGGGCGGCAATACATCCGTTCATTTATTTTACTTCATGTTATTATATTATAAACTTTTTATTTGAATTTGAAAAAAACGCGCGCACTGCTCTTCTTCTTCCTCGATCCTTCATTCAGCCATGGATTCTTTGTTTCTCAATGAAAATGCTCGATGTAAACATCAAACTTGATCGAAATTGAACCAGGAACATGATGGCGGTGATTAATTCCATTTATTTTTAGTTAAACATGATTAATTTTCCAGAAAACACGAAGAACCCTAATTCCTAAAAATCAAGATGAAATCGTGTATGGCCATGGAATTGCTCAATTGATTGAGGGTTAATGATCAGTGAAGGTGCAGAAACAAAATGGCCAAGCCATTTTTAAACTGGAAAGCAGAAAATATGAAGTTCAAAGTTCGTGTTCTTACCTCTTGAAGCTGGACTTTGATTCTTCGAAGGAGGTGTTACAGAGTTGTTTTGATGATTGCTATAGCACCAGTGGACCTCATGGAAGTGTGGAAGTGCTATGCTTGCTCTGAAATAGCCTAGATCATTCTGACCAAGTCCAACTGCATATGCTTGATGTAAACTTCAAATTCGTGTTTGGAAGTGTTACAGTTCAAGGAAGATGATTTGTATCACTCATATGAGATGTATAGATGATGTTTGAATGATAAAATCACAACTTGCTCGAGCAAATTAACAGTTTGAAGTTTAAGGCAGTTTTTTACAAGTTTGGAAATTTGAAAAACAGTTCTGATTTCCAGTTGTTTTTAAGTTGATTTTAAGCTTCAAACCAGTTGTATATTGATTTTAAGACATGTTAGACACCAAATGTCTCATGGTTTTTCACAAGATTTGAAAGATGCAAAAATTCTCACTTTTGAACTATGTAACTTGAATTTTAAGAAAGAAGAGAGAAAGCTTGTTCTTGCATAGCTTTGGTGTGGTTTCAATTTGCAAACATGACCTCTATTTATAGGTCAAGAAATCAGAATGGTAAGTGAAGAAGATTGGCTTGGATTTGAACAACTTGCCTTAGAGGGCAAGAAAGTCATTTTTGCCATAAATGCAAAAGGAACCTTCCTTTTAACCATGGTTAAAACTTAACTTGATCTTATCTCCATCATAATTACCTTCCATCTGATTTTTATCAGCTCTATCCATCTTATCTAGGTGGCAAGGCTTCTAGAAGGGAAGAAAATCAAAAATGACTTGTAATCTTTAAAGCATGAACTTGAAATCCATGGTTTTGGAGCTCTATGTTTCAAAATCAAAAGTATAGATAGACACAATGGATTTGCAAGTTTTTGGACATTTTGGAAAGCTTGTAGCAAGGGCTAAAACTTTCATGTTTTGAGTTTTTTCTAATTCCAAGTGGAACTATGTGAAAAAATGCCATGAAAGTAGGAAAAAACATGAAATTTTAACACTTGAAAATTTTTCTAAGTGTTGAAAATTTTGACCTTTTGTTGACTTTTCAAAATTTCTTGATTTTTTATGATCATGATGGATAATTTGAAGTATTTTGATGATTGAAAAAAGTTTTGTCTTGAAAAAGTTGACCAAAAGTCAAAGTTTGACTTTTCAGTGCAGATGAAATTTCAACAGATGATCCAGAAATTGACTGATGAAAAATGTGAACTTCTGTGATGTTTTGAATCAAGAAATTAGGTCAAGATGTTGTATTGAAGATATGAAGATCAATCTCCAAGCAAAAAAGTCATTCATTGATCAGAAAATCAGTAATTCTTTATCCTCGACAAAAACCCTAATTGGTCGATCCTTGATAGATCATGAGAAAAAATTGGATATCTGAAGATCAAAGTTTGATGATTTGATTAAGATAGATCATTTAAGGTGAGTGAAAACTCAAACCCTAATTGATCACCTCTTGATTAGATGAAAAAATGATGAAACCCTGATTTTGACTTGTAGAAGCCACACCCGATTTCTTCTGTTCTGAACTGTTAGTGATGCAGTGATGCAAATGTAAGGTGGTATATTAGGTCAAAAATTGGGGTATGACAGCAGGTTATTGATCCCGTTGCTGATGACGAACAAGATCCAAAAAATCTAGTTGAATAAGATGTGGTTGATGATATAGAAGACGTGGTTGATGAATTGGTTAACCGTGATTTTGATGATGAAGAGCACGTTCAAATATCAGAGGTGCAACACTACTTACCACCTTCCCACTTCACAACCCTTAACTTGGGCGAGGATGAGCCTTTGTCGGACATGTTCTACAGCCCCTATATGAGGTCCAACGAGGAGTTAAAAAAAGGTGACAAGTTTCGTAAGAAGGAAGATTGTATGCTAGCAATAAAAAATTGGCACTTATCAAACTGTGTTGATTTGAAAGCTGATCGGTCGAATACAGAAAGATACATCATTTTGTGCAAAAACCCTAAGTGTGGTTACAGGCCGATGGCATCATTTAAGAAGAAATATAATGCCTAGGTGATAGGATCCATTAGTCAAGCCCACACTTGTGTTAACCCAAACATGGTGCAAGATCATAGTAAACTAAGCCATGATATGATATGTCACAACATATTACCTCTCGTAGAAGCTGACCCGTCACTTAAGGTCAAGACGATTATCTCCCATTGCGTTTCTATGTTCAAATATAGACTGTCTTACATAAAGGCTTGGTTAGCGAAAACCAAGGCAATTGAAGTTGTCTACGGTAACTGGGAGGAATCCTACAAACAACTTCCGCGCTACTTAGCTGCACTTAAATTATATTTGTAACGCCCCGTTTTATTTAATATTATATTATATTAATATTTTTGAGTTACCGGTTGACGTTTATTTTTGCGACGAGAATATTTAAATTAACTGTTATATCTGTTAATATATTCAGCGACATTTTATTCGGACCGGTAATTATTTTATATGGTCCGGTATTTATTTTGGGGGACCGATAATTATTTTGTTCGGTCTGGTTTTTTTTATTCCGTTCGGTTCGGTAAAATATTATTCAGACCGATATTTAATTATTTGGAGTTATTTAATTATTTGGGTTAGTAATATTATTTAGTGTTATTTAGTAGTGATATTTTAAGAAGGACTTTTTGGGTATTTTGCTAGCTCTTGTCTTGCACCAAAACCAAACACATTCTTTCTTTTATGACATAACACCAAAAATCACACTTAGAGAGCTAGAGAGGTATTGGAGAAGAGAAGAAGAACAAGAACACAAGCTTGGATTTTGGGTTGGTTGAAACATCAAGAATCATTTCAAGCATTTAAGGGTAAGGGGTTTGATTTTCCAATGCTTATAGTTAGGGTTTGATTTGGGATAAAAATTGATTTTAGGGTCTAGGAGTTGTGTTGAGTGATTTTGATAGAGCTTAGAGGAATTAATTTTGGTGTTGTTGTTGTTGTTGAATTGTGGTTAAAATTGGTTAAGAAGAATTTTAGAAAAGAAAGAAATTAAGTTATGTTATTTTTAGAAACATACTGTCAGGTAGTATTGTATTATGCAGTATGTAAAAGTGAAGGGTTGAGAATGGGACGTAGTTCCTTGGAGTATTAAGTGTAGAAGCTTGAAATTATTATGGATCCTGTTTTTTTTTTGTTACGGTATGTATGTTATCATAGAATATAAAAAGTTTCTGTTTTAAATTTGATTTCCATAATTCAATTATTAAATAATTATATTAATTAAATACAAATATAACATAAGTTATCCGATTTAATTTGGAACCCGATTAGGTTCCGATTTCCCGATTTCGGTAATTTCGGCGACGAAACAAGTTGCTCCGAATTCAACGAAAATTAACGGGCTAGCTAATTTTGACGTGTAGAACGTCGTGGTGAGGTTAACTTTTTGAGATTTCGAGTTTTTAATGTAGCGACCCGAAATAGGCCAATTTACGGTTAATTTGAAACGGATTGCGTTTTTGTCGGTTTAAGTCGCGTATGGACAATTCGATTGCGATGTTAATGATTATGATTAATGACAGTTATTAGGAACTACTTTTGCGACAATTATTGATGTTTAGTTATTTTTCCGTGTTTGGAATTTAATGAAATATTTGATAATGATGTGGTGTTAGTAAATATGATGTTTGCGACGGTTTGTTCAAAATGAATGCTGGATGATATGTTTATCTTGATGTGGATAAATATGGCCACGTGGGCTTTATGCCAAATTTCGATGTGCGATGATGATGTTTTGTTGTGTTGTAGTTGTGATGTCGTGTTGTCGAGTCACATACATTGCATTAGCGACGAGGGATTTTATGCCAAGCGACGAGGGCTTTGTGCTATGCGACGATGGGCTTTATGCTAAATGTCCTTAATTATGGACAAAGCGACGGGTACCACATGCATAACATGGTCGTGTCTCATGGAGTCGTTTATGTTTATGCTTGAGTCATTTGGCGTTGAGTTTTAATTGATGGCTTATGATGAATTGCGATGTTATATGATACTTTGTTTTGATACGATTATGATGATTACGTGACGAAATTAAAGTGTTGATTTTATACACTAAATGATAATTTAAAGTATGTGAGATTTAGATATATGTTGATATACTCTTATTATCCTATATCATTTATGATTCCAAAACTATTTATATATTTTATCATGCCTTTAATTTTAAGTTTTGGAGTATCTCACCCTTTACTTGTTTCGTCATTGCCTTTATATTGGTAATGTGCAGGTGATCCGCGAGGATGGTGAGGATTAGCTCGAGTCTCTTTATTTTGAGTCGCTCTGCTCTGATAGTAGTAACACTCAGGTTTTGGGCGACGTCATTATTTTGGATAAGATAGTTTATGTATACTATCTTATGATGTTATAACTTTATGTATCGATGATAACATGATGATATGTACATTTTGCGAACACATATGTTGTGCTGTGAATATTCATATGTTGATATATGATGATTTATGATATGAATCGGTATATCCGACTTTTGATTTTTGTGAAGTGCATTATAATGCAAAGTGACGAAACACGAATATGTGATACCTCAAATTATGTTTGGATGAAATTTTGAAACTCTGATTTTATTACAAATTACGAGGGGTAGAATTGGGGTGTTACATTAGTGGTATCAGAGCAGGTCGGTCTATCCGGCCAAGTTGTTGAGTTTGTTGTTATCTAACAATCAAGTATTGTTATTTGTTGATTCTAATCCTTGTTTTGTTGTGAGCAGAAGTTGTTATGGCTGGAACGAACGCTGGTAGGAACAATGAGGCTCTGACTGCTGCTATGCAGGCAATGGCTTAGGCTTTCCAAAACCCGCCGAATGTTGACGAGAACATTGGGTCTCGTAGTTTGGCAACCTTCCAAAGAGAGAATCCTCCTACTTTCCAAGGAAAGTATGATCCTGAAGGTGCTTTAGCGTGGCTGAAGGAGATTGAAAGAATCTTCAGTGTGATGGATTGCACTCCTGTGCAAAGGATCCGTTATGGTACTCATAAATTAAGTCTTTGAGGTGACGATGGGTTGACACCCGTCAGAGGCTTGAGGTTGCTGGTGAGGAAGTGACGTGGGAAGTATTCCGAAGAGAATTCATGAGGAAGTATTACCTGGAGGATGTTCGGGAAAAGAAGGAGATAGAGTTCCTTAAGCTGAAACAAGGGAATATGTCTATCACTAATTATGCTGCAAAGTTTACCGAGCTGACTAAGTTCTATCCTCACTATGATGGAGCTAATGCCGAGTTTTCGAAGTGCATTAAATTTGAGAATGGCTTGCATCCTGAGATAAAGAAAGCTGTTGGATATCAGAAAATTTGTGTCTTTACGGATTTGATTGATAGTTGTAGAATCTTTGAGGAGGACAGTAATGCACACTATAAGATCATGTCTGATAAGAGAAACAAAGGTCAGCAAAGTCGAGGGAAGCCATATGATACTTCAGTTGGTAAAGGGAAACAGAAAGCGTTTCAAGGGCGAAGAACTAGTGGAGGAGATGCTCCTGCTAGTATTGTTTGTTACAAGTGTGGGAAACCTGGCCACAAAAGCAATGTTTGTCGAAGCGATGTGAGAGCTAAGGAGAATGAGGTGAGATGTTTCCGATATGGAGATGTGGGTCACATGACTCGTGATTGCAAGCATAAGGATGTGGTTTGTTTTAATTGTGGCGAGGGAGGTCACATTAGTGCTCAATGTAAGAAGCCTAAGAGAACTCAAGAAGCGGGAAAGGTGTTTGCGTTGTCGGGTGCTCCAACGGCAAACGAGGATGGTCTTGTTCGAGGTACTAGTTTCATTAATAGCATTCCTCTCATTACTATTATTGATACTGGTGCTACTCACTGTTTTATTGCTGCTGATTATGTAAAGAGATTGGGTCTCACTTTGTCGTCTCTGGATATAGATATGGTGGTAGAAGTTCCGGCTAAGGGAACAATTACTACTTCCTTTGTTTTTGCAAGTTGCCCTTTATCAATCTTTGATAGAGACTTTGTGGTGAATCTTATTTGTTTACCGCTTGTCGGGTTGGACGTGGTTCTAGGTATGGACTGGTTGAAAGCTAATTATGTCCATATGAATTGCTATGACAACACTGTGAGGTTTTCTTCCTTAGTAGAAGAAGATCAAGCTATGCTGGTGTCGACGAAACAATTGAATAAGTTCATGAAAGATGAGGCATGGGTTTTCTTGTTGATGGTGACTCTTTCTGTGGAGAGTCAAGCTATGATTGCAAACTTTCTGGTGGTGTGCGACTTTCCCGAAGTATTCCCTGATGAGATTCCTAGTGCACCTCCAGAAAGAGAAGTTGAATTTTCTGTGGATCTTGTCCCTGGTACCAGACCTATATTTATGGCACCATACAGGATGTCCGCGTCCAAGTTATCAGAATTGAAGAGCCAATTGGAAGATTTGCTCGAGAAGAAGTTTGTTAGACCAAGTGTGTCGCCGTGAGGAGCTCCTGTGTTATTGGTGAAGAAGAAAGATGGTAGCATGAGACTTTGTATTGATTATCGTCAATTGAATAAAGGTATGGACATTACGAGTATTCGGTGATGCCTTTCGCTGTTACTAACGCACCGGGAGTATTCATGGAGTACATGAATCATATTTTCCATCCTTACTTGGATTGTTTCGTGGTTGGTTTCATTGATGATTTTCTGGTTTATTCTAAATCGGAAGAAGCTTTATGCTAAGTTGTCAAAGTGCGAGTTCTGGTTAAGTGAAGTGGGCTTTTTGGGGCATGTCATTTCTGGTGATGACATTGTGGTTGATCCTTCTAAGGTTGATGCTGTGTTGAGATGGGAAACTCCTAAGTCTGTTACTGAAATTAGAAGTTTCTTAGGTTTGGCTGGTTACTACAGGAGGTTCATTGAAGGTTTTTCTAAGTTGTCACTTCCTTTGACAAAGTTGACTTGTAAAGGAGCTGCATTTGTGTGGATGTCGAGTGTGAAGAAAGTTTTGTTGAATTGAAGAAAAGGTTAACAGCGGCTCCGATCTTGATTCTACCTAATCCTGAAGAACCGTTTGTTGTTTATTGTGATGCTTCTAAGATGGGCTTAGGTGGTGTGCTTATGCAAAATGGCAAGGTGGTTGCTTATGCTTCTCGGCAATTGAATATTCATGAGAAGAACTATCCTACTCACAATTTGGAACTTGTAGCAGTTGTTTTTGTGCTTAAGATTTGGAGGCATTATCTTTATGGTTCTAGATTTGAAGTATTTAGTGACCATAAAAGTTTGAAGTACTTGTTCGATCAGAAAGAGCTTAATATGAGGGAAAGGCGGTGGCTTGAATTGTTGAAAGATTATGATTTTGGATTGAATTACCATCCTGGTAAAGCTAATGTGGTGGCCGATGCTTTAAGTCGAAAGACTTTGCATATGTCACTTTTGATGATGAAAGAGTTGGAAATGATTGAACAATTTAGAGATATGAGTCTTGTGATAGACGCCAAAGAGTGTTATCTTGGGAATGTTGAAGATCAATAATGATTTCCTTGATAGCATTAGAGAAGTTCAGAAGCTTGATGTGAAACTTGTTAATTTGTTGGGTGGTATTGGACAAATTGAAAATGAAGACTTCAAGTTGGATGCTCAGGGTGTTTTGAGGTTCCGAGATAGGATTTGTATCCCGATGATGTGGATTTAAAGAGAATGATCTTTGAAGAAAGTCATAGAAGCAATTTGAGTATTTATCCCGAATCGAAATTTGAATCTCTGGCTCATTGGGGAGAGACCAGGGTAAGAGGGTTGATTATATAAAGGGAAGGTATTTGCCCCCTATATATCTATAGTTTTCTATAGGAACTTTTTTATGCATATTTTCTATGTTTATGTGTTTTATTTGTTATGCTCTTTTGGGAAAGTTTCTCCTTTGGGATTTAAGAAAGGTAGGTTAGGCAGGAACCGAAGTTTATTTATTATTATTATGCTTGCAAGGATCATTGGGATCCTCTGCATACATATCCCCTAGTGGGAATCAGAGCATCTGTAGCTCAGATCTAAGGGAACTAAGGTTTGTTTGGTTTGAGGGAGAGAGAAGTATGCTCGCCAAGGGTGAGACCTTGTGCCTACGTATTCTCAAAAGGAGGTTGAGAAAGTCAGAGCAATTGTAGTTCCCACTTATGTGCTAGTGGAAGCAAATATTATATTAAGAGACAACGACAAGTGTCATCTTAATGAAAAATGTATCTAATCTATTTCATCATATACATTTTTGAAAAGTTGATTGTTTAAATCTTTCATTGTAAGCATTGAATGTTTTGCTTGAGTGTATAAGCGTTACCACTTACAAGTTAAGAAAGATGTTTGAAAAAATATTTGAATTTTTCATTGTAAGCATTAGGCATTTTGCTTGAGTGTACAAGCGTTGCCACTTACAAGTTAAGAAAGATGTTTTGTTTGAAAAAGTGTTTGTTTTGAAAAAGTGTCGATTTGTATGTGATGCTATAGATGAGATACTTCTTCCATATAGATGATACATGTCTAAACCCATAGGAGAAATTGTTTTTTATTTTTAGGGGGATGCTTTTAAGAAGCCCATGGGTCCTTGTATTGTAAGCCCAAGAGGAGGCTATCCGAGGGACATCGAGGGTCCTTGTATTGTGAGCCCAAGAGGAGGATTTCCGAGGGACATCGAGGGTTCTTGTATGAAGCCCAAGAGGAGGCTATATGGTATGGTTGGCTTGGCTTTAAGAGTGATTTCACCGGGAAACCATACTCTTAGGGTTCTATCCTAACGAAGGTGATTCTTTGTATTAGAAGCCCAATAGGAGGATGTTAGAGATTTCCAGATCTCTTTCTTGTATGATGCCCAAGAGAAGGCTAAACTCAATGAGGAAGTTCTTTTGTACGAAGCCCAAGAGGAGGCTAACTCAACAGGGGAGTTCTTTTATATGAAGCCCAAGGAGAGGCTAACTCAACAAGTGAGTTTATCTTGTACAAAGCCCAAGAGGAGGCTATGGGGAACCTAGTTTTTGAACTAGTTGTAATGACATAAATAAACATGAATAAGTATATGAACAAGTATATATATGACAAAGTGTGTGTGTGCATTCACATGAGTTTATGAAGGAAAAATATAAACAAGTGTATAAAACAAGCAAATAAAAGCTAGTGTAACTTGAATATGTACAAAGGAGTGGGACTTACACCTTAAGGGAGGCCCACTGGTTTAAGAGCAGTTTCACCGAGAATAATGATCCTCTTAATATCAGTGGAATTGGTGTATAAACAAGCGGAATAAAAATTAGTGAAACGAAGCTAATTATACTTGAATATTTACAAAGAGTTTGAATATGTAAAAGGAATTGAATATGTACACAAAAGGGTGGATATGTACAAGGAAACTAAATATGTACATATGAGGTTGAGACTTACACCGTAAGGGAGGCTTGTAACACCCCAATATTTTCGATTATTAAATAATTTGAATTTGAACTATTTATTTAATTAAAAATTAAATTATTAGTATTTTTGGAATTTTGGAATTGGTTAAACAAAGTAAAGTTGGAATGTGGTGTAAAGAGTATAGTGGAGGTGTGTGTAGTAAAAGGCTCTAATCTCATTATTTGTTATTATTATTATTTTTATAATAATAAGGAACAAAATAAAGGAAAAGAAAAGTGAGAAGGCAATTGGGAATTTTCATCGTACGTGAGAAGTACAAAGAGCAAGGGAAGAAAGAACCAAGAACTCTCAAGGTCAAGAATTTCTCACAGGTAAGGGGTGATTTCTCTTAGTTATTATGTCTTATAGGTTTTGGGATCAATAGGATTGATTGAGTATGTTAGGAATCCCAATTTAGGATTTTCTAGGTTTGTAGAATTTGACCATAAACTGTCTAATTGCATGGAATTGAACCGACCACATGATATAGAATTGTGAGGTATTGTTGGAATGTGTGGTTTTGCATTATAATGTTGATTGTTGGATGATTTTGGTGTTGTTTTGTGTTTTAATTTGTATGGGTTTGATAAGAATTGAGTTGGAACCGGGTTCTCCCTGGGAGGAACCGGTTACCACTGTAGCATTTTGAAAAATAATTAAACTTTGAAAAATCATATATTTTAAACCGTAAGTCCTTTTTAATCGCCGTTTTGGAAGTTATTCTTTAAATTAAACAATCTACTTTATGAAAATGAAAAAATAATAGTTAGTTGTTTTTAAATTGGAAAGTGACGGTTTTTCCGGTGTTGTAGTGTCGTATTTCGGGTACGTGGTGTTGTAGATTATTCGTACTTGTGTACAGGTTTTGTTGTGATTGTATATTGGTGATAGCCTTACTAATTTAGGAGTAAGTGCTTGCATGTTTATGCTTGATGATTTATTTCATGATGGATGGTGATATCATGTTATGGTTTGATGATGGTTTATGATATTGATGTGATCATAACCTGTATTGAATGTTGCATGCTTTTATGATGTGCATGCATATACATTCTAGTGGTAGCTAATTCCCATTGTGTGAAATTAGTGAGTATTGCCAATAACCGTTCCCGGGTGATTATGGGTGGTGAGGCTGGATTCATGTCCGGGTGATTATGGACGAATCGATGTGTGTTACTTAACTCACTTTTTGGTACCACATGCATAGAGTATTTCATTGCATTTTGTGTGAATTATAACATGATAGTATGGTTTCCTGTGTTATAATTTGTTTGTCATGTTTGAGTGTATGAGTATGAATTGAAATGGTGAAAATTGACTTATTTGATTATGCTAAAAAGGGTGGATTAATAACTTAAGATATTTTATTGTTTTGAGAAACTTATAATGCATTTTAATTATGATGAAGTCTCACTCTTACTTTGATGATTTCAGATTGAAGTTTAGCGGCTCTGGAGTTGGTGAGGATGGCTTATAGAGTTGTGCTATTTATTTTACCGTGTGTCAGTGTCATGCTCTGGTCTTGTAACACTGGGGAACATTTGGTTTAGAGCTATAATTAAACTCTGTTGATTATTTAAGATTGTTTTTGGATAAATGTTTTGAGAACTAAGGCATTGACCTTGAAGTTTTATTAGTTTGGATTTATCCAAGTTTTGAGAATAATTCCGCTGTGCAGAACATGTTTCGTTTATGATTATTTTAATAATGTTCTTCAGGAAAGCATGACATCTGTTTGAATTTTATTTTAATGAATTGTGACGCCCTTTATTTACATGTCAACTCTAAATTAATCATATATTTGCGGGGTATTTTAGAAGGGTGTTAAAAGGCCCGTGGTTAATTTGATTTTGAATTCGAAAGATTTTCAAAGAAAAACCTAGTTCATTTTGTATTTTCAAAGATTAATCGAATCGATCATGGAAAAGAAGTGCATAAGTCAATTAAATGTTTTTGAAAGTTTGAAATGATTTTGAAAAGTGAGAGATATTCACAAGAAGTTTTGAAAAAGATTAGGTTTGAAAAATCAAGAAGAAAACATTTTCAAAAGTATTTAAAATACTTAAAAACGTCTATTTTAAACTAATAAAAATATATCAAAAGAAAATATTTTTTGGCATTTTTTTGACATAATCATAAAATAGATATATTAAATGACAAGTGTGCAAAAAATCATCTCAAAATGAGAAGTTTTGATTGGTTTTTGAAAATGTTGAAATTTGATAAAGAATGAAGAAAACTAGTGAGAAAAATTTATTTTGGCATTGGAAAGGTTTGAACCCATGACCGTAGGTTCAAAGGTGAAAAGTTTTGCCACTGAGCATGTGCTTGACTTGAAATCAATACACCTTTATTGAATTATATTTGAAAATGCGTTGTGAAATCAGTTTGAAAAGGAGTTGAAAATAGAAGAAAATTGGAAAGTTGGAAAAATAAAAGGTCTGGGTGGGGTTCGAACCCCAGACCATAGGCAAGACAAAGGACTAAGAGCGTGTTGGCTGCCACTGGGGTGGCTGTTTCATCCGTTATCAAAACAACAACCATTAAATATATTATAAACTGAAATTTTTGAATTTTTGAAAATCAGAAAACGCGTGCACTCCATCTTCTTCTTCCTCAAGCTTTTGATTTTGTAACTTCCTCATTTCTTGATGAAATTGAAAGATGTAAAAATGAAACTTGCTCGATTTTTACCCAGGAACATGATAGTGATGTTTAATTGCATTTATTTTAAGTGTAGGGTGATTAATCTTTGCATGAACATGAAGAACCCTAATTCTGAAAATGATCATGAAATCGTGTTTGTGCATCAAATTAAACAATTGATTGAGGGTTATCATTCGTATGAGTGCAGAAACAAGACATCATAGCAGTTTTTGAACTGGAATGCATGAATCATTGAACTAGAAGTTGAGTAACTTACCTCTTATGATCAGAAATCAAAATCTTGCCTAGAGTAATTCCAGAAGTTGTTTAATGATTGTTGAAATTTCTGGCAGCAGATACTTGATGTCACAGAGAATGTTATGACACAGGATCTGACACTGCTTTGTTAATTTACACAGTAAATATAGAAAGCAGTAAATAACACAATAAGTTGTTCACCCAGTTCGGTTCTAACAAACCTACGTCTGGAGGCTACCAAGCCAGGGATAAAGTTCACTATTAGTAGTATCAATTCAAAGACCTACACCAACTCACAGTTGTGACCTTCTCACTTAATCACTACCCAATGACACTTTTACCTAAGTACTACTTAGATATGAGTTCTACTCACTCCCTCAATCACCGCATGATCTCAACCTATTGTTTAATTGAATTGTGAAGACACACTTCAATACACTATCTTGATCTCGCTTCAAAGCTTGCAATCAAGAGACAAACACTCGTGCTTCAAAGCTTTGAGTGATAAACTACCCTTACAACAAATCCTAGTCCAATGCACTTATCAATTGATAGTTGCTTGGCTCACAAGAGAAACTAGAATTACACAATACCAACTGTTACTAACCTTAACAGTACACAAAATACAACCTGCAATATCTTCAATAAACTCTGGAGGCGTGGCTGTATTGTAAGGGTTGATTTCTTTATATAGAAGCAGTCCTGAATCTTCAGTTTTGGGCTTCCATAAAGATAGCTAGGGTTTACTTAATTCTCTCCTAAAAACATGGTTTGTTCAACAACCAATTTAGGTTTAATTAAGATTAACCTAGCAGCCACGTGAGCATGCTTTCTAATAACAGAAAAACATAAATAAAATGCTCAACAAACTTCCTGAAAAATCTCGAAAAAGCGATTATGAGCAGAATGTCACCGAATGTCATAACATCTGTCATGACATCAGTCTTTTTTCTGCAGAATTTCCAGCACAGCTTTAGCTTCCAGCTGTACTTTTACCATCCTTGTCCAGTAGGATTTATCTTCAATCTCTGAATGTCATGACATCCATCATGACATTGTTAAAGCCTAGTTTTACCAAAATTGATGCCAACTTAAAACACTAACAAACTCCCCCTTTGGCACATTTTTGGCTAAAACATCTAGACCTATCAGAGTACAAATGCAGCAGAAGACTATTTACCTAGTTCTAAATTTCTCTAAGCTTTCCTAAGCTTTAAGTACCTAGAACTAATAGAAGATAAATTCTACCCATACAAAATCCCATAATTTTCCCATAGTTGCCCCCACATACACATACAAAATCCCATAATTTTCCCATAGTTGCCCCACATACACTTTACCAAACTTTAAACGGCAAAATAATTCCCCATACAGTTTCCCAAAATTAATACTTCCACAGTATTTCTTCTCCCCTTTTAGCCATAAAGGGCCAAAGAAACCATACAAATTCCCGGACTATTGAAAGAGAGTCAAAGAAAAGAAATATACCACAAGTAGTTAAGTACCGCAAGTATAACAGGATACATCATTGTTCGGCATTACACATCATCAATAAAGGATTACAAACATCCAAACAAAATTGAAACAAGCAAAAGCGAAAGTTGACGAGTAAGCAGGAGGGGGAGGCATCAAGTGCTTTCTTCTCGAGAGAGGCACTGGAAGGAAGCTTCTTGATCCTTCTTGACATCGGTGTTTGATCACACCAACAACGATTATCATCATCTTGACATCACCAACCGCATCATTATCGCTTTCTTCATCCTCAACTTCGTGTCTGCTCTAGTTGAGAGATAAGCTCTTCCACTTCTTGCTTCAAGTTCTTTGCAAGTTGCTCTTAGCACAAGAATGACATTTGCTTTATGAGAATTTTCTTTGACAGTTGATGTCTGCAGATGTCATGACAATATCGGGACATGTTTCCCTTGGACAGTAGTGGAAGCCAAGGGCGGAGGTTCTTTTGCATCAATCTCTCACCAAGAATGTCCGGATGTTGATCAATCATGATTCCACACAGAGGGAGGAAAAGCTATTGGTCCCTTGATGGCATAGTGTTAGCATGCTTGAGTGTCGATCAAATATGTAGGATCCATAGTCAAAGGAGGCACGAGTACCTCGCATAAATGAATCTTCCCAATCCATTGGAGATGGTGGATTTGTGATTGGTTGGAACCCAGTTAGCAGCACCAATCTTATGCAGAATAGCAAACTTGACACTCAGTTTGCTTGCAGAGAGCTTTCCTTTTAGAGGCCATTGCCTTACCTGTTTGGCAGTGATAGTTTGTATCTTGTTTCTTCCGCGTAGTATTCTCAGTGCGCCTAGGTATCTGTTGACCACTTTTGGAGAAAACCTGACTTTTCTCCCCCTCACATAAACAGTCTGGTAATCATCAGAATTTCTATCCCCACGGTTGAGAGATTGACAATAAACTCTCGACGAGTTTCATAGCGTTTGAGAGTTTCTCTGTTTTCATCGATCCGCCTCCTTAATCGGTTAATGATCTCCTTGCACTCGAGCACTCCTACTCTCTCTTTCCAAGGCAATCCTCTTGAGCAAACATACTTCCATCTCCAGCATTTTCGGGATGATGGAATGAGATGTTGTCAATTGCCACTTCAGGCACTTGGGAAAGCTTCCCAAGAGTTGCCTTCTTCTTTGGATGAATGTCAGTGACATTCATTACAACATCAAACTCAGAGCCTTGATCAGAATCCACTGGTTCAGGTTCCTTTCTCTTTTTCACAATAGGTGTTCTCTTTGGTTTAGAGTCACCACCAACAGTTTTCACTCTACTTCTCTTTGTAGAAGAACCAGTCTTGTGATACTTCTCAGCTTTGTCCACAAGCTCGGATCCTTTTCGTGGCTCGTGTACTGTTTTCCTTTTCTCTTCATCATTCTTTTTGCAATGCTTGGATTGACATTGGCAATAAGATCATTGTCGAGAATATTTCATCTAAATCAATGATGAGGTTCGGTTAAGTGGTTAGATTCTTGAGCGGTGACTCTTCCAAAATCTTTGTCGAAATGTAGTCATCGGGACTGTACGGAGGAACACTTTCTGGTGATTCTTCAAGATTACCATCGGAACATAATCGATCTTGACTTTATTAGGGCAACATTTTTGGGACTTCTCAAGAATCTTGTCGAGGACTCATCTTCCTTATCGGAGATGTTGTTATGTGCATTATCAATACCTACACGGACTCTTTAACAGAGTGATCTTCATTATTCTTGATAGAGAAGTATCATGATCACTAGATGTCGGACATTCTCTGTGACATCTGGATCAACTGCTAAGCTAGGGCTAGGACTTCTCATTAGAGGCATTGAGACAACATATTGATTCTCATTTAGGATATTCATCACTATCCTAGCTATTGCTACATCGTGACCTAGACTCCTCCGGGTTCACTCTTTACGGGGAAGAAGATGATGGAGAGGTCTTACGAGGGGGAAGCTTGAGGTCTTCTTGCATTCCTTGTGCGCAATTTCTTAACCTTTTGGATCGGTAGCTATTGTGCGCAATGGGTGACCTTGAGCTTGACTTGCATGGATTCAACACTTTCCGACTTGACCATGGAGGAGATGGAGAGCTGTCTTTTGGGATGATGGCGAGGCGAAGACATTTTTCGATGGTTTTGAGAGAATGAGAGAAAAATGCAAGGAGATTTAGAGTTTCTTTTAGAGGAAGTAAGAGTGATGTAACCTTCAAATGGAGAAACTCTTATATAAGAATGTCCTTCCTATTCTTGGACTTTTAAAATGGGGATGAAAGTACCTAAATGCCCCACTTATGATTAATTGAAATACCAAGTCCAAGTCATCCCTTGTTGTAGGCTCGTTAATTGCTATAACTCCCATATTGACAAATACCCAATTTGTCCCTTATATTCTTAAAGGACCTTAAGAGCTTTAGTAACAATGTCAGTGCAATGTCATGACATCTGTATGACATTGTACTCAATCGATGTCTGCTTTATCCAGATCACCTGGAACAATTGCTATCATTGTGTGAGTTCAACAACATTGTATAGTACCACAGTTTTCTTCTTCTGATCCAAGGAATGAGGTTACTTCTCAAGGAGACACTTCCAACAGAAATCCTTTTCCACAAGCTTAGATCAACACCCTTTCCACTTGTTCTGTTGGATACCTTCAAATGTGGAATGGTAATAGTCCTAGTGTGGCTGCCATTCTTCATTCCAAGCTTCTTGACACAATTCCTTGAACACTTGTTCTGTGAAGGAAGTGTTGAGCCATCCATCATTGTGTCTGAGACTTCTTGATACCAAGTGATTACCATGGATCGAAGTTACCATGATTTTCCTCCTCGCCTAAGAGGACATCATCCAAGATTTTTCTCCTGTAACATTTGTGAGACACTTGGTCAACCTTTCATGCGAACCTAGTACTTTGCTTGATTGGAGTGATCAAATGTCGGACATTGAGTGTGACATTCGATTTCTGTCCAAATTTTTTTTCCATGTGAATTGGGTAATCTTGACTCCCTTTTGAACCGATCCTTTCCATTCCTCGAGGTGTGGGTGGTCGATTCTTGTTGCCCAACTTCACTTTCTCTTCATCTTTGTCGATAAAGCACATGGTGAATGGGGTTCTCGATTTCCACAAGTTTGTCCTTTGATCGACTCCTCTCATAATCACTCCTTGTTCATTCTTGATCACAAGACATTCACCTTAGTGAATTTGTTGTGTATCCCATATCACATAGCGACTTATGCTAATGAGATTTGCAATCGGACCTTTTACAGACTTCATTCGTGTTTGGAACTCGGACCGGTTTGAGTTTCCAACACCTTTGATTTCTCCTTTAGCTCCATCTCCAAAGGTAACAAAGCGGTAGAATGAGGCTTAACATCTCGAGAAGATTTGTCTCATCATGTGCTTGGAACATCCATCAAAGTACCACTCTTCCTTGATGGATACTTTAAGAGAAGTCTGCTATCGGTAGTCAGTCTTCTTCTTCCACGGTGAGTGTATGATGCCTTGTTGGACTTAGGCTTCATATATGAAACTTGATTAGGATACCCATGTAGCCTATAGCGGTGGACTTTATGTGACCAAATCTTCCATAGTAATAACATCTCCATCTACGAAACCTTCATTGATTTCTATGATTTTGATGTTGAACCCAATGTTGTGACATCCGTTAGACATTGGTTCATGTGGTCTGCTTTTCGTGGTCAACAACTTTCTTAGTTTCCACATATCCTGTGGCAAACCTATTTCCTACTTTGTGGAATGGCATTCTTTTGCCTTTGGCTTCCTGTGTTTGTTCCTCCACGGTTATTAGCAAATCTCTTTGCATACATACCCGAGCATATTTCTGTATTGTGATGTGACATCTGTTTTGACATTGTTCTCCTATGTCTCTTCTTCTTAGTGTCACCAATGGGTTTCTTTTCGAACATATCCTAAACCATGCTTATTCCACACTTTGTCCCAATCAAGAATTTCATCCAATTTCTCGATTAGATGTCAAGATTTTGTGATTTATACATCTGGTCTAGCTTGAATTCAACATGACAATATCCTGTTGAGGAGAGCTATATTGGTGCTTTCCTTTTCTCACCTCTAGCTTCACATTCAACTTCTCAATCGACTTTCCTCGTTCTGGACACACTTCATCACTTTTCACACGCTTCTGTAGTTCTCGAAGCTCTTCAAATGTCACTTCCTCATCACTAGAGTCCATGTCAGAATTGTACACTCCAGTAAGAGCAGTGACAAGTTTGGCACCTTCTTCCTCAGATTCACTTGAACCACCATCAGACCAAGTGACAGCCATTCCTTTCTTTTGTTTCTTAAGAAAGGTGGGACATTCAGCTCTAATATGTCCATATCCTTCACATTCATGACATTGGACTCCTCTGCTTTGACTTCCTTTTTCTTCTGACCTGGATCTTCTGCTGGAGTCATAAGATCTGCTGGTGTCAGATGCAATGTCCTTGACATTTGACCTTGACTTTGGATCCATCCTCTTGATAAGCTTGTTGAACTGTTTACCAAGCATAGCTATAGATTCAGATATCTTCTCCTCATCTTCTACCTTGCATCCTTCTTCAGAATTGGATACAAGAGCTATGCTTTATTCTTCATCACAGCTTCATGATTCCCATCTCAAAGGTCATAAGAGATCCGATAAGTTCTTCAACTTTCGGATCTTGTGTCGAGCCTCTTCAATTCTGTAACTTTCATTGCAAACCTTTTGGGCAAGGACACGAGAATCTTTCTCACCAGCTTTTCTTGACATCTTTTCACCAAGTGCTCCGAGGCATTGGCAATCTCCAACACATTCATGTGAAACTCATGAATAGTTTCATCTTCCTTCATCTTCAAATTCTCAAACTTGGTAGTGAGCATCGAAGTCTTGACATCTTCACCTTGGATGTTCCTCATGAGTAGTTTTGAGAGTGTCCCACACATCCTTGGCTCACATTGATGAACCGGTCTGAAGATATTTCAATACCATTGAATAGAGCATTCAATGCTTTAGAATTTCCTGCAGCCCTCTTCCTCTTTGCTCCATTCTTCCTCGGGTTTCAAGACAAGAGTCCCATCTTCCTCAACTTTGGTTGGATGTTTCCATCCTTTATCAGCAGCTCTCCAAGCCTTGATATCCAGTGATCTTAGGAAGGCAACCATACGAGGCTTCCAAGACTCATAATTAGACCCATCCGAATAGGTGGTCTACCTCCAATCTGTTTCCTTATCCATTAAGCGAAACTATAATCCTAGATCTCACCCGAAATAACAAGCGGGTGCCTGCTCGATGCCAATTGAAATTTCGGCGTATACTTGATGTCACGAGAATGTTATGACACGATTCGACATCGCTTTGTTAATTTACGGTAAATATAGAAAGCGATAAATAACACAATAAGTTGTTCACCGTTCGGTTCTAACAAACCTACGTCTGAGGCTACCAAGCCGGGATAAAGTTCACTATTAGTAGTATCAATTCAAAGACCCTACACCAACTCACGTTGTGCCCTTCTCACTTAATCACTACCCAATGACACTTTTACCTAAGTACTACTTAGATATGAGTTCTACTCACTCCCCTCAATCACCGCAGTGATCTCAACCTATTGTTTAATTGAATTGTGAAGACACACTTCAATACAC
The DNA here is from genome assembly GCA_021764765.1 of Vicia sativa. Classification (NCBI taxonomy): domain Eukaryota; kingdom Viridiplantae; phylum Streptophyta; class Magnoliopsida; order Fabales; family Fabaceae; genus Vicia; species Vicia sativa. The sequence continues at coordinate 236,642,388 of CM038795.1, read as the reverse complement.
TATCTTGATCTCGCTTCAAAGCTTGCAATCAAGAGACAAACACTCGTGCTTCAAAGCTTTGAGTGATAAACTACCCTTACAACAAATCCTAGTCCAATGCACTTATCAATTGATAGTTGCTTGGCTCACAAGAGAAACTAGAATTACACAATACCAACTGTTACTAACCTTAACAGTACACAAAATACAACCTGCAATATCTTCAATAAACTCTGGAGGCGTGGCTGTATTGTAAGGGTTGATTTCTTTATATAAGCGATCCTGAATCTTCAGTTTTGGGCTTCCATAAAGATAGCTAGGGTTTACTTAATTCTCTCCTAAAAACATGGTTTGTTCAACAACCAATTTAGGTTTAATTAAGATTAACCTAGCAGCCACGTGAGCATGCTTTCTAATAACAGAAAAACATAAATAAAATGCTCAACAAACTTCCTGAAAAATCTCAGAAAAAGCGATTCTGAGCAGAATGTCACGAATGTCATAACATCTCGCCATGACATCATTTTCTAATTTCAAGATGCCTTTAGCTTCCCGCCTGAAATGTACTTTTACCATCCTTGTCCAGTAGGATTTATCTTCAATCTCTGAATGTCATGACATCCATCATGACATTGTTAAAGCCTAGTTTTACCAAAATTGATGCCAACTTAAAACACTAACAATTGTTATAGCTTCACTGGACCTTATGGAAGGTGTTTGAATGCTCAACTTGGATTGAAATGGCCTGGATTAGTCTGCTCAAGTCCAACTACAGTTGCTTGAAGTGAGTTTCAAATTTGATGTTGGAGCTGTTACATATGTGATCTAAGTGTTTGGATCACTTCTTTGAAATGTATGGTTGATGTTTGAAGTGATAAATTGAAGTTTGCATGAGTGGATTGAGAGATGGCAAGTTAAGGCTCAATATGTGCATATATGGAGTTTGAAAGTGATTTATGAGTTTGGATAGTTTTTGTGATGGCTTGATGATTCTAACAACTTCCTAAGGATGTTTAGAGAGTGTTTGAAGCCAAATATTGGTTAGAACTTGCAAGGTTTGGAGATTTGCAAATTCTCTCATTTTTAAAAATTGAACCTTGGAAAAGAAGAAAGAAGTGAGAAATCTTGTTTTGGATTGCTTTGGTGTGATTTAGAAGTGATAAATGACTTCTATTAATAGACTAAGAGGTATGAAGAGCAAGGCAAGGATACGATTGAAACTTTGGCAACTTGGCTTAAGAGGTAAGAAGGGAATCTTTCACATTTAATGCACATGGTTAATTTTTGCAACCATGGTTTAATCACTCAAGTGATATTAACCTCTTCTCAATAATTCTCATCAGATATTTCCAAGCCAAAGCCTATCTCTTTTGGTGACGAGGCTTCTAGAAGGAAGAAATTGCAAAAAGACTTGAAAAATTTGAAGAAATGACTTGTAAATTATGGTTATGGACCTCTAAGTTTCAATTTCAAAACCCTAGATACACAAAATGTTTTTGCAAGTTATTGAACATTTTGGAAAGCTTGGAACAAGATCTACAACTTTCAAGTTTTGAGTTTTAGTTGAATCAAAATGGATCTAGGTGAAAACTGGCATGGAAATGGTGAAAAACATGTAAAAACATACTTGAAAATTTTTCTAAGTGTTAGAAAATTTTCAAGTTTTGACTTTTTGTTGACTTTTTCATACATTTTGATTTTTTATGATCATGATGGAATATTTGAAATGATTTGATGATTGAAAAAATTTGAATTTCAAATAGTTGACCAAAAGTCAAAGTTTGACTGATTTGAACAATTGACTTTTTGTTAGATGATTCAGAATTTCTCTGAGAATCAATCATGGCATTTAAAGATGTTTTGAACCAAGAAATTAGGTCAAGATATTGCATTGATTATTTTGAGATCATTATCCAAGAAATTAGGTCATTCATTGATCATAAAGTCAATGATACACCATCCTCGATCAAAAACCCTAATTGGTCGATTTAAGATAAATCTTGAGGAAATGATTGGAATTTGAAGATCAAACGTTGATGATTAATGAAGATAGATCAATTGAGGTGAGTGAAGACTCAAACCCTAATTGATCATATCTTGAACAAATGAAAATTTTGATCAAAACCCTAATTTGGCTCAAGGAGCACACACACGATCTATCTTGTGCTGAAATTGTTAATGATGCAATGATGCGATGATGCATATGTGAATGATATGAGATGGTATCTTAGATCAAAAATTGGGGTATGAAAGATGCACCTATTTAATTTTCTTTAACCTGATATATGAAGATGAAAATTTTCGTCTCGATAGGTGTGAAGAGACTTAAATATCAAAATACGCAAATTTTGGACCTAAGATACCAAAAAAAAAGCGAATGATGCAAAGTGATTGCACAAAGTTTACCCAGGAGGTACCAAAGGGTGACATGCTGGGGAAATTTTTTGTGAGGATTAGGGTTTGAGGATTAGGTACCAAATTTTTTTTTGTAAATATGATATTACCAATTATCAGCCTGGTGATAATTTATGGTAATTTGGAATGAAGACTCATTTACCGATTATCAGCTTTGTGATGGTAAATGGCATGAGTTATGAAGATATTACCAATTATCAACAAAGTGATAACTATAACAAGGTAATTCTTGAGAAATTTTTACTGATTATTCAGCCTTGTGAATAACAAACAGGAATAGAAACAAATCTCAAATGAGTTTCTATTTTCCCAATTACAATCGTGTCGGGGATCTTTTGATAAGATGTGGGCGCTTTGATTGTAAAGATACACGTTTCTCAGAGAGATAGAAAACTGTGGGGATTTCTTGAACTTTCATGATTGGACTTGTTAGGAAGAACAATCATTTTATGATAAGTTCCCAGATGAAAAGGAAATAAGCGGCTCGGATGACAAGGCTATTGCTTATTGTTTGCAGGTGGTTTTTTTTGTGAAATCTAAACCTGAATTGGCTGAAGACGAGGTTCTATCCAAGAATGAACTGGAAAGAAACAGTCAAACACGATTTTGTATCCAATGAGGAATGAACTCGATTGGGCAATTGGAGAAAGAATGTGTTCTTTCTGCTTAAAGGTGACAGTCTATTGGAGAGATGACACACCCATACTTGTTTTCGGGAATAAATGAAATATAAACAAGTGATATTGAAGCAAACATTGAGAAATGCAAGAATGCATTAATGATGCAATTATGTATGATTAATAAATGCCATGAATATCATATGCATGCTGACAATACTTGACAAGATGATAAATCGTATTTTAGAAAAAGGACGATTGTAGCAGTTCAATCAAATACTCAGCAAAACCTTTAGCAATGGTGTAGATGTCACTGGTGATGAATCTGAGTTGTATGCTTAAATTTCTTCGAGGAGAAAAATCATTTTTACTGGCAACCCTGTTGGGGATTATTTTTGGATAATAATACCGTCTTTGATGATCTCTTTCGAGGAAGAGAAAAATTCTCAGCAGTTTGTTTATCTTTTAGAGGTCGAAACGCTCATGGAGATAACCATTGTTGTTCCTTCTATGTTCATAGTTCCAAGGAAAATTTCGCTTTTATCTTTAAAAGTTTTGAAGTAAAAATTCATTTAAAACTTTTTTATCGTTTTTGTTTCAAAAGTGATTTTCACAAGTAAAAGCGTTATTTTGCAAAATAAAATAAAACAAGAATTGCAAACAAATGGGCACCAGGCTCAAATTTTATTGATAGAATGATAATCACCCAAAGGCGTGATTCCATGAACTATTTACAAAATTTGGAAATGATAATATATTAGAAAATGCTACATTGAAAGCAATAACCGTTATTCTCCCTAACAACTTTGAATTCCAACTGTGCTTATTGCTTCAGAAGATTTGATTGAAGATCCGCTGATGGAAGATTTTTTAGGTTGACTAAGTATGGACTGATGTAATTACTTTGTCATTTTGATCCTTAATTTTTGCGTAGATTTCCTTTTCAGGTTTTCAATCTACCAGGATAAATTTCTATTTATTGTCTCTAATTTTTGCCCGGACCGCCTTTTCAGGTTTTCAGTCCACCGAGACGCTCATTTTTTCCTAAGCCGCCTTTTTCGGGTTTTTGACTTACCGAGTTGTTCTTTTGTCTTTTTTAGACGAAGTATTTCATGACTGCATCAGCATTTACAAGATGCGGAAGTTCATCGTCGTCCATGGTTGCAAGAGTCATAGCACCACCAGAGAAAGTTATCTTAACATCGTACAGGCTTCGTAGTTAGGAGACCATTTGCCCCTAGAATCTGGTTGAAAAGACAAGATCTTTTTAAGCACGAGGTCGCCTTCTTGAAATTCACGAGGTCGAACCTTTTTGTAGAAGGCTTTCTTCATCCTTCTTTGATACAACTGTCTATGACACAAAGCGGTCATACGTTTTTCTTCGATTAAGTTCAATGATTGTGTCTTCTTTGACACCATTCAGCCTCATATAACCTAGCCTCCATGAGGACTCTTATTGATGGAATTTCAACTTCCACGGGGAGCACTGCTTCCATGCCATACACTAAAGAGAAAGGGGTTGCCCCTGTTGAAGTGTGTACTGAAGTTTGATACCCATGTAAAGAAAATGGCAACATTTCATGCCAGGCTTTGTAAGTGGTGACCATTTTTTCGATGATCTTCTTAATGTTCTTGTTGGCGGCTTCCACATTGCCATTCATCTTTGGTCGGTAAGGAGAAGATTTATGATGCTCAATCTTGAATTCCTCACACAGTTCTTTCATCATTTTGTTTTTCAAGTTCGATCCATTATCTGTAATGATCTTGCTTGGAATTCCATATCGGCAAATGAGGTTATTCTTGATGAATCTCACAACCACTTGTCTTGTAACGTTGGCGTAAGATGCTGCTTCGACCCATTTGGTGAAGTAACCAATGGCCATTAAGATGAAGCGATGACCGTTTGAAGCTTTTGGTTCAATTATTCCAATCATATCAATATCCCACATGGAGAAAGGCCACGAAAATGAGAGAACGTTGAGTAGAGTCGGTGGCACATGTATCTTATCTATGTAGATCTCGCACTTGTGACATTTCTTAACATGTTTATAGTAATTGGATTCCATTGTTATCCAACAGCAACCTGCTCTTAAGATTTTTTGGATATTGCATGCCCATTTGAATGGGTTCCAAAGGATCCTTCATGCACTTCATGTATTAACATATCTGCTTCGTGTCTATCCATGCATCTGAGTAAGACCATGTCGAAGTTTCTTTGTGCGATGCCCCAAGTGGATACTCTTGAGTTTGAAGGAAGCGTTTGATGTCGTGGAACCACGGTTTATCATTGATGATTGCTTCAGTTGCAAACACATAGGTAGGTCTTTCAAGACGTCTGATGTTGATCTTAGGCATATCGTTCCAATGGTTGACTTTGAACATGAAAGATAGAGTAGCCAAGGCGTCTGCCATTTGATTCTGATCTTGAGGAATGTGATGCAATTCAACTTTGTTGAAGAAAGTCAATAAACATCTTGCATAATCTTGGTAGAGAATCAAACCAAGGTGATGAGTTTTGTACTTGTCTTTTATTTGATTGATCACAAGGGCTGAATCTCCATATATGTCAAGGATCTTGATCCTTAAGTTGACGACTTCTTTGATATCCATGATACAAGCTTCGTATTGTGCGATGCTGTTGGTGCAATCAAATAGAAATATGGCGGAAAATGGGATATGAGTACCCTCGGGAGTAATGATGACTTCCCCAATTCCATTGCCAAAAAGGTTAGCTGCTCCATGATCCGCTGTCGCGCGGATAAAAATGAGTTATTTTGAAAACGTAGTTTAGCGACAACTGTAACTCGGATATCGTTCTCAGAAGGATTCTTGATTCTATTAACTAACTACAATAACGATTAATGGGGGGTTTAGTTTGAGGTTCGATTTAATAAAAAAATAGCGTAAATAAGTGATTAAAATAAGTGATTATAAAATAAGCTAATCTAGTGTTTTGATTTCCGGCTTATCACAGGTTTCTACCTTACCAATTCCCTAAGCAAATTCGATCTCTATTTGATTTCTATATCAATTGACAAGTGCGAAAGACATAAGCAAGATTGACATTCCTATATTCCGAATTAAGCAAACGGATTAAGCCCTCGTGAATTAAGCAAACACGAATTACAAACGCAAATTAACAACAAAGCGACATAACAACGAATAAAAATTAGGGATGCAATCGAACGAATTTAATCAACACAATTTTATTTAATCACAGATTAAGCAAATGCAATTCATATAATCGTATTAAAAGAGAAACGAATTCAATTGATAAAGTAAAAACCTCAAAGCGTTGGAAACGCGATTACAACCGATTGACTGCTGGTGATTAGTTCCTCATCATGATCGTACCAAAGCTTGCAAGAATTTTTATCAATTGTAAAAAGTGACATTGAACAGTAATTTCGTGCCCATGTAAACGTGCACAACATAGAATTCGGGTCAAGACCCAATTGGGTAAAAAACATAAAAAAACACAGTCAAAAACTTGGCGCAAAACTTATTGTTTCTAATGCTGCAACTTCAACGAATTATTCATCCTTTCTACAGTCCGAATCAGCTTCTGACTTACAAATAAAAGTCGTATATTTTTCTCTTATCTTTCCAACTCATATTTGAACGCGTCGATCCGATACTCATAGCTCCAGTTATGAACTTATTCGTGCAGACTACTAATGCTGAAAAATAAAATGTGAAAAACAAATAAGTGCAAAAATAAAATAAATTATAAAAACACGTTAAAAGGGAAAAGTAACCAAACTAAAACATGGAATTGCATAAGTATAAATATAGAGGAATATGCATCAAAATGCACTGATAACTTCATCAAAAATTAGGCCCCGTCTTGATTCAGGATCAGGACCTTCTTCAGATAATGGTTCGTCATAATCTTTCATCTTTAAGTACATAACATCCTCGTCAGGGAAGTCAAACTTGAGAGATTGTTATTCGTTGATTGGTTGATAAGCCAAGTGATCAGCGAGAATGCTTCCTTTGACTGCTTTTTGGGCATGTTACTCGATGTCATATTCAGATAATAGCATTTGCCATAGGCAATTCTCCTTGTTAAGGCAGACTTTTCAAAGACGTACTTGATTGGATCCATTTTAGAGATTAACCAAGTTGTGTGGTTGATCATGTACTGGTGGAGATGTTTCAAAGCCCATACCAAAGCACAACAAGTTTTCTCGAGCATGGAGTAACGAGTTTCACAATCTATGAACTTTTTACTCAAGTAGTAGATGGCATGCTCCTTTTTACTGGTTTTATCTTGTTGTCCAAGCACACAACCCATAAAATCTTCTAACATGGTAAGGTACATGATTAGGTCTTCGTTCGATTGGAGGAATCAATATTGGAGGTTCTAACAGATATTCCTTGATACTGTCGAACACTTTTTGACAATCTTCTGTCCATATAACCTCTTGATTTTTGCGGAGAAGCTTGAATATTGGCCCACAAGTAGCAGTCATTTGAGAGATAAATCTGGAGATGTAATTCAACCGTCCAAGAAATCCTCTTACTTGTTTTTCCGTTTGTGGCGCATGCATCTCTTGAATAGCTTTAACTTTGTTAGGATCCACTTCAATACCTCTTTGGCTTACGATGAAACCTAGGAGCTTTCCTGATCTCACTCTAAAAGTGCATTTGTTAGGATTCAAGCGAAGCTGATATTTCCTCAGTTGTTGAAACAACTTCAAGAGATATTCTATATGCTCTTCTTCAGTGTTAGACTTTGCTGTCATGCCGTCCACATAGACTTCAATCTCTTTGCGCATCATGTCATGAAAGAGAGTAGTCATTGCCCTTTAGTAAGTTGCATCTACATTCTTTAATCCAAACGACATTATTTTGTAGCAAAATGTGCCCCATGGAGTGATAAAAGATGTTTTCTCCATGTCTTCGGGAGCCATCCTGATTTAATTGTAACCAAAGAAACCGTCCATGAAAGAAAAGACATTAAACTTAGTAGTGTTATCAACTAGCATGTCAATATGCAGTAGTGGCGAATCGTCTTTTGGACTAGCTTTGTTCAAGTCCCGATAGTCAACACACATCCTGACCTTTCCATCTTTCTTTGGAACAGGCACTATGTTGGCTAACCATTGAGGATATTCCGAGGTGACGAGAAAACCTACGTCGAGTTGTTTTTGAACCTCCTTTTTTATCTTATCAGCCATGTCTGGGTGAGTCCTCCTCAGTTGCTGCAACTAGCGGACATTCTAGCTTTAATGGCAAGTGATGTCCTACAATGTTGGTATCCAACCCTGGCATGTCCCAGTAGGACCAAGCAAACACATCGACGTATTATTTGAGAAGATCTATCAATTTGCTCTTGACGTCGTCGTCGAGTAGAGCTCTGATACTCACTTCTTTTCTATTTTCCTCAGAACCCAAGTTGATCGTTTCTAAAGGCTCTTCGTGAGGCTGAATGGCTTTTCCCTCATGCTTAAGTAGTCGGGAAATCTCATCAGGGATCCCTTCTTATTCCTCTTCTTCGGCGGTGAACATAGGAAATTCAAAGTTGAGAGAGGGCATAGGGTTATTGCATTCAATGGATTTATTCATTTTTTAATCTGCACATATGATTTATGTTCATTTATTTAGAAAAAAACAAATGCAAAAGTGTATGCAGATTATTTGAAAATATTTGTTTTTATTGGGTTTTTTAGTATTACCATTTCCAGAAAAAATGAAAAAAAATGAAAAAACAAACACAAAATGTGGGAATCAAAACAACGCTTTATTTATGATTCACATATGAAACAAGGCCCTAAACACAAACTCTTTTGTCTTGGGCGTGACAAAGAGAAAAACATTTTAAAAGCTAGCCCTATAAAATATCTCTCTGCCTTGGGCTGGGCGAGATTTCAAAATAAAAGCGAGATCACTACTTTGAACAGTGAACAATAGTCGGAGCTTCAACAACTTTCCAATAACGACAGACTCCTTGATAGACTATGTATTCTGATAATTTTCCCTTAGGATCATCTTCAATTATGATGTTTGTCATACCCCAAAATTTTCCCTCCATCTTCTCAAGATATTTCATACATCCATACTCAAGGATTCTTCAAGGGTTGATCAGACAAACCCTCTCCTAGACAATCAACCCAAACTAGGGTTTGGTATTTCTCAGATCAAGATGGACTTCCAACATCTCCAATGGTCTTCATGCCTCCTCATATGCTTCAAAGATTCTCCATGTCAAGTTTCAAGCCTCACAAGTCAAGTTTCCTCATACAATTGTTCAGATGGTTGAAAATCAGTTGTATTGGACAAAAAGTCAACTGTGGTCAACATACAATCAAACTTCCTGATTTTTGATCAACATCCTCATTTTGAAGTTACATTTATCATTTGATCAAGGGTTGATCATTATTCATCAAGAAAACTCGAGATTTGCTCAAAAGTCAAACTTTCTAAATTAGGGTTTCTTAGTGAAAAGTCAACCAAACTTTGACTGAGCATAACTTCTTCATACTTTCTCAGAAATTTTTCCACCACCTCTTGTTTTGAAGGAAATTAAATTCTCTACAACTTCATGTCTCACAAGAATGTTCAAAAAATGCTTCATTTGGAAGGTATGGATCAAAACATTATGTGTCCTTTTCAAAGTCAACAAAAAGTCAACATTTTGTTTTGAAGATATATTGAGCATGGAAACTCCAATTGAGATGAAACCAAAGAGGTTGATTAGAGGACTCTTAGAGCTTTCTAAGAAGTCCAAAAACACTCAAAAATGTGGAAACTTGAGCAAGATACACCATTCACAAGTTGGGCAATTTTGAAGAAGTGCACAAGGAGAGATGCTTGTAAAAATCAATTTTTTTGCAAATGGGCTTACTTTTTCTTCATCCAAACTTATTCCTTATACAATTAGGAATATCCAAGCCCAATGCCACGAGTTTTTATTTTATTTTTCTATTTAATTTGGATTTTATTCATTTAAATATAAATTAAATTCAAAAATAAGGTATAAAATCAAAATTAATTGCAATTTGATTTTTTTCTCTCATTCTTGAGATCCAAGTAACCCAAGAAAGCTGGAAAATTTCGAAATTTGATTGGATTTGGAAAGAAATTGATTGAAATTGATCAAAAAAGAGAAAATTTGATTTTGTACAAAATCAAATATGTTTTGCATTGATTGATGATGATTTCTTCCTCAAATCAGCTCCAATTCCATCTACTATATATATACAATACATACCACATGAATGAGAACGAAAAAATTGGCTTGAGGAACCCTAACCTAATTCAAAAAATCCGTGCTACACAAGCTACTAGCAGCCTGGGTTTTAGCTCGATTCAATTGATTCCAAGCATCCAAACACATTCCTTGACATCTCCTAAATCGATCCAGACCTTTACATTGTCCAAAAGCATCAAGAATTGCAAGAACACGATTTCAGTTTGTCACACTTTTCTCAAAATCGAATTATATTATTCATGCATTTTTAACATGTTTTGTTGTTGTTTTTGTGATTAGAACGAAGTTTACAAGCTTTCTGGGCAGTTTGAATGAGTTTCCATGGCTTAGAACAAGAATCACCATAGCTAGGGTTTCCGGCCTCGATTTAGGGCTACTCTAAAACGGATAAATTGGACTATGAGACCACCACCATTGTGTTTAGAATCCAATTTGCAATCGATTCATATGCTCACAACTAATTTATATTATGTGTATGAGATTTTGAGAATTGCAGGGACTGTAGCGTCGCACTGAGGCCGACGCTATATTTTCAAATATTCAAAACGAAGAAGACGAAGCTTGGCGCGAATTTGATGCAGTCAGGAGGTGCCACTTGTTTGTAAACCACTCGCTCCGTTTCCATGACACGCGTGCACTCCAGCTCAGTTGGTCAAGGCGTGGCTGTGTGAAGGCAGGGTCCTGAGTTCGATTCCCAGCCATGGCATTTGGTTTTTCACTTGTTTGCATTTTTTTCTTCATATTTTCATATTTTATTTAATATTTTTCATGCATTTTAATTTTCCTTCATAATTTTTTATCATGCATTTAAAAATACCAAAAAATATTTTTCTTTTTGCATTATTTCCAGAAAACGTTTATTTAATTTCTAAAATCAAAAATATTATTTTTGCATGCATATTTAATTTAATTGTTAATTTATCATTTAAATCACATTTAATTAGTTTTTAATTATTAAATTAATTCCAAAAAATCACAAAAAATTATTTTAGCATATTAATGTTATTTCCAGCATGAAATATTTTTCTCATTTAAAAATTATCATTTTTGCTAACATTTTTCTCTTGTTCGATTTCTTTGAATTTCCCGATTTCTCATCTTTTCACAGGTTATCTTGTTTCGAACGATTTCTTTTTATCGTTTTCTTTTTTCCAATTATGTAATTGCTCATGGGATGTAATAGCTTAATTAGGGCTTTTATTTTCCGCATTTTAAATTATGTATCTGCCCCAAAGCCATGTAATAGCGTAGGATTTATCTTTCCGCACTTTATATTCCCGCATTTTAATTTCCGCACCCTATAAACTGCTAGTAATTAGGCGTGTATGGCAAGATAAAATGGACATGGCTCACTCATAACTCCAAGATAAAATACCTGAATTGATACACTCTTCTCACACATGCACCCCTTAGGGTAATTCTCTCTCGTTGCCTTTACGAATTCAAATGGTCAAGTCCCTCGAACGTAGAGGTATTCTAGCACTGTTGCCTTCAAAACAACTCATCATAGTCCCTTCGATACAAAGATCATGAGACCCACGATGTCGCCTACAGATACATGATCTTGACCCTCGATTGTCGCTTACGAAAAATGATGATAGTCCCTTCGAATGTGCTAGGATACTTCCTACAAGTTGCCTTCTATGACCATCCGATGTCCCTTCGAATGTCCCGCTTACATCCAACAAATAGAGTTACCTACCAACTAATGGTATGAATAGCGTTATTCTAAAGGAACGTAAAATGATACACGAAAACGACCAATGCTGAGTAGGTAATAAGACTTTTAGTTGCTTGCTCAAATCAAAATACTTTTCACACCTCACACTTTTATCAAAGTTCAAATTATTTTCAAAGCGAAACATTTCCGAACACTTTGTGTACATTCCTACATGAATCATTACAAAGTCAAAGTGAAATGCCTTTTCGAAACATTTTTGTCAAGCACACAGAAAGCACAATTTTTAAAGTGATCTAAGAGCAACTAAGAGCCCGTAGATAACTACGGATGGAAAAGGGTGCTAATACCTTCCCTTTTCATAACCTTCTCCCTTACTCAGAATCTAACGAAGGTCTTTTTCTGTACTTTTTACCTTCCCTTAATTGGATAAAAAAAAAGTCGGTGGCGACTCTTGCTATCCGCACATTTGCGATACAAAAACCTACAAAGTCAGTTCACCGTGTTACAATGTTGACCGTTGGTCAAGTAGGATTTGAAGGCTCTGGTTTGTTAACCTTCTCCTTTGTATTATTGAGGCGATCCTCCTCTGCTTGTTCGACATGTCGAGGAGTATAAAATGAGGTACATCTGTCTTCAGGCGACATGTATTCTGGACTCTTAGGATGTAATTCCCAGTCTTCTGGATGAAGAGACTCTATCAGAGACATTTTCCAAGTCATTTTCGGGACCATCTTCCCAATCGTCTCCAAAAATTGCATTTATCTGGGAATAGACAAATTTAGGTTCACCAACCTTGGAAGATGTATTGAAGAAAAGATCTTTAGTCGTAATCTCAAATAGATGATGAAATTTAGAGGGCATGCAGGCCTCTTCTAGTTGACTGAGATATTCAAGAGGATCTTCCCATCTAGTTGGTTGAATGTCTTCGATTGAAATTCTTGGACTTTCAGGGGCGGTATATTTTACCATGAAGTCAAATTTTCCACTTGGCTGCCCCAAGGTATCCCAAACCTCAAGTGGGATAGGTGGGATTTCTTCTTTATCATCTTGCTAGAACATGCCTTCGAACTTATCTGAAGAAGGATATAACGGTATATACGGTTCTTCCTGAGATATATAACCAGAGTCATTGAGATAAGACTTCCATTCTTCAGAACCAGAGAGATTTTCTTCAGTGCTTTCATCAATAAGGACATTGACCTCTTGAGGAACAGGGTTAAGAAAACCTCCGTTGTGGGACACTTCTTTGATTGGATGAAGAGTTTCATCTTTCTTAGTGGTTTTTGAAAGTACTGGAGTAAATTCGAGTCCCGTTTTAGTTTTGTTGTTGACAGGAATCACAACTTGTCCCCAACCGGCAGTAATACCGTCTTTCATTATATGTGCTGCTTCTCTATAATAGGAGAGAGATGATCTGTTTTTCTTGGTAGATTCATCTTCTAACGAGAGACCTTGGAACTGGGTTCCTTCTATATCATCAACAGTGATGAAAGAAAAAATGGATAAGTGGCTCACCAACAAGGCTTATTCCCCACTAATAGTTACCAACGTTCCGTTTGTTATGAATTTCAATTTTTGGTGGAGCGTAGATGTTACTGCTCCAACTTCATGTATCGATGGTCGACCTAACAAACAACTATAGGCGGGTTGAACGTCCATAACCTGGAAGGTGACTTAAAAAGTATGTGGACAAATTGTCAACGGAAGGTCGATTTCTCCAATAACAGATTTCCTTGATCCATCAAAAGCTTTGACAATCACACCACTAAATTTCATAGGTGTTCCTTTGTAAGACAAACGAGCGAGAGTTGTTTTTGGCATTACGTTAAAGGAAGATCTAGTGTGCACTAGCACGTTAGACAAAGAGTCTGATTGATGGTTCATGGAGATATGCAGAGCGAAATTGTGATCCTTACCCTCTTCAGGGATTTCTTCATCACTGAAGCTCAGATTATTGCAAGCCGTTATGTTGGTTATGATTCCACCAAATTGATCGATAGTTACATCATGATCTATGAAGGCTTGATCCAAAACTCTCATCTGGGCCTCTCCATGGCCTTCAGAATTTAAAAGCAAAGAAAGTATTGAGATTTTGGAAGGAGTTTGCATCAGTTGATCCAAAACTTTGTACTCACTCTTCTTGATTAACTTTAGAATTTCATCAAAGTTTGGATTGATATTGGTTCCATCAGATAGACCAATGTTTAAGTCTGGATTACCAACAGGAATTCCTACAGGATTCACAACGGGTACATCGACAGGACTTTGCCTAGCTGTAGGAGCGATAGGCTACTTTGGTGGTAACGGGGCATGCACACGCCCACTCCTAGTTACTCGACTTACTTAGGTGATGTTAACTACAGATGAAAGAATATGTATGGGTATTTCTTTCCCATTTTCCATCATTGTTGCATTGTATTGATAGGGAACTGCTTTGTCAAATTCATAAGGAACGGGTCCAGGTAGACAAATGATCCAAGGAGAAACAGGAACCCTTGGATTGTTGTATGTGACTTAAATGCTCTCGGTCATATTGAAATGAGGAATGATGACGTTTGCTTCAGGAGTTACCGAGTTGATATCTGAGACTAAAAGCTCATGCAGATAACATCCTATCAAATTCACCTCATTCTCATTCCTATTTATGAGGATACGAATGTAGCCATTATCCATTAGTCGCTGAAGATCTATTTTCACAGTAGAACACCCACGAGAATCTCTAAAACAAATCCTACAAGATCTGTAGTTGTGTCGAGCAAAACCACCCATTACGCAGAATGTGGCATGCATATGTACTAGATCTGCTCTTACCAAGTTTATGTCAAAGATTTGATACTGGCCAGGACATCCATATACCATGTTCACAGCGTGCCCTCCATGATTAGGCAGCGGATTAACTTGTATGTTCAGATTCATATTCCTAAAAGAAAAAAGGTTAGCTCAATCTAATCATTGAACTTAAACTTTCAAAGTTATGCAATGTTCGAGATCATGGCCAGATGCCCTTTGGTGAAAAGGACAAGACACATTAGCTTTGTACCACCAAGGTAACTTATCAGGCACTGACGGTGGTGCTCTAGTTTGAATAAGATTCCTCTCGATTAAAGTAGGATATAATTCCGTGTAAGACATCGAAATTGGGTTAAACTGTAAAATTCTAGGTGCACGGTTCTGATTATTGTTGAATGACTGAGCCTATTGTCGAGGTTGCTGATTCTGTTGCTGAAAATATGGGGTAAATCCGGCATTTAGAGTTGAACTAACAACTGGTGCGACAACAACTACCTGTTGTCGGTGATTAACGTTTCTTCTTGGTCTCATTTGGGATACCATTCCAACATCTTGTTCTTTCTTCTTTGGTAAACCACTTCCAAATTTCTTGGTTCCACTTGAAGATCCAACTTCTTTTGTTAAACATCCTGCTCGGAAATGTTCTTCAAATTGCATCCCCATGTTTACCATTTCGGTGAAATCATTAGGAGCACTGGCGATCATGCGCTCATAATAAAAAGGGCCAAGAGTATTCAAGAAGATCTTGGTCATCTCTTTCTATTCCAATGGTGGATTAATTTGGGCAACAATTTCCCTCCATCGTTGGGCATACTCTTTGAAAGTTTCTTTATCCTTTTGAGACATTGATCTGAGTTGGTCTCAATCTGGAGCCATGTCCAAGTTGTACTTATATTGTCGAACAAAAGCTTCGCCTAGGTCATTGAAAGTTCGAATGTTAGTACTATCCAATCCCATGTACCACTTTAGAGCGGCACCAGTGACACTGTCTTGAAAGTAGTGAATGAGCAATTGATGATTATCATTGTGACTAGACATCTTCCTAGCATACATCACAAGATGGCTTTGTGGGCAAGAATTTCCTCTGTATTTCTCAAAGTCGAGGACTTTGAACTTGACTGGTATTCTCACACTGGGAACCAGACATAGATCGTGGGCATTTTTCCCAAACAAATCCTTTCCACAGATTATTTTGATCTCTAGCTGCATCTTATTAAACTGTTCTTGGAGATCTTCCATACGGCCACGAGGATCTGCGTTGTCTAGATCGTGATAAACTTCGTTGTTCACATAAGGAATAGTGTGAACCACGTGAACTGAATTTGTCATAATTGGTTGAGAAACCGACATAGTGACTTGAGGAAGGGTTACTTCGGGCTGCGAAGTGAACGCTGAATTCTGCAAAGTAGGAACCTCAGTTGTGGTTTCCGGTACTTCAGAAGTATTTTGACGAAAACCTACACCAAAGTTGAAAGACATTCCCCAAGGGTACCCCTCTAGCATAATGAAAAACGGATTACTAACTGCGACAACAGAAACTGGAATACTAGTGATTTTTGAAATCATTGCCGCTTGAACTTGACTGTTAGGTGGTGGTTGTTGATTTTGCGCAGCTACCAACGAGCTAACGAAAGAATTGAGTCTTTCCACTTTCGCTTGAAGTGTGGTTACTGTACCACGAAGCTCAATATTCTCTTGTTCGAAATCTTCCATTGCTTTCTTTCTATTTGCATGAGTATTGTATCTGCGAGTTGATTGTGAACACAGTCGAGAAATTCTAAGACGTGACAACTTGACGATATTTGGAGAAAATTCCAAAAGATAAGACTCTAGATAACATACTCGAAATGCAAAGATGATGTATGATTATGAATGCAAATAGAAGAAAAGATTTTCCAAAGAATTCATGCTAAAAGAGAAATTTATTGCAAACATTTGTAACAGAAAACTCTCATTTTATTAATATTTGAAAGAAGATTACAACAAGTTTTTTTGGGAGCATAACTCTTACAACAAAGAGAATAAAAAATAAAAGCTAAAATATCCTAATCAAGAATCTTCGTCATATGAAGAACCAAATGCTTGATGCAGCTTCATCTTCAGGATCTCTTTCCCATAGTAAGCTTTCAATTCAACTTTCTCGGCTTTTAGCTTGTTAACAACTTTCTTCCATTCGTCAGGAGCAGGAGTGCCATTTGTCAATTATTCAAGCTTTCTTTTTCTTTCTTTGATGTATTTCTTGATTGCGATCCTTTTGATGAATCTTCTCATCTTTCTCCATGAGCCATCCATCTTGAAAGTAGAGCATTTTTTCATGATCTTTGACCTGTTTCTTAAGCTTCACATTCTCAAAGTCAGCCTTAAGAAACTTGTCTTCCCAAGCATCTTTCTCTAGCCTCATCTTAGCCAAAGCTTCTTGGTATTCTCCCATAGTCTCAATGGGAATAGTGGTCGATTTGGATACCACTGGGAACATGAGTTCTTCATAAGCATAAGACATTCGAAATTCCTTCACTCTTTTCTTTACCCAAGAAGTGTAGATTTCCATGGATACATAATTCCTTACATCATCTTTTTCTTTCCTCCGAATATGGTGCCAAGTTCTTATCATTCTGGCTTTTAAACCTTGGGAATCTGACCCTTCATGATAAAAGTAACCATCTACTGTAAAACCAAGGGGTTTACTCGAGTTTGCATACCCAACTTGACATCTTGTCAAGAATGGCTTGTAGTTAATTCCTCCTCTTTACCAATGAGAGGTACGTTGGCAAACTCTCCACAACCTTCAATGATTTCCATCTCATTGTAGGCCAAGGTATACCAATGAATATCATCATTAGTAAGAGACATGAGTCTCCGAGACCAATGCCAACGAGTTTTGTTTTCTTTGAAGATCGAAGACTTAGGCAAGTGTGAGACAATCCATTTCAACAACAAAGGCACACAACACACAATAATTCCACCTCCTTGACGATTCCTATGATGAATAGAGAAATATGTATCACCAAGCAAAGTAGGAACAAGATTTCCAATCAAAAAGATCTTTATGGCATTGATATCAATGAAGTCTTTAACGTCAGGAAACAAAACCAACCCATAAATGAGCAAAGCTAAAATAGCTTCAAAAGCCACCATGCTACCAGCTTCAGCAAAACTAAAAGCTTTCTCCATTAGAAACTTTGAAGTTAGTCCTAAGAGATTTCCTTTGGTAGTCAAGTTTTTGTCTATCTCAGATTTCCTTAAATGAGTCGTCACTTTAATTACTTGTAGCTTCAGAATGGCTTTCAGACCATTGAAAGACACTTTGTCAGACACTAGGATACCTAAAAGATTTGCGTACTCTTCCAAATAGGCATCAACTGATAATCAGGGAAAGTGAAACAACGATAGACTGGATCATAGAACTGAACCAAGGTATTAAGAAGCCCTTCATCAACGTTAGTGTACAGGATAGTTAAAAGAGTTCCATAGCATTTTCTGAAATCTGAGGGATCTTCTACAAAGGATGCTAACTCTTTTAACTTTTCCATATCAGGAAATCTAAAACCGTATCTCTTGGTATTTCTTCTTCTTACATCCATTCCTCTAACCTAAAATGTTTGCAAAGAAAAAAACTCTAAATTCTTTGGAAATTTTAATGGAAAGAAAATGAGAAATTGAGGTTTTTGAATGAATGCATGAATGCCACAAAGATACAAACATGGTTAGTGGTTATACACACGTTCAAGAGTTTGAAGTCACGAGCATGAGGCCAACGATAAGAACCAAATGTGGATAAGTTCTATGGGCTTAATCACCTGTAAAACACGTTCTACTGATAATATAGGGTCAATGCTTCTTTTTGAAATATTATCGGTTTAAACAACTAACTCGTAGTCCAATAATATTTTTCAAGAGAAACTCGCCTGATCGTAGTCTCGCACAACAACTAGTCCAAGTCTATACTTGAATAGTTTATGCACTACATCCTAAATGGCCAGGATGAGTTATGGGTTCTACAGCCAACTGATCTTTGATGGTTCACTTGAAAAGCAAAAATATCTTCGCAAATAACTTGCTAAACACAATTACCCCCAAGAAAACCTCCACTGAGCGAGGAATCTCAAATTAACTTATTAAGGACTAAGACTCCTCTTAGGTTAATAGGAATATACCCTCACCTAATTCTTAAAATGTTTCTTAAATCTGGGTTAGGATTTTTTTCCATCAGATGAAATCGTGTGTAACAGAACAAAACACGCAATAAAGAAAAACAAACATATGCACAAATAAAGCTTAACCCTTTTTTCTTTTTTGAACACAAAGAAAAGCTTGGCGCTCCCCAGCAGATTTGCCATTTTTCTATTCATGGTAAAAAGTGACAAACGAGGGAATAGAATCAGAATTCGAATCTCTGGCTCAAAACGATTTACTCTTTGATTTTTTGTTTAAAAGATGCCGCGAGCACCAATCTTTATTGTTTCCAAACAAGAAAGAAAATGGAAAAGGGGAAGCTGAAATACCCTAAACAAGATATGCGATGCGACTAGCGTGAACTAGACACAACACATTAGGGAGAGACCAGGGTAAGAGGGTTGGTTATATAAAGGGAAGGTATTAGCATTCTATATATCTATAGTTTTCTATAGGAACTTTTTTATGCATTTTTTGTGTGTTTTATTTGTTATGCTCTTTTGGGAAAGTTTCTCCTTTGGGATTTAAGAAAGGTAGGTTAGGCAGGAAACGAAGTTTATTTATTATTATTATGCTTGCAAGGATCATTGGGATCCTCTGCATACATATCCCCTAGTGGGAATCAGAGCATCTGTAGCTCAGATCTAAGAGAACTAAGGTTTGTTTGGTTTGAGGGAGAGAGAAGTATCCTCGCCAAGGGTGAGACCTTGTGCCTACGTATTCTCAAAAGGAGGTTGAGAAAGTCAGAGCAATTGTAGTTCCCACTTATGTGCTAGTGGAAGCAAATATTATATTAAGAGACAACGACAAGTGTCATCTTAATGAAAAATGTATCTAATCTATTTCATCATATACATTTTTGAAAAGTTGATTGTTTAAATCTTTCATTGTAAACATTGAATGTTTTGCTTGAGTGTATAAGCGTTACCACTTACAAGTTAAGAAAGATGTTTGAAAAAATGTTTGAATTTTTCATTGTAAGCATTGGACATTTTGCTTGAGTGTACAAGCGTCTTACAAGTTAAGAAAGATGTTTTGTTTGAAAAGTGTTTTGAAAAGAGTTTGATTTGAAAAATGTTTGATTTGTATGTGATGTTATAGATGAGATACTTCTTCCATATACATGATTCATGTCTTATCTCTAAGGAAAATATTTTATTATTGATTAAGGGGATGCTTTTAAGAAACATGTGGGTCCTTGTATTGTAAGCCCAAGAGGAGGCTATCCGAGGGACATCGAGGGTCCTTGTATTGTGAGCCCAAGAGGAGGATTTCCGAGGGACATCGAGGGTTCTTGTATGAAGCCCAAGAGGAGGCTATATGGTATGGTTGGCTTGGCTTTAAGAGTGATTTCACCGGGAAACCATACTCTTAGGGTTCTATCCTAACGAAGGTGATTCTTTGTATTAGAAGCCCAATAGGAGGATGTTAGAGATTTCCAGATCTCTTTCTTGTATGATGCCCAAGAGAAGGCTAAACTCAATGAGGAAGTTCTTTTGTACGAAGCCCAAGAGGAGGCTAACTCAACAGGGGAGTTCTTTTATATGAAGCCCAAGGAGAGGCTAACTCAACAAGTGAGTTTATCTTGTACAAAGCCCAAGAGGAGGCTATGGGGAACCTAGTTTTTGAACTAGTTGTAATGACATAAATAAACATGAATAAGTATATGAACAAGTATATATATGACAAAGTGTGTGTGTGCATTCACATGAGTTTATGAAGGAAAAATATAAACAAGTGTATAAAACAAGCAAATAAAAGCTAGTGTAACTTGAATATGTACAAAGGAGTGGGACTTACACCTTAAGGGAGGCCCACTGGTTTAAGAGCAGTTTCACCGAGAATAATGATCCTCTTAATATCAGTGGAATTGGTGTATAAACAAGCGGAATAAAAATTAGTGAAACGAAGCTAATTATACTTGAATATTTACAAAGAGTTTGAATATGTAAAAGGAATTGAATATGTACACAAAAGGGTGGATATGTACAAGGAAACTAAATATGTACATATGAGGTTGAGACTTACACCGTAAGGGAGGCTTGTAACACCCCAATATTTTCGATTATTAAATAATTTGAATTTGAACTATTTATTTAATTAAAAATTAAATTATTAGTATTTTTGGAATTTTGGAATTGGTTAAACAAAGTAAAGTTGGAATGTGGTGTAAAGAGTATAGTGGAGGTGTGTGTAGTAAAAGGCTCTAATCTCATTATTTGTTATTATTATTATTTTTATAATAATAAGGAACAAAATAAAGGAAAAGAAAAGTGAGAAGGCAATTGGGAATTTTCATCGTACGTGAGAAGTACAAAGAGCAAGGGAAGAAAGAACCAAGAACTCTCAAGGTCAAGAATTTCTCACAGGTAAGGGGTGATTTCTCTTAGTTATTATGTCTTATAGGTTTTGGGATCAATAGGATTGATTGAGTATGTTAGGAATCCCAATTTAGGATTTTCTAGGTTTGTAGAATTTGACCATAAACTGTCTAATTGCATGGAATTGAACCGACCACATGATATAGAATTGTGAGGTATTGTTGGAATGTGTGGTTTTGCATTATAATGTTGATTGTTGGATGATTTTGGTGTTGTTTTGTGTTTTAATTTGTATGGGTTTGATAAGAATTGAGTTGGAACCGGGTTCTCCCTGGGAGGAACCGGTTACCACTGTAGCATTTTGAAAAATAATTAAACTTTGAAAAATCATATATTTTAAACCGTAAGTCCTTTTTAATCGCCGTTTTGGAAGTTATTCTTTAAATTAAACAATCTACTTTATGAAAATGAAAAAATAATAGTTAGTTGTTTTTAAATTGGAAAGTGACGGTTTTTCCGGTGTTGTAGTGTCGTATTTCGGGTACGTGGTGTTGTAGATTATTCGTACTTGTGTACAGGTTTTGTTGTGATTGTATATTGGTGATAGCCTTACTAATTTAGGAGTAAGTGCTTGCATGTTTATGCTTGATGATTTATTTCATGATGGATGGTGATATCATGTTATGGTTTGATGATGGTTTATGATATTGATGTGATCATAACCTGTATTGAATGTTGCATGCTTTTATGATGTGCATGCATATACATTCTGGTGGTAGCTAATTCCCATTGTGTGAAATTAGTGAGTATTGCCAATAACCGTTCCCGGGTGATTATGGGTGGTGAGGCTGGATTCATGTCCGGGTGATTATGGACGAATCGATGTGTGTTACTTAACTCACTTTTTGGTACCACATGCATAGAGTATTTCATTGCATTTTGTGTGAATTATAACATGATAGTATGGTTTCCTGTGTTATAATTTGTTTGTCATGTTTGAGTGTATGAGTATGAATTGAAATGGTGAAAATTGACTTATTTGATTATGCTAAAAAGGGTGGATTAATAACTTAAGATATTTTATTGTTTTGAGAAACTTATAATGCATTTTAATTATGATGAAGTCTCACTCTTACTTTGATGATTTCAGATTGAAGTTTAGCGGCTCTGGAGTTGGTGAGGATGGCTTATAGAGTTGTGCTATTTATTTTACCGTGTGTCAGTGTCATGCTCTGGTCTTGTAACACTGGGGAACATTTGGTTTAGAGCTATAATTAAACTCTGTTGATTATTTAAGATTGTTTTTGGATAAATGTTTTGAGAACTAAGGCATTGACCTTGAAGTTTTATTAGTTTGGATTTATCCAAGTTTTGAGAATAATTCCGCTGTGCAGAACATGTTTCGTTTATGATTATTTTAATAATGTTCTTCAGTAAAGCATGACATCTGTTTGAATTTTATTTTAATGAATTGTGACGCCCTTTATTTACATGTCAACTCTAAATTAATCATATATTTGCGGGGTATTTTAGAAGGGTGTTAAAAGGCCCGTGGTTAATTTGATTTTGAATTCGAAAGATTTTCAAAGAAAAACCTAGTTCATTTTGTATTTTCAAAGATTAATCGAATCGATCATGGAAAAGAAGTGCATAAGTCAATTAAATGTTTTTGAAAGTTTGAAATGATTTTGAAAAGTGAGAGATATTCACAAGAAGTTTTGAAAAAGATTAGGTTTGAAAAATCAAGAAGAAAACATTTTCAAAAGTATTTAAAATACTTAAAAACGTCTATTTTAAACTAATAAAAATATATCAAAAGAAAATATTTTTTGGCATTTTTTTGACATAATCATAAAATAGATATATTAAATGACAAGTGTGCAAAAAATCATCTCAAAATGAGAAGTTTTGATTGGTTTTTGAAAATGTTGAAATTTGATAAAGAATGAAGAAAACTAGTGAGAAAAATTTATTTTGGCATTGGAAAGGTTTGAACCCATGACCGTAGGTTCAAAGGTGAAAAGTTTTGCCACTGAGCATGTGCTTGACTTGAAATCAATACACCTTTATTGAATTATATTTGAAAATGCGTTGTGAAATCAGTTTGAAAAGGAGTTGAAAATAGAAGAAAATTGGAAAGTTGGAAAAATAAAAGGTCTGGGTGGGGTTCGAACCCCAGACCATAGGCAAGGCAAAGGACTAAGAGCGTGTTGGCTGCCACTGGGGTGGCTGTTTCATCCGTTATCAAAACAACAACCATTAAATATATTATAAACTGAAATTTTTGAATTTTTGAAAATCAGAAAACGCGTGCACTCCATCTTCTTCTTCCTCAAGCTTTTGATTTTGTAACTTCCTCATTTCTTGATGAAATTGAAAGATGTAAAAATGAAACTTGCTCGATTTTTACCCAGGAACATGATAGTGATGTTTAATTGCATTTATTTTAAGTGTAGGGTGATTAATCTTTGCATGAACATGAAGAACCCTAATTCTGAAAATGATCATGAAATCGTGTTTGTGCATCAAATTAAACAATTGATTGAGGGTTATCATTCGTATGAGTGCAGAAACAAGACATCATAGCAGTTTTTGAACTGGAATGCATGAATCATTGAACTAGAAGTTGAGTAACTTACCTCTTATGATCAGAAATCAAAATCTTGCCTAGAGTAATTCCAGAAGTTGTTTAATGATTGTTGAAATTTCTGGCAGCAGATACTTGATGTCACAGAGAATGTTATGACACAGTATCTGACACTGCTTTGTTAATTTACACAGTAAATATAGAAAGCAGTAAATAACACAATAAGTTGTTCACCCAGTTCGGTTCTAACAAACCTACGTCTGGAGGCTACCAAGCCAGGGATAAAGTTCACTATTAGTAGTATCAATTCAAAGACCCTACAGCCAACTCACAGTTGACAGCCTTCTCACTTAATCACTACCCAATGACACTTTTACCTAAGTACTACTTAGATATGAGTTCCTACTCACTCCCCCTCAATCACCGCAGTGATCTCAACCTATTGTTTAATTGAATTGTGAAGACACACTTCAATACACTATCTTGATCTCGCTTCAAAGCTTGCAATCAAGAGACAAACACTCGTGCTTCAAAGCTTTGAGTGATAAACTACCCTTACAACAAATCCTAGTCCAATGCACTTATCAATTGATAGTTGCTTGGCTCACAAGAGAAACTAGAATTACACAATACCAACTGTTACTAACCTTAACAGTACACAAAATACAACCTGCAATATCTTCAATAAACTCTGGAGGCGTGGCTGTATTGTAAGGGTTGATTTCTTTATATAGAAGCAGTCCTGAATCTTCAGTTTTGGGCTTCCATAAAGATAGCTAGGGTTTACTTAATTCTCTCCTAAAAACATGGTTTGTTCAACAACCAATTTAGGTTTAATTAAGATTAACCTAGCAGCCACGTGAGCATGCTTTCTAATAACAGAAAAACATAAATAAAATGCTCAACAAACTTCCTGAAAAATCTCAGGAAAAACTGATTCTGCAGAACAGAATGTCACACTGAATGTCATAACATCTGTCATGACATCAGTCTGTTTTCTGCAGAATTTCCAGCACAGCTTTAGCTTCCCAGTTCTGAGCTGTACTTTTACCATCCTTGTCCAGTAGGATTTATCTTCAATCTCTGAATGTCATGACATCCATCATGACATTGTTAAAGCCTAGTTTTACCAAAATTGATGCCAACTTAAAACACTAACAATTGTTATAGCTTCACTGGACCTTATGGAAGGTGTTTGAATGCTCAACTTGGATTGAAATGGCCTGGATTAGTCTGCCCAAGTCCAACTACAGTTGCTTGAAGTGAGTTTCAAATTTGATGTTGGAGCTGTTACATATGTGATCTAAGTGTTTGGATCACTTCTTTGAAATGTATGGTTGATGTTTGAAGTGATAAATTGAAGTTTGCATGAGTGGATTGAGAGATGGCAAGTTAAGGCTCAATATGTGCATATATGGAGTTTGAAAGTGATTTATGAGTTTGGATAGTTTTTGTGATGGCTTGATGATTCTAACAACTTCCTAAGGATGTTTAGAGAGTGTTTGAAGCCAAATATTGGTTAGAACTTGCAAGGTTTGGAGATTTGCAAATTCTCTCATTTTTAAAAATTGAACCTTGGAAAAGAAGAAAGAAGTGAGAAATCTTGTTTTGGATTGCTTTGGTGTGATTTAGAAGTGATAAATGACTTCTATTAATAGACTAAGAGGTATGAAGAGCAAGGCAAGGATACGATTGAAACTTTGGCAACTTGGCTTAAGAGGTAAGAAGGGAATCTTTCACATTTAATGCACATGGTTAATTTTTGCAACCATGGTTTAATCACTCAAGTGATATTAACCTCTTCTCAATAATTCTCATCAGATATTTCCAAGCCAAAGCCTATCTCTTTTGGTGACGAGGCTTCTAGAAGGAAGAAATTGCAAAAAGACTTGAAAAATTTGAAGAAATGACTTGTAAATTATGGTTATGGACCTCTAAGTTTCAATTTCAAAACCCTAGATACACAAAATGTTTTTGCAAGTTATTGAACATTTTGGAAAGCTTGGAACAAGATCTACAACTTTCAAGTTTTGAGTTTTAGTTGAATCAAAATGGATCTAGGTGAAAACTGGCATGGAAATGGTGAAAAACATGTAAAAACATACTTGAAAATTTTTCTAAGTGTTAGAAAATTTTCAAGTTTTGACTTTTTGTTGACTTTTTCATACATTTTGATTTTTTATGATCATGATGGAATATTTGAAATGATTTGATGATTGAAAAAATTTGAATTTCAAATAGTTGACCAAAAGTCAAAGTTTGACTGATTTGAACAATTGACTTTTTGTTAGATGATTCAGAATTTCTCTGAGAATCAATCATGGCATTTAAAGATGTTTTGAACCAAGAAATTAGGTCAAGATATTGCATTGATTATTTTGAGATCATTATCCAAGAAATTAGGTCATTCATTGATCATAAAGTCAATGATACACCATCCTCGATCAAAAACCCTAATTGGTCGATTTAAGATAAATCTTGAGGAAATGATTGGAATTTGAAGATCAAACGTTGATGATTAATGAAGATAGATCAATTGAGGTGAGTGAAGACTCAAACCCTAATTGATCATATCTTGAACAAATGAAAATTTTGATCAAAACCCTAATTTGGCTCAAGGAGCACACACACGATCTATCTTGTGCTGAAATTGTTAATGATGCAATGATGCGATGATGCATATGTGAATGATATGAGATGGTATCTTAGATCAAAAATTGGGGTATGAAAGATGCACCTATTTAATTTTCTTTAACCTGATATATGAAGATGAAAATTTTCGTCTCGATAGGTGTGAAGAGACTTAAATATCAAAATACGCAAATTTTGGACCTAAGATACCAAAAAAAAAGCGAATGATGCAAAGTGATTGCACAAAGTTTACCCAGGAGGTACCAAAGGGTGACATGCTGGGGAAATTTTTTGTGAGGATTAGGGTTTGAGGATTAGGTACCAAATTTTTTTTTGTAAATATGATATTACCAATTATCAGCCTGGTGATAATTTATGGTAATTTGGAATGAAGACTCATTTACCGATTATCAGCTTTGTGATGGTAAATGGCATGAGTTATGAAGATATTACCAATTATCAACAAAGTGATAACTATAACAAGGTAATTCTTGAGAAATTTTTACTGATTATTCAGCCTTGTGAATAACAAACAGTAATAGAAACAAATCTCAAATGAGTTTCTATTTTCCCAATTACAATCGTGTCGGGGATCTTTTGATAAGATGTGGGCGCTTTGATTGTAAAGATACACGTTTCTCAGAGAGATAGAAAACTGTGGGGATTTCTTGAACTTTCATGATTGGACTTGTTAGGAAGAACAATCATTTTATGATAAGTTCCCAGATGAAAAGGAAATAAGCGGCTCGGATGACAAGGCTATTGCTTATTGTTTGCAGGTGGTTTTTTTTGTGAAATCTAAACCTGAATTGGCTGAAGACGAGGTTCTATCCAAGAATGAACTGGAAAGAAACAGTCAAACACGATTTTGTATCCAATGAGGAATGAACTCGATTGGGCAATTGGAGAAAGAATGTGTTCTTTCTGCTTAAAGGTGACAGTCTATTGGAGAGATGACACACCCATACTTGTTTTCGGGAATAAATGAAATATAAACAAGTGATATTGAAGCAAACATTGAGAAATGCAAGAATGCATTAATGATGCAATTATGTATGATTAATAAATGCCATGAATATCATATGCATGCTGACAATACTTGACAAGATGATAAATCGTATTTTAGAAAAAGGACGATTGTAGCAGTTCAATCAAATACTCAGCAAAACCTTTAGCAATGGTGTAGATGTCACTGGTGATGAATCTGAGTTGTATGCTTAAATTTCTTCGAGGAGAAAAATCATTTTTACTGGCAACCCTGTTGGGGATTATTTTTGGATAATAATACCGTCTTTGATGATCTCTTTCGAGGAAGAGAAAAATTCTCAGCAGTTTGTTTATCTTTTAGAGGTCGAAACGCTCATGGAGATAACCATTGTTGTTCCTTCTATGTTCATAGTTCCAAGGAAAATTTCGCTTTTATCTTTAAAAGTTTTGAAGTAAAAATTCATTTAAAACTTTTTTATCGTTTTTGTTTCAAAAGTGATTTTCACAAGTAAAAGCGTTATTTTGCAAAATAAAATAAAACAAGAATTGCAAACAAATGGGCACCAGGCTCAAATTTTATTGATAGAATGATAATCACCCAAAGGCGTGATTCCATGAACTATTTACAAAATTTGGAAATGATAATATATTAGAAAATGCTACATTGAAAGCAATAACCGTTATTCTCCCTAACAACTTTGAATTCCAACTGTGCTTATTGCTTCAGAAGATTTGATTGAAGATCCGCTGATGGAAGATTTTTTAGGTTGACGAAGTATGGACTGATGTAATTACTTTGTCATTTTGATCCTTAATTTTTGCGTAGATTTCCTTTTCAGGTTTTCAATCTACCAGGATAAATTTCTATTTATTGTCTCTAATTTTTGCCCGGACCGCCTTTTCAGGTTTTCAGTCCACCGAGACGCTCATTTTTTCCTAAGCCGCCTTTTTCGGGTTTTTGACTTACCGAGTTGTTCTTTTGTCTTTTTTAGACGAAGTATTTCATGACTGCATCAGCATTTACAAGATGCGGAAGTTCATCGTCGTCCATGGTTGCAAGAGTCATAGCACCACCAGAGAAAGTTATCTTAACATCGTACAGGCTTCGTAGTTAGGAGACCATTTGCCCCTAGAATCTGGTTGAAAAGACAAGATCTTTTTAAGCACGAGGTCGCCTTCTTGAAATTCACGAGGTCGAACCTTTTTGTAGAAGGCTTTCTTCATCCTTCTTTGATACAACTGTCTATGACACAAAGCGGTCATACGTTTTTCTTCGATTAAGTTCAATGATTGTGTCTTCTTTGACACCATTCAGCCTCATATAACCTAGCCTCCATGAGGACTCTTATTGATGGAATTTCAACTTCCACGGGGAGCACTGCTTCCATGCCATACACTAAAGAGAAAGGGGTTGCCCCTGTTGAAGTGTGTACTGAAGTTTGATACCCATGTAAAGAAAATGGCAACATTTCATGCCAGTCTTTGTAAGTGGTGACCATTTTTTCGATGATCTTCTTAATGTTCTTGTTGGCGGCTTCCACATTGCCATTCATCTTTGGTCGGTAAGGAGAAGATTTATGATGCTCAATCTTGAATTCCTCACACAGTTCTTTCATCATTTTGTTTTTCAAGTTCGATCCATTATCTGTAATGATCTTGCTTGGAATTCCATATCGGCAAATGAGGTTATTCTTGATGAATCTCACAACCACTTGTCTTGTAACGTTGGCGTAAGATGCTGCTTCGACCCATTTGGTGAAGTAACCAATGGCCATTAAGATGAAGCGATGACCGTTTGAAGCTTTTGGTTCAATTATTCCAATCATATCAATATCCCACATGGAGAAAGGCCACGAAAATGAGAGAACGTTGAGTAGAGTCGGTGGCACATGTATCTTATCTATGTAGATCTGGCACTTGTGACATTTCTTAACATGTTTATAGTAATTGGATTCCATTGTTATCCAACAGCAACCTGCTCTTAAGATTTTTTGGATATTGCATGCCCATTTGAATGGGTTCCAAAGGATCCTTCATGCACTTCATGTATTAACATATCTGCTTCGTGTCTATCCATGCATCTGAGTAAGACCATGTCGAAGTTTCTTTGTGCGATGCCCCAAGTGGATACTCTTGAGTTTGAAGGAAGCGTTTGATGTCGTGGAACCACGGTTTATCATTGATGATTGCTTCAGTTGCAAACACATAGGTAGGTCTTTCAAGACGTCTGATGTTGATCTTAGGCATATCGTTCCAATGGTTGACTTTGAACATGAAAGATAGAGTAGCCAAGGCGTCTGCCATTTGATTCTGATCTTGAGGAATGTGATGCAATTCAACTTTGTTGAAGAAAGTCAATAAACATCTTGCATAATCTTGGTAGAGAATCAAACCAAGGTGATGAGTTTTGTACTTGTCTTTTATTTGATTGATCACAAGGGCTGAATCTCCATATATGTCAAGGATCTTGATCCTTAAGTTGACGACTTCTTTGATATCCATGATACAAGCTTCGTATTGTGCGATGCTGTTGGTGCAATCAAATAGAAATATGGCGGAAAATGGGATATGAGTACCCTCGGGAGTAATGATGACTTCCCCAATTCCATTGCCAAAAAGGTTAGCTGCTCCATGATCCGCTGTCGCGCGGATAAAAAATGAGTTATTTTGAAAACGTAGTTTAGCGACAACTGTAACTCGGATATCGTTCTCAGAAGGATTCTTGATTCTATTAACTAACTACAATAACGATTAATGGGGGGTTTAGTTTGAGGTTCGATTTAATAAAAAAATAGCGTAAATAAGTGATTAAAATAAGTGATTATAAAATAAGCTAATCTAGTGTTTTGATTTCCGGCTTATCACAGGTTTCTACCTTACCAATTCCCTAAGCAAATTCGATCTCTATTTGATTTCTATATCAATTGACAAGTGCGAAAGACATAAGCAAGATTGACATTCCTATATTCCGAATTAAGCAAACGGATTAAGCCCTCGTGAATTAAGCAAACACGAATTACAAACGCAAATTAACAACAAAGCGACATAACAACGAATAAAAATTAGGGATGCAATCGAACGAATTTAATCAACACAATTTTATTTAATCACAGATTAAGCAAATGCAATTCATATAATCGTATTAAAAGAGAAACGAATTCAATTGATAAAGTAAAAACCTCAAAGCGTTGGAAACGCGATTACAACCGATTGACTGCTGGTGATTAGTTCCTCATCATGATCGTACCAAAGCTTGCAAGAATTTTTATCAATTGTAAAAAGTGACATTGAACAGTAATTTCGTGCCCAGGTAAACGTGCACAACATAGAATTCGGGTCAAGACCCAATTGGGTAAAAAACATAAAAAAACACAGTCAAAAACTTGGCGCAAAACTTATTGTTTCTAATGCTGCAACTTCAACGAATTATTCATCCTTTCTACAGTCCGAATCAGCTTCTGACTTACAAATAAAAGTCGTATATTTTTCTCTTATCTTTCCAACTCATATTTGAACGCGTCGATCCGATACTCATAGCTCCAGTTATGAACTTATTCGTGCAGACTACTAATGCTGAAAAATAAAATGTGAAAAACAAATAAGTGCAAAAATAAAATAAATTATAAAAACACGTTAAAAGGGAAAAGTAACCAAACTAAAACATGGAATTGCATAAGTATAAATATAGAGGAATATGCATCAAAATGCACTGATAACTTCATCAAAAATTAGGCCCCGTCTTGATTCAGGATCAGGACCTTCTTCAGATAATGGTTCGTCATAATCTTTCATCTTTAAGTACATAACATCCTCGTCAGGGAAGTCAAACTTGAGAGATTGTTATTCGTTGATTGGTTGATAAGCCAAGTGATCAGCGAGAATGCTTCCTTTGACTGCTTTTTGGGCATGTTACTCGATGTCATATTCAGATAATAGCATTTGCCATAGGCAATTCTCCTTGTTAAGGCAGACTTTTCAAAGACGTACTTGATTGGATCCATTTTAGAGATTAACCAAGTTGTGTGGTTGATCATGTACTGGTGGAGATGTTTCAAAGCCCATACCAAAGCACAACAAGTTTTCTCGAGCATGGAGTAACGAGTTTCACAATCTATGAACTTTTTACTCAAGTAGTAGATGGCATGCTCCTTTTTACTGGTTTTATCTTGTTGTCCAAGCACACAACCCATAAAATCTTCTAACATGGTAAGGTACATGATTAGGTCTTCGTTCGATTGGAGGAATCAATATTGGAGGTTCTAACAGATATTCCTTGATACTGTCGAACACTTTTTGACAATCTTCTGTCCATATAACCTCTTGATTTTTGCGGAGAAGCTTGAATATTGGCCCACAAGTAGCAGTCATTTGAGAGATAAATCTGGAGATGTAATTCAACCGTCCAAGAAATCCTCTTACTTGTTTTTCCGTTTGTGGCGCATGCATCTCTTGAATAGCTTTAACTTTGTTAGGATCCACTTCAATACCTCTTTGGCTTACGATGAAACCTAGGAGCTTTCCTGATCTCACTCTAAAAGTGCATTTGTTAGGATTCAAGCGAAGCTGATATTTCCTCAGTTGTTGAAACAACTTCAAGAGATATTCTATATGCTCTTCTTCAGTGTTAGACTTTGCTGTCATGCCGTCCACATAGACTTCAATCTCTTTGCGCATCATGTCATGAAAGAGAGTAGTCATTGCCCTTTAGTAAGTTGCATCTACATTCTTTAATCCAAACGACATTATTTTGTAGCAAAATGTGCCCCATGGAGTGATAAAAGATGTTTTCTCCATGTCTTCGGGAGCCATCCTGATTTAATTGTAACCAAAGAAACCGTCCATGAAAGAAAAGACATTAAACTTAGTAGTGTTATCAACTAGCATGTCAATATGCAGTAGTGGCGAATCGTCTTTTGGACTAGCTTTGTTCAAGTCCCGATAGTCAACACACATCCTGACCTTTCCATCTTTCTTTGGAACAGGCACTATGTTGGCTAACCATTGAGGATATTCCGAGGTGACGAGAAAACCTACGTCGAGTTGTTTTTGAACCTCCTTTTTTATCTTATCAGCCATGTCTGGGTGAGTCCTCCTCAGTTTCTGCTTAACTAGCGGACATTCTAGCTTTAATGGCAAGTGATGTCCTACAATGTTGGTATCCAACCCTGGCATGTCCCAGTAGGACCAAGCAAACACATCGACGTATTATTTGAGAAGATCTATCAATTTGCTCTTGACGTCGTCGTCGAGTAGAGCTCTGATACTCACTTCTTTTCTATTTTCCTCAGAACCCAAGTTGATCGTTTCTAAAGGCTCTTCGTGAGGCTGAATGGCTTTTCCCTCATGCTTAAGTAGTCGGGAAATCTCATCAGGGATCCCTTCTTATTCCTCTTCTTCGGCGGTGAACATAGGAAATTCAAAGTTGAGAGAGGGCATAGGGTTATTGCATTCAATGGATTTATTCATTTTTTAATCTGCACATATGATTTATGTTCATTTATTTAGAAAAAAACAAATGCAAAAGTGTATGCAGATTATTTGAAAATATTTGTTTTTATTGGGTTTTTTAGTATTACCATTTCCAGAAAAAATGAAAAAAAATGAAAAAACAAACACAAAATGTGGGAATCAAAACAACGCTTTATTTATGATTCACATATGAAACAAGGCCCTAAACACAAACTCTTTTGTCTTGGGCGTGACAAAGAGAAAAACATTTTAAAAGCTAGCCCTATAAAATATCTCTCTGCCTTGGGCTGGGCGAGATTTCAAAATAAAAGCGAGATCACTACTTTGAACAGTGAACAATAGTCGGAGCTTCAACAACTTTCCAATAACGACAGACTCCTTGATAGACTATGTATTCTGATAATTTTCCCTTAGGATCATCTTCAATTATGATGTTTGTCATACCCCAAAATTTTCCCTCCATCTTCTCAAGATATTTCATACATCCATACTCAAGGATTCTTCAAGGGTTGATCAGACAAACCCTCTCCTAGACAATCAACCCAAACTAGGGTTTGGTATTTCTCAGATCAAGATGGACTTCCAACATCTCCAATGGTCTTCATGCCTCCTCATATGCTTCAAAGATTCTCCATGTCAAGTTTCAAGCCTCACAAGTCAAGTTTCCTCATACAATTGTTCAGATGGTTGAAAATCAGTTGTATTGGACAAAAAGTCAACTGTGGTCAACATACAATCAAACTTCCTGATTTTTGATCAACATCCTCATTTTGAAGTTACATTTATCATTTGATCAAGGGTTGATCATTATTCATCAAGAAAACTCGAGATTTGCTCAAAAGTCAAACTTTCTAAATTAGGGTTTCTTAGTGAAAAGTCAACCAAACTTTGACTGAGCATAACTTCTTCATACTTTCTCAGAAATTTTTCCACCACCTCTTGTTTTGAAGGAAATTAAATTCTCTACAACTTCATGTCTCACAAGAATGTTCAAAAAATGCTTCATTTGGAAGGTATGGATCAAAACATTACAGGTCCTTTTCAAAGTCAACAAAAAGTCAACATTTTGTTTTGAAGATATATTGAGCATGGAAACTCCAATTGAGATGAAACCAAAGAGGTTGATTAGAGGACTCTTAGAGCTTTCTAAGAAGTCCAAAAACACTCAAAAATGTGGAAACTTGAGCAAGATACACCATTCACAAGTTGGGCAATTTTGAAGAAGTGCACAAGGAGAGATGCTTGTAAAAATCAATTTTTTTGCAAATGGGCTTACTTTTTCTTCATCCAAACTTATTCCTTATACAATTAGGAATATCCAAGCCCAATGCCACGAGTTTTTATTTTATTTTTCTATTTAATTTGGATTTTATTCATTTAAATATAAATTAAATTCAAAAATAAGGTATAAAATCAAAATTAATTGCAATTTGATTTTTTCTCTCATTCTTGAGATCCAAGTAACCCAAGAAAGCTGGAAAATTTCGAAATTTGATTGGATTTGGAAAGAAATTGATTGAAATTGATCAAAAAAGAGAAAATTTGATTTTGTACAAAATCAAATATGTTTTGCATTGATTGATGATGATTTCTTCCTCAAATCAGCTCCAATTCCATCTACTATATATATACAATACATACCACATGAATGAGAACGAAAAAATTGGCTTGAGGAACCCTAACCTAATTCAAAAAATCCGTGCTACACAAGCTACTAGCAGCCTGGGTTTTAGCTCGATTCAATTGATTCCAAGCATCCAAACACATTCCTTGACATCTCCTAAATCGATCCAGACCTTTACATTGTCCAAAAGCATCAAGAATTGCAAGAACACGATTTCAGTTTGTCACACTTTTCTCAAAATCGAATTATATTATTCATGCATTTTTAACATGTTTTGTTGTTGTTTTTGTGATTAGAACGAAGTTTACAAGCTTTCTGGGCCGTTTGAATGAGTTTCCATGGCTTAGAACAAGAATCACCATAGCTAGGGTTTCCGGCCTCGATTTAGGGCTACTCTAAAACGGATAAATTGGACTATGAGACCACCACCATTGTGTTTAGAATCCAATTTGCAATCGATTCATATGCTCACAACTAATTTATATTATGTGTATGAGATTTTGAGAATTGCAGGGACTGTAGCGTCGCACTGAGGCCGACGCTATATTTTCAAATATTCAAAACGAAGAAGACGAAGCTTGGCGCGAATTTGATGCAGTCAGGAGGTGCCACTTGTTTGTAAACCACTCGCTCCGTTTCCATGACACGCGTGCACTCCAGCTCAGTTGGTCAAGGCGTGGTGTGTGGCGGTCCGAGTTCGATTCCCAGCCATGGCATTTGGTTTTTCACTTGTTTGCATTTTTTTCTTCATATTTTCATATTTTATTTAATATTTTTCATGCATTTTAATTTTCCTTCATAATTTTTTATCATGCATTTAAAAATACCAAAAAATATTTTTCTTTTTGCATTATTTCCAGAAAACGTTTATTTAATTTCTAAAATCAAAAATATTATTTTTGCATGCATATTTAATTTAATTGTTAATTTATCATTTAAATCACATTTAATTAGTTTTTAATTATTAAATTAATTCCAAAAAATCACAAAAAATTATTTTAGCATATTAATGTTATTTCCAGATGAAATATTTTCTCATTTAAAAATTATCATTTTTGCTAACATTTTTCTCTTGTTCGATTTCTTTGAATTTCCCGATTTCTCATCTTTTCACAGGTTATCTTGTTTCGAACGATTTCTTTTTATCGTTTTCTTTTTTCCAATTATGTAATTGCTCATGGGATGTAATAGCTTAATTAGGGCTTTTATTTTCCGCATTTTAAATTATGTATCTGCCCCAAAGCCATGTAATAGCGTAGGATTTATCTTTCCGCACTTTATATTCCCGCATTTTAATTTCCGCACCCTATAAACTGCTAGTAATTAGGCGTGTATGGCAAGATAAAATGGACATGGCTCACTCATAACTCCAAGATAAAATACCTGAATTGATACACTCTTCTCACACATGCACCCCTTAGGGTAATTCTCTCTCGTTGCCTTTACGAATTCAAATGGTCAAGTCCCTCGAACGTAGAGGTATTCTAGCACTGTTGCCTTCAAAACAACTCATCATAGTCCCTTCGATACAAAGATCATGAGACCCACGATGTCGCCTACAGATACATGATCTTGACCCTCGATTGTCGCTTACGAAAAATGATGATAGTCCCTTCGAATGTGCTAGGATACTTCCTACGAGTTGCCTTCTATGACCATCCGATGTCCCTTCGAATGTCCCGCTTACATCCAACAAATAGAGTTACCTACCAACTAATGGTATGAATAGCGTTATTCTAAAGGAACGTAAAATGATACACGAAAACGACCAATGCTGAGTAGGTAATAAGACTTTTAGTTGCTTGCTCAAATCAAAATACTTTTCACACCTCACACTTTTATCAAAGTTCAAATTATTTTCAAAGCGAAACATTTCCGAACACTTTGTGTACATTCCTACATGAATCATTACAAAGTCAAAGTGAAATGCCTTTTCGAAACATTTTTGTCAAGCACACAGAAAGCACAATTTTTAAAGTGATCTAAGAGCAACTAAGAGCCCGTAGATAACTACGGATGGAAAAGGGTGCTAATACCTTCCCTTTTCATAACCTTCTCCCTTACTCAGAATCTAACGAAGGTCTTTTTCTGTACTTTTTACCTTCCCTTAATTGGATAAAAAAAAAGTCGGTGGCGACTCTTGCTATCCGCACATTTGCGATACAAAAACCTACAAAGTCAGTTCACCGTGTTACAATGTTGACCGTTGGTCAAGTAGGATTTGAAGGCTCTGGTTTGTTAACCTTCTCCTTTGTATTATTGAGGCGATCCTCCTCTGCTTGTTCGACATGTCGAGGAGTATAAAATGAGGTACATCTGTCTTCAGGCGACATGTATTCTGGACTCTTAGGATGTAATTCCCAGTCTTCTGGATGAAGAGACTCTATCAGAGACATTTTCCAAGTCATTTTCGGGACCATCTTCCCAATCGTCTCCAAAAATTGCATTTATCTGGGAATAGACAAATTTAGGTTCACCAACCTTGGAAGATGTATTGAAGAAAAGATCTTTAGTCGTAATCTCAAATAGATGATGAAATTTAGAGGGCATGCAGGCCTCTTCTAGTTGACTGAGATATTCAAGAGGATCTTCCCATCTAGTTGGTTGAATGTCTTCGATTGAAATTCTTGGACTTTCAGGGGCGGTATATTTTACCATGAAGTCAAATTTTCCACTTGGCTGCCCCAAGGTATCCCAAACCTCAAGTGGGATAGGTGGGATTTCTTCTTTATCATCTTGCTAGAACATGCCTTCGAACTTATCTGACGAAGGATATAACGGTATATACGGTTCTTCCTGAGATATATAACCAGAGTCATTGAGATAAGACTTCCATTCTTCAGAACCAGAGAGATTTTCTTCAGTGCTTTCATCAATAAGGACATTGACCTCTTGAGGAACAGGGTTAAGAAAACCTCCGTTGTGGGACACTTCTTTGATTGGATGAAGAGTTTCATCTTTCTTAGTGGTTTTTGAAAGTACTGGAGTAAATTCGAGTCCCGTTTTAGTTTTGTTGTTGACAGGAATCACAACTTGTCCCCAACCGGCAGTAATACCGTCTTTCATTATATGTGCTGCTTCTCTATAATAGGAGAGAGATGATCTGTTTTTCTTGGTAGATTCATCTTCTAACGAGAGACCTTGGAACTGGGTTCCTTCTATATCATCAACAGTGATGAAAGAAAAAATGGATAAGTGGCTCACCAACAAGGCTTATTCCCCACTAATAGTTACCAACGTTCCGTTTGTTATGAATTTCAATTTTTGGTGGAGCGTAGATGTTACTGCTCCAACTTCATGTATCGATGGTCGACCTAACAAACAACTATAGGCGGGTTGAACGTCCATAACCTGGAAGGTGACTTAAAAAGTATGTGGACAAATTGTCAACGGAAGGTCGATTTCTCCAATAACAGATTTCCTTGATCCATCAAAAGCTTTGACAATCACACCACTAAATTTCATAGGTGTTCCTTTGTAAGACAAACGAGCGAGAGTTGTTTTTGGCATTACGTTAAAGGAAGATCTAGTGTGCACTAGCACGTTAGACAAAGAGTCTGATTGATGGTTCATGGAGATATGCAGAGCGAAATTGTGATCCTTACCCTCTTCAGGGATTTCTTCATCACTGAAGCTCAGATTATTGCAAGCCGTTATGTTGGTTATGATTCCACCAAATTGATCGATAGTTACATCATGATCTATGAAGGCTTGATCCAAAACTCTCATCTGGGCCTCTCCATGGCCTTCAGAATTTAAAAGCAAAGAAAGTATTGAGATTTTGGAAGGAGTTTGCATCAGTTGATCCAAAACTTTGTACTCACTCTTCTTGATTAACTTTAGAATTTCATCAAAGTTTGGATTGATATTGGTTCCATCAGATAGACCAATGTTTAAGTCTGGATTACCAACAGGAATTCCTACAGGATTCACAACGGGTACATCGACAGGACTTTGCCTAGCTGTAGGAGCGATAGGCTACTTTGGTGGTAACGGGGCATGCACACGCCCACTCCTAGTTACTCGACTTACTTAGGTGATGTTAACTACAGATGAAAGAATATGTATGGGTATTTCTTTCCCATTTTCCATCATTGTTGCATTGTATTGATAGGGAACTGCTTTGTCAAATTCATAAGGAACGGGTCCAGGTAGACAAATGATCCAAGGAGAAACAGGAACCCTTGGATTGTTGTATGTGACTTAAATGCTCTCGGTCATATTGAAATGAGGAATGATGACGTTTGCTTCAGGAGTTACCGAGTTGATATCTGAGACTAAAAGCTCATGCAGATAACATCCTATCAAATTCACCTCATTCTCATTCCTATTTATGAGGATACGAATGTAGCCATTATCCATTAGTCGCTGAAGATCTATTTTCACAGTAGAACACCCACGAGAATCTCTAAAACAAATCCTACAAGATCTGTAGTTGTGT
Organism: Vicia sativa; assembly: GCA_021764765.1. Taxonomy (NCBI): domain Eukaryota; kingdom Viridiplantae; phylum Streptophyta; class Magnoliopsida; order Fabales; family Fabaceae; genus Vicia; species Vicia sativa. Next base: position 236,603,457 of record CM038795.1, on the reverse strand, counting down.
CGAGCAAAACCACCCATTACGCAGAATGTGGCATGCATATGTACTAGATCTGCTCTTACCAAGTTTATGTCAAAGATTTGATACTGGCCAGGACATCCATATACCATGTTCACAGCGTGCCCTCCATGATTAGGCAGCGGATTAACTTGTATGTTCAGATTCATATTCCTAAAAGAAAAAAGGTTAGCTCAATCTAATCATTGAACTTAAACTTTCAAAGTTATGCAATGTTCGAGATCATGGCCAGATGCCCTTTGGTGAAAAGGACAAGACACATTAGCTTTGTACCACCAAGGTAACTTATCAGGCACTGACGGTGGTGCTCTAGTTTGAATAAGATTCCTCTCGATTAAAGTAGGATATAATTCCGTGTAAGACATCGAAATTGGGTTAAACTGTAAAATTCTAGGTGCACGGTTCTGATTATTGTTGAATGACTGAGCCTATTGTCGAGGTTGCTGATTCTGTTGCTGAAAATATGGGGTAAATCCGGCATTTAGAGTTGAACTAACAACTGGTGCGACAACAACTACCTGTTGTCGGTGATTAACGTTTCTTCTTGGTCTCATTTGGGATACCATTCCAACATCTTGTTCTTTCTTCTTTGGTAAACCACTTCCAAATTTCTTGGTTCCACTTGAAGATCCAACTTCTTTTGTTAAACATCCTGCTCGGAAATGTTCTTCAAATTGCATCCCCATGTTTACCATTTCGGTGAAATCATTAGGAGCACTGGCGATCATGCGCTCATAATAAAAAGGGCCAAGAGTATTCAAGAAGATCTTGGTCATCTCTTTCTATTCCAATGGTGGATTAATTTGGGCAACAATTTCCCTCCATCGTTGGGCATACTCTTTGAAAGTTTCTTTATCCTTTTGAGACATTGATCTGAGTTGGTCTCAATCTGGAGCCATGTCCAAGTTGTACTTATATTGTCGAACAAAAGCTTCGCCTAGGTCATTGAAAGTTCGAATGTTAGTACTATCCAATCCCATGTACCACTTTAGAGCGGCACCAGTGACACTGTCTTGAAAGTAGTGAATGAGCAATTGATGATTATCATTGTGACTAGACATCTTCCTAGCATACATCACAAGATGGCTTTGTGGGCAAGAATTTCCTCTGTATTTCTCAAAGTCGAGGACTTTGAACTTGACTCGTATTCTCACACTGGGAACCAGACATAGATCGTGGGCATTTTTCCCAAACAAATCCTTTCCACAGATTATTTTGATCTCTAGCTGCATCTTATTAAACTGTTCTTGGAGATCTTCCATACGGCCACGAGGATCTGCGTTGTCTAGATCGTGATAAACTTCGTTGTTCACATAAGGAATAGTGTGAACCACGTGAACTGAATTTGTCATAATTGGTTGAGAAACCGACATAGTGACTTGAGGAAGGGTTACTTCGGGCTGCGAAGTGAACGCTGAATTCTGCAAAGTAGGAACCTCAGTTGTGGTTTCCGGTACTTCAGAAGTATTTTGACGAAAACCTACACCAAAGTTGAAAGACATTCCCCAAGGGTACCCCTCTAGCATAATGAAAAACGGATTACTAACTGCGACAACAGAAACTGGAATACTAGTGATTTTTGAAATCATTGCCGCTTGAACTTGACTGTTAGGTGGTGGTTGTTGATTTTGCGCAGCTACCAACGAGCTAACGAAAGAATTGAGTCTTTCCACTTTCGCTTGAAGTGTGGTTACTGTACCACGAAGCTCAATATTCTCTTGTTCGAAATCTTCCATTGCTTTCTTTCTATTTGCATGAGTATTGTATCTGCGAGTTGATTGTGAACACAGTCGAGAAATTCTAAGACGTGACAACTTGACGATATTTGGAGAAAATTCCAAAAGATAAGACTCTAGATAACATACTCGAAATGCAAAGATGATGTATGATTATGAATGCAAATAGAAGAAAAGATTTTCCAAAGAATTCATGCTAAAAGAGAAATTTATTGCAAACATTTGTAACAGAAAACTCTCATTTTATTAATATTTGAAAGAAGATTACAACAAGTTTTTTTGGGAGCATAACTCTTACAACAAAGAGAATAAAAAATAAAAGCTAAAATATCCTAATCAAGAATCTTCGTCATATGAAGAACCAAATGCTTGATGCAGCTTCATCTTCAGGATCTCTTTCCCATAGTAAGCTTTCAATTCAACTTTCTCGGCTTTTAGCTTGTTAACAACTTTCTTCCATTCGTCAGGAGCAGGAGTGCCATTTGTCAATTATTCAAGCTTTCTTTTTCTTTCTTTGATGTATTTCTTGATTGCGATCCTTTTGATGAATCTTCTCATCTTTCTCCATGAGCCATCCATCTTGAAAGTAGAGCATTTTTTCATGATCTTTGACCTGTTTCTTAAGCTTCACATTCTCAAAGTCAGCCTTAAGAAACTTGTCTTCCCAAGCATCTTTCTCTAGCCTCATCTTAGCCAAAGCTTCTTGGTATTCTCCCATAGTCTCAATGGGAATAGTGGTCGATTTGGATACCACTGGGAACATGAGTTCTTCATAAGCATAAGACATTCGAAATTCCTTCACTCTTTTCTTTACCCAAGAAGTGTAGATTTCCATGGATACATAATTCCTTACATCATCTTTTTCTTTCCTCCGAATATGGTGCCAAGTTCTTATCATTCTGGCTTTTAAACCTTGGGAATCTGACCCTTCATGATAAAAGTAACCATCTACTGTAAAACCAAGGGGTTTACTCGAGTTTGCATACCCAACTTGACATCTTGTCAAGAATGGCTTGTAGTTAATTCCTCCTCTTTACCAATGAGAGGTACGTTGGCAAACTCTCCACAACCTTCAATGATTTCCATCTCATTGTAGGCCAAGGTATACCAATGAATATCATCATTAGTAAGAGACATGAGTCTCCGAGACCAATGCCAACGAGTTTTGTTTTCTTTGAAGATCGAAGACTTAGGCAAGTGTGAGACAATCCATTTCAACAACAAAGGCACACAACACACAATAATTCCACCTCCTTGACGATTCCTATGATGAATAGAGAAATATGTATCACCAAGCAAAGTAGGAACAAGATTTCCAATCAAAAAGATCTTTATGGCATTGATATCAATGAAGTCTTTAACGTCAGGAAACAAAACCAACCCATAAATGAGCAAAGCTAAAATAGCTTCAAAAGCCACCATGCTACCAGCTTCAGCAAAACTAAAAGCTTTCTCCATTAGAAACTTTGAAGTTAGTCCTAAGAGATTTCCTTTGGTAGTCAAGTTTTTGTCTATCTCAGATTTCCTTAAATGAGTCGTCACTTTAATTACTTGTAGCTTCAGAATGGCTTTCAGACCATTGAAAGACACTTTGTCAGACACTAGGATACCTAAAAGATTTGCGTACTCTTCCAAATAGGCATCAACTGATAATCAGGGAAAGTGAAACAACGATAGACTGGATCATAGAACTGAACCAAGGTATTAAGAAGCCCTTCATCAACGTTAGTGTACAGGATAGTTAAAAGAGTTCCATAGCATTTTCTGAAATCTGAGGGATCTTCTACAAAGGATGCTAACTCTTTTAACTTTTCCATATCAGGAAATCTAAAACCGTATCTCTTGGTATTTCTTCTTCTTACATCCATTCCTCTAACCTAAAATGTTTGCAAAGAAAAAAACTCTAAATTCTTTGGAAATTTTAATGGAAAGAAAATGAGAAATTGAGGTTTTTGAATGAATGCATGAATGCCACAAAGATACAAACATGGTTAGTGGTTATACACACGTTCAAGAGTTTGAAGTCACGAGCATGAGGCCAACGATAAGAACCAAATGTGGATAAGTTCTATGGGCTTAATCACCTGTAAAACACGTTCTACTGATAATATAGGGTCAATGCTTCTTTTTGAAATATTATCGGTTTAAACAACTAACTCGTAGTCCAATAATATTTTTCAAGAGAAACTCGCCTGATCGTAGTCTCGCACAACAACTAGTCCAAGTCTATACTTGAATAGTTTATGCACTACATCCTAAATGGCCAGGATGAGTTATGGGTTCTACAGCCAACTGATCTTTGATGGTTCACTTGAAAAGCAAAAATATCTTCGCAAATAACTTGCTAAACACAATTACCCCCAAGAAAACCTCCACTGAGCGAGGAATCTCAAATTAACTTATTAAGGACTAAGACTCCTCTTAGGTTAATAGGAATATACCCTCACCTAATTCTTAAAATGTTTCTTAAATCTGGGTTAGGATTTTTTTCCATCAGATGAAATCGTGTGTAACAGAACAAAACACGCAATAAAGAAAAACAAACATATGCACAAATAAAGCTTAACCCTTTTTTCTTTTTTGAACACAAAGAAAAGCTTGGCGCTCCCCAGCAGATTTGCCATTTTTCTATTCATGGTAAAAAGTGACAAACGAGGGAATAGAATCAGAATTCGAATCTCTGGCTCAAAACGATTTACTCTTTGATTTTTTGTTTAAAAGATGCCGCGAGCACCAATCTTTATTGTTTCCAAACAAGAAAGAAAATGGAAAAGGGGAAGCTGAAATACCCTAAACAAGATATGCGATGCGACTAGCGTGAACTAGACACAACACATTAGGGAGAGACCAGGGTAAGAGGGTTGGTTATATAAAGGGAAGGTATTAGCATTCTATATATCTATAGTTTTCTATAGGAACTTTTTTATGCATTTTTTGTGTGTTTTATTTGTTATGCTCTTTTGGGAAAGTTTCTCCTTTGGGATTTAAGAAAGGTAGGTTAGGCAGGAAACGAAGTTTATTTATTATTATTATGCTTGCAAGGATCATTGGGATCCTCTGCATACATATCCCCTAGTGGGAATCAGAGCATCTGTAGCTCAGATCTAAGAGAACTAAGGTTTGTTTGGTTTGAGGGAGAGAGAAGTATCCTCGCCAAGGGTGAGACCTTGTGCCTACGTATTCTCAAAAGGAGGTTGAGAAAGTCAGAGCAATTGTAGTTCCCACTTATGTGCTAGTGGAAGCAAATATTATATTAAGAGACAACGACAAGTGTCATCTTAATGAAAAATGTATCTAATCTATTTCATCATATACATTTTTGAAAAGTTGATTGTTTAAATCTTTCATTGTAAACATTGAATGTTTTGCTTGAGTGTATAAGCGTTACCACTTACAAGTTAAGAAAGATGTTTGAAAAAATGTTTGAATTTTTCATTGTAAGCATTGGACATTTTGCTTGAGTGTACAAGCGTCTTACAAGTTAAGAAAGATGTTTTGTTTGAAAAGTGTTTTGAAAAGAGTTTGATTTGAAAAATGTTTGATTTGTATGTGATGTTATAGATGAGATACTTCTTCCATATACATGATTCATGTCTTATCTCTAAGGAAAATATTTTATTATTGATTAAGGGGATGCTTTTAAGAAACATGTGGGTCCTTGTATTGTAAGCCCAAGAGGAGGCTATCCGAGGGACATCGTGGGTCCTTGTATTGTGAGCCCAAGAGGAGGCTATCCGAGGGATATCGAGGGTCCTTGTATTGGGAGCCCAAGAGAAGGCTATAGGGTATGGCTGACTTAGCTTTAAGAGTGATTTCACCAGGAAACCATACTCTTAGGGTTCTATCCTAGTGAAGGTGATTCTTTGTATTGGAAGCCCAATAAGAGGCTGTTAGATATTTCCATATCTCTTTCTTGTATGATGCCCAAGAGAAGGCTAAACTCAACGAGGGAGTTCTTTTGTACAAAGCCTTAGGGGAGGCTAACTCAACAGGGGAGTTCTTTTGTATGAAGCCCAAGCGGAGGATAACTCAACAAGTGAGTTCTTTTGTATGAAGCCCTAGAGGCGGCTATGGGGAACTTAGTTGTTATACTAGTTGTTGTGACATAAAAAAAACATGAACAATTATATGAACAAGTATATATATGACAAAGTGTGTGTATGCATTCATAGGAGTTTATGAAGTAAATATATAAACAAGTGTATAAAACAAGCAATTAAAGCTAGTGTAACTTGGATATATACAAAGGAGTTTAAGTAAATATATAAACAAGTGTTTAAACAAGCGGATAAGCTAGTATAATTTGATGTATACAAAGGAGTGAGACTTACACCTTAAGGGAGGCCTGTGATACGGTGAACTGACTTTGTAGGATTTTTGTATCCAAATGTGAGGATAGCAAGAGTCGCCACCGACTTTTATTTTTATCCAATTAAGGGAAGGTAAAAGTAACAGAAAAAGACCTTCGTTAGATTCTGAGTTCGGGAGAATGGTTATGAAAAGGGAAGGTATTAGCACCCCTTTCCATCCGTAGTTATCTACGGGCTCTTAGTTGCTCTAGATGACTTTTTAAAAATTGCTTTCTGTGTGTTTGACAAAAAATGTTTTGAAAAAGGCATTTCGCTTTAACTTTGTAATGACTCATGTAGGAGTGTATACAAAGTGTTCGGAAATGTTTCGTTTTGAAAAGAATTTAAGCTTTGAAAAAAAGTGTGTGGTGTGAAAAGCATTTGTTTAGAGCAAGCAACTTAAAGACTTATTTACCCACTCAGAATTGGTCGTTTTTGTACTTCTACATTCCTTTAGAATAGCGCTAGCCATACCATTAGTTAGTAGGTAGCTCCATTCGTTGGATGTAAGCGGAACATTCGAAGGGACATCGGATGGTCATCGAAAGCAACTTGTAGGAAGTATGCTAGCACATTCGAAGGGACTATCATCATTTTTTGTAGGCGACATCGTGGGTCTTATGATCTTTGTATCGAAGGGACTATGATGATTTGTTTGGAAGGCAACGGTGCTAGAATACCTCTACGTTCGAGGGACATGACCATTTGAAATCGAAAGGCATCGAGAGAGAATTACCCTAAGGGGTGCATGTGTGAAAGAAGTGCGTTGAATTCAGAATATGTTATCTTGAAGATTAGTGTGAGCTATGTCCAATTATTATCTTGCCATACACGCCTAGTTACTAACAGTTTATAGGGTGCGGAAATAAAAATGCGGAATGTATAGATGCGGAAAGATAAACCTACGCTATTACATGGCTTTGGGGAAGATACATAATTTAAAATGCGGAAAATAAAACCCTAGATTAAACTATTACAACCCATGAGCAATTACATTATTGGAAAAAATAAAACGATAAAAGAAAACGTCGAATCGGACAACTGTGAAAGAATAAGAAAAATCTAAAATGCGGTATGAATCGAACAAGAGAAAAAATGTTAGGAAAATGCAAATTTTAATATGAGAAAATTAATATATGCTGGAAATATGATAAATATATTAAAATAATTTTTTGGGATTTTTTGGAAAAGATTTAATAATTAAAATGCAATTTATAATGATTTAAATGCTAAAATAAAATAAAATAAATATGCATGCAAAAAGATATTTTTTAATTTATTAAATTAAATAAAGGTTTTTATGAAAATAATGCAAAAGGAAAAATATTTTTGGTAATTTTTTGATGCAAAATAAAATTGTGAAAGGAAATTAAAATAGTGCAAAAAATATTAAAAATTAGAAAATATGAAAAATATGCAAAGCTGAGTTTTGGAAAAAAGAAAGACAAAAGCGGTCTGATGAGGATCGAACCCATAAGCGAAATCTCAAGTTCACATGCCTTGACCAAGTGCTAGCGTGTTCTCTTTTTGAGATCCGGAGTGAGTGGAATACGTTGCTTCGCCATTGCCTCCTCCTTGGCGCGACTTCATCTCTTTCGTTTGAATTTTCAAAAGCTTGCGTCGCTTTTCTTCGACGCTAAAGGCCACAACTACATGGAAAATCAAGCACAAGTAATATAAATGCATTGTAAATACATGGTTCGATTCGAGCATCGTTCGAGTTCATTGGTCATGGTCTCATGGTCCAATTTTTCTTGTTTTGTAAAACCTAAAACGTGTTCAGAACCTAACAATGGTATATCGAGCTCCGGCTATGGAAATGCAATCAAACCACCCAGAATGCTTGCTAACTTATCACTGATCATAAAAACAACAACAAATCGTGTTAATAATGCATGAAAAATAGAAATCGAATTTGGAAAAAGATGAACAAACCGAAATCGTATTTCTTGATTCTGGATGTATTTTGGCAATGTAAGTATCTGAATCACTCCGAGTATCAAGGAATGTGTTTGACACCTCAAACCGATTGAAGCAGTGGAACAAGGATTGCCAATTGCTTCAAGAACACGATTTCTTTGAGTTTGGATTAGGGTTTCTGAGCCAATTTTTTCGTCCTCTCTTGATAGGTATGCATCATGTATTTATACTGGATGGATTTGGGATTGAATTTGGAAAGAATTGATCAACATTCAATGGAAATCAAATTGATATTCTCATGAAATCAAATTTTCAAATTTTGCCCAATTTCAATCCAATCTTGCCAAATTTGATCTAATTTGAAATTGCTGGCATTTATGGGTTGATTGGATCACAAGAAAGCAATAAAATCAATCTTCAATTAATTTTGATTTTATAATTTATTTTAAGATTTAATTTGCATTTAAATAAATAAATTACAAATTAAATAGAAAAATAAATCAAAAATTCGTGGCATTGGGCTTGGACATTCCTAATTGCATGAGGAACAAGTTAGGATGAAGAAAAGTAGGCCCATTTGCAAAGATTTGATTTTTGAAGTATCTCTCTTTGTGCATTCTTCCAAAATTGCCCAACTTGTGAATGGTGTAACTTGCTCAATTTTCCACATTTTGAGTGTTCTTGGACTTTTGGAAATCTCTAAGAGTCCTCTAACCAATGTCTTTGGTCTCATCTCATTTGGAGTTACCATGCTCAATATATCTTCAAAACAAAAGTTGACTTTTGTTGACTTTGAAAATGACCTGTAATGTTTTGAGCTATACCTCTCAAATGAAGCATTTTTGGACATTCTTGTGAGACATGAAGTTGTAGAAATTGAATTTCCTTCAAAATGAGATTTGGTGGGAAAATTTCGAGAAAGTATGAGAAAGTTATGATCAGTCAAAGTTCAGTTGACTTTTCACCTAGAAACCCTAATTTAGAAAGTTTGACTTTTGGGCAAATCTTGAGTTTTCTTGATGAATCATGATCAACCCTTGATCAAATGATGAATGTAACTTCAAAATGAGGATGTTGACCAAAATCAAGTTTTGATGTATGTTGACCACATTGAGTTTTTGTCCAATACACCGATTTTCAACCATCGAGCAATTGCACGAAAACTTGATTTGTGAGGCTTGAAACTTGACATGGAGAATCTCTGAAGCATATGAGGAGGCATGAAGACCATTGGAGGTGTTGGAAACTCATCTTGACTTGAGAGATACCAAACCCTAGTTTGGGTTGATTGTCTAGGAGAGAGTTTGTCTAGTCAACTCTTGAGGAATCCTTGAGTATGGATGTATGAAATCTCTTGAGTAGATGGAGGGCAAATTTTGGGGTATGCTGCCCTGTTCAATCTTCTTGTCTGGAGGTTAGATTGACACGCTTGTTTCGTGACACGGAGGTAGAAGATGATTGAACACTCACACAAAATTTGCACTCGTTGGTGGATGATGCGGAATGGGCTTCAGATGCCATTTGGAGAAGTTGGAACTTATTTGGGGAGCAGTCGTCGCTAGACTCGAGGTTGTTAATAGGAGAGCGGCGGAGATTGGCTTAAGATGCCATCGGAAAAGGTCGATCTTGGGGAGTGAGCCGTGCGCTAGGCTCTGTAGTCGTTCGGAAGGAGAGGAGATGGGCTTAAGATGCCATCCGAAGGGTCGTCGTTAGACTTCGTGTTCACTTTGAATGAAGTTATTGGTCTGTTGATTTTTAACCATATATGCGGATTCGAAAGTGAAGAAATGTTGACAAGTAGTCGGAGATGGGCTTAAGATGCCATCCAAGGCAAAGTCGCACGAGACTCTGTAGTTCTTTTGATAATAGGAAGAGGTCGAATAAATCTTGTGTCGATTACTCTGAGGAGATTGTAGTTGGCAAAAATGTGGATAGCTTCCCTGTTGTGCATCGGGTGTTGATCCATTTCCTGTTATCGGAGGATAACCAGAGGTGGTCTTTCAGATAGTTTTCCCGTCGGTTCGGGGCTTAATCCTGGACTTGTCGTCGGAGGACAACCAAGGGCGATCTTTCAGATAGTTTTCCCGTCGGTTCGGGGCTTAATCCTGGACCTGTTTGCGTCAGAAGTGACTTTCACCTGTTTTGGAGAAAACAAGAGAAACTTTGATAGAATATTGGTTAGCTTTATGCAAAGTATGATGCATGACAGTGTATATGAATGACATATGCATGAATTATGACTTCATGAGTAATGTATGAATGATAAATGTTGTGATATTTCAAAACATATCCATCTTGAAGAAGATGCGGATGCTCTGTTTGAAGATTTCTGACTTCTGCTTGGGGAATTGAGTAGGTGAGAACTCCGCTTTTGAAAGCGAAAGATATCTGGATTCCTCCGATGCACTATCTGACCAAGTCTTGGGCCTGGATACTGTTGAGGAAGGTAGAGATTTGAGAAGCTCGTTGTTGGAGATCTCATAGACCCTGCTGAGGAGAATCTGGGAGACGATCCGTTGGGGACCTTGTATGTATATTCTGCTGAGGAAATTTAGGAGGTGCTCTACTGGGGACCCGAGTGTAGATCTCGCTGGAGAGCATTTGATAATCGCTGAGAGACCGGGCTAGAAGAGTCTGGAGTCCGTTGTAATCTCTGGCTGGGGGATGAAAGGTGTAGGTTCCTCCGATGCACTATCTGACCAAGTTTTGAGTCTGGATACTGCTGCCGGGGAGAAGAGGGAGGATTGAGACACGTCCGCTGGGGATGAACACCTTGACTGGGGATGAGGTGCTACTGCTGGGAGACTGATGTAACATTGCTCGATTGAGTGGAATCACTGCTTATGAATTAACATATCCCCCGATGGGGATGGTGTGTTGTGAGTGACACCTTTGTGGGGATCATGCTCTGTGGGGAATGTTTTGGTGACTTTCGTCGTCGTCCCAATTCCTGGAGCCTGTAGTAAGTACTTTTGAATGTTCACTTTTCGTATGTTTGTGATTAGATTCTTATTGTCAAATGCGTATAGTCATTCAAAGCAAACGTTGGACTTATTGCAAACGACAACAACAAAAATTGTAAAGAGAAAGAAATTTGCGTTTATTTGAAAGGTGGCGTATGGCCAAGTAGTTTGTACACAAGAAAAGTAAAAAGCTACGCGGAAACAATCTCGTTAAGTCCCAACTATGCTAGTACTCATATATTTCGACTATCTCATCTCCTTGTCGGTAGAAAGTGAGTAGCGATCTTCGCCATTTGAATCTTGAATCTTGATGAGTGCAGGCGGTGATCTGGAAGAGACATAGTCGTGCGCTTAAATCCCTAACTTTTGCCTAGACCGCCCTTCGGGTTTCGGTCTCGGGATACCCTTTTTGCCCAAGCCGCCTTTTCGGTTTTCGACTTGCGGTGTACATGTTTTGTATATATCCTTTATTTTGCCCGAACCTTTTGGTTCGCCAGATGCCCTTATTTTTGCCTAGGCGATCGACCTAGCGGGTCTCTTTATCGTAGTATTTTTGACTATGTCTGCGTTCACGGGTGTGGGAAGTCTTCACCATCCATGGTGCTAAGTATTATAGCTCCGCGGAAAATCATCTTGACTACAAATGGTCCCTCGTAGGTGGGAGTCCATTTGCCCCTGGGATCACCTTGTGGAAGAATGATGCGCTTGACTACTAGATCACCGACTTGGTAGACTCGGTGCTTGACCTTCTTGTTAAATGCTCTGATCATTCGCTTCTGATAAATCTGTCCATGGCAGATAGATGCGAGTCGTTTCTTATCGATCAAGTTAATCTGGTCAAGACGAGTCTGAACCCAATCGTCTTCACCTAACTCTGCGTCTTGGAGGACTCTGGTTGAGGGTATCTGAACCTCGATAGGTAAGACGGCTTCCATACCGTATACAAGAGAGAAGGGGGTTGCCCCTGTGGATGTTCGTGCCGTAGTGCGATAACCATGAAGAGCAAATGGTAACATCTCATGCCAATCCTTGTAAGTCACAGTCATCTTCTGTATAATCTTCTTAATGTTTTTGTTGGCGGCTTCCACTGCGCCATTCATCTTAGGCCGATAAGGAGAAGAATTGTGATGCTTGATCTTGAACTGCGTGCAGAGTTCGGTAATCATCTTATTGTTGAGATTGGAACCATTATCCGTGATAATCCTTTTGGGAGTGCCATATCGACAGATAAGATTGTGCTTGATGAATCGAGCCACTACATTCTTGGTAACAGATGCGAACGAGGCTGCTTCTACCCACTTGGTAAAGTAATCAATTTCCACAAGGATGAAACGGTGTCCATTGGAAGCTGTGGGCTTGATTTCTCCAATCATGTCAATGCCCCACATTGCAAAAGGCCAAGGAGAAGTTAAAACATTCAGAGGTACTCGAGGTACGTGCACTTTGTCGGCATAAATCTGGCATTTGTGACAAGATCGAGCGTAGCGGTGACAATCAGCTTCCATGGTGGACCAATAGTAACCTGTTCTCAAAATCTTCTTAGCCATGGTGTGTCCATGGAGTGGGTACCAAATTAGCCTTCGTGTAACTCTTCCATGATACGCATTCTTTGTTTCGGTCTACGTGAGTAAGCACAAGTCGTGGTTGCGTTTGTATAAGATGCCGTTCTTTGAGAAAGAATTTGGGCGAATCTCCTCATGAACTTCTTATCATTAATGGATGCCCTGCGGATATTCCCGAGTCTCAAGATACCTCTTCACATCGTAGTACCAAGGTTTCTCTTACGTATCAAGCTCACAACAATACGTTGGTTCGTCGAACTTCTCAATGATGATCCGGGAGCCTCGTTGTCCCATCGACCTTGAACATAGGCGACATAGTAGCTAATGCGTCCTTGTGATTCTCTTCTCGTGGAATATGATTGAAAGTGATCTCTTCAAAGTAGGGAATCAAACTCGAACATGCTCGATATGGAATGAGATTCGGATGCTTCGTATCCCAATCACCCTTAATCGGTGATCACCAAAGTGAGTCTCCATACACTTGCAAGAACTTGATTCTTAGGTCAATAGCGACTTTGATACCCATGATGCACGTATTCGGCCATGTTGTTCGTGCAATGAAACATAATCTGGCGGTGAAAGGAGTATGTCCTTTGTAGGGATGTAATGATGGCGCCAATGCCATTGCCAAGTGCGTTTGAGGCTCCATCAAAACCATAGTCCATCGGGATCCTTGTTCGGGTCCTTCGTCAGGCTGGTTCTTCGCAATCTGTAACTAGTAAAACATCTTCATCGGAAATTGAGCGCATAGGCGATAGTCATCTACGACGATGAGCCAAATGATCGGCTACTACACTTCCTTTGATCGCTTTCGAGAAGTGTCTTGGATGTCATATTCGGTCAAGATCATTTGCCATCTTGCTATTCTTCCGGAGAGTGGTTTCTCAAAGATGTATTTTATCGGATCCATCTTGAAATCAACAAGGTAGTGTGAGTCAACATATCTTAGTCGTGAAGCCCAAAAGCGTTGCAAGTTTTCTCATTGTGAGTATCTTGTTTCACGATCGGTAAACTTTTGCTAAGGTAGTATATTGCATGCTCTTTTCGACCAGACTCGTCATGTTGCCCCAACACACACCCCATTGAGTTCTCTAACATCAAGTACATGATAAGAGGTCTTCCTTGGTGGCATCGAATAGGAGGATTACAGGTACTCCTTGATTTTGTCAAAGCGATCCGCAATCGTCGTTCCATTCCACTACTTGATCTTTCTTAAGTAACTTGAAGATCGGCTCACAAGTAGCAGTTAGGTGTGCAATGAATCTGGCAATGTAGTTTAATCGGCCCAAGAAACCTTTGACCTCCTTCTCTGTGCGGGGAGCTGGCATCTCTTGAATAGCTTTAACTTTGGCGGGGTCAACCTCAATACCTCTTCCACTGACGACAAACCCTAGGAGTTTTCCGGATCTGACTCCAAGGTGCACTTGTTAGGATTAAGTCTCAACTCTTCTTCAATCATCAAATAGTTTCTGCAAATGATGAAGATGTTCTTCTTCAGTCTGTGATCGAGCTATCATGTCGTCGACGTAGACCTCTATCTCGTGATGGATCATGTCATGAAACAATGCCACCATAGCACGCTGATAAGTGGCGCCTGCGTTCTTCAGTCCGAATGGCATAACTTTGTAACAAAAAGTGCCCCACTGTGTAACGAAAGTAGTCTTCTCCATGTCTTCGGGAGCCATTTTGATTTGATTGTAACCGGAGAAACCATCCATGAAGGAGAAAACCTTATGCTGAGCGGTGTTGTCTACCAGAACATCAATATGAGGAAGTGGGAAATCGTCTTTCGGACTCGCTTTGTTCAGATCTCTGTAATCCACACACATTCACACCTTAACATCCTTCTTAGGCACGAGTACCACATTAGCAACCCACTGGGGATAGGAAGTAACGGCCAGGAAACCAGCGTTGAACTGCTTCATAACCTCAGCTTTGATCTTCTCTGACATCTCAGGACGATACGACGACCTTACATTTCTTTGGGAGAAAACCTTCTTTTCGGCAATCGATGTACCACAATATCAATGTCCAACCGGCATGTCTTCGTATGACCAAGCAAAACCTCAATGTAGTCTCGTAGCATCTGAATCAACCTTTCTTTAACACTTCTTCAAGACCCGCTCCTATCTTGATCTCTTTTTCTTCGTCGGTACCCAAATTCACAACCTCAACTGTCTCTTCGTGTGGTCAGTATAACTCGCTCTTCTTCTTGTAGCGATCGGCAAGTTCTCCGGCACTTCACAATCTTCCTCACTTTCGTCTTCTTGGTAGATCGGATTATCGAAGTCATATTTAGCACTAGCATATATTAACGAGATTCGGAGTGATTCTATAGTGTATCACGTGGGTGTGTGTAAGAAACACATAGCTTTTGGAGGGGTGATAAAGTAAAGAAAGAAAACAAACAATTGAATGAAAAGTCCAACGAATTTATTGAATAAAAATACAAAACGACGATAATAACCTCATGAACGAGTCATGATGCCCCGGTAAGGCACTAGGCTTTAGAGTTTATTGTTCAAAACATAAAGAAATACGAAAAGCAAAACAAAACAAGAGCAATTACTCGGCTAAAGGAGATTGGTATGACGTCTTGATCTTCCAATTCTTGAGCCCATGATCCGAGTTGGGAAGATCCACTTGCGATGTCGGCCGTTGTCGTTGTCTTCTATGGCATGGATTCCACTGGCGATGCGGAAGGAAGTTGGCCACGTTCACGGCGTATCATCTTGACCCTTGATGGTGAAGCCTAAACCAGTCTTGTCGATTTGAAGGAAGACCAGGAGCTGTCCCCAAATAGCACTACCTCCTTGTTCAACATGGCTTGAGCATCTTTCAATGAGGCCATCCTAGGCGGAACTTGTGTAACCTCGGGAGGCGCAGGAGAGTCTGAGGCATGACTCGGGTATTGTTTCAAAAGCTTGACAGGATTCTCGAATTCACCCTCCATCTCGAGATAGCGGAATGATGTAGATGGACCATATACTCTTCTTCACCACATCTTGACAACCTTCCCTTTCACCGGTACTTGAGTTTCGATGTAAGGTAGAGGTGGCCGCCCCATGTATCCAAGGCGTCCAAGTAGGCAAGAGTAAGCAGGATGAATGTCCATGACAAAGAAGGTGGAATCAAAAGTCCGGGAACCGACTTTAACAGTGATGAGTTCTCCAAGCACGCGCTTAGAACCATCAAAAGCTCTCACGATAATGTCACGGGTCTCGAACCAACCCTTCGACATCAAGTCGATCAAAAGCGATCTTGGAAGGATATTCAAAGCAGAACCGGTATCCACCAAGACATGAGACAGGGTAACCCCCTTGCATTCAACAGAGATGTGCAAGGCTTTATTATGTTTCTTTCCGGAAGGAGTTAAATCGATCGAGAAGCCTAGGCCGTTGTTGGCAGCCATGCTAGCAATACAAACTTGAATCGATCGGTGGTAGTGTCTTCGGCACATGAGCATTCTTGAAACTTCACCAAGGCATTAACATGAGCCTCGAGCACAAGAGCAAAGCGAGCATGGAAATCTTGGACGGTCTGTCCTAACTTCCACAATATTGTAATCACTCTTCTTGATGATCTTCAGAATTTCCTCCATTTCTTGTTTGGAGGTGTCTTCAGTAACTTCCTTTGGTACTTCTGGTTGAGCAGGATGAGCCACTGATTCTTTCCCTCTAGCTGGGGATATTGGTGGAGTAACTGGAATGTGAGCTGGAGTCGCAGTGTCATTTGGAGGAGAGATCTCTGGAGAGAATACCCTTCCGGTTCTGGTCACCTTACTGGATCCGGTGATGTTGTCGATGTCAGGAACGGTAGCTTCAATAGTAAGATCTTCAATGGTCAGAGGGTCTTGCTTGACGCCATGATAGTAAACATCAGCTCCATAGTTCCAAGGGATAGCCTTGTCAGAGGAATATGGAACTGATCTTGGAGAAGTGATAATGAGAGGTGCCACCCTAGGCACAGGATCAGCAGAGGAAATCCTTATTGTGTTAACATCAACGTAGTCTTCAGGGAAATCGTCACCCCATCCGGTCGCCTTAACATCTTCAATAGGAATCTTGTAACTCTCGAAATGTACTTCACCATGTAATCATATTTTCCACTTGGCTGCCCCAAGGTATCCCACACGATGGTACAGTTTCGTTCGCATTGTCAATCTTCAACTTAGACATTTCTTCACAC
Organism: Vicia sativa; assembly: GCA_021764765.1. Taxonomy (NCBI): domain Eukaryota; kingdom Viridiplantae; phylum Streptophyta; class Magnoliopsida; order Fabales; family Fabaceae; genus Vicia; species Vicia sativa. The sequence continues at coordinate 236,586,724 of CM038795.1, read as the reverse complement.
GACAGGTGGTTTGAAATAGTATCTCACGGTTATCCATCATGCACGAACACGTCTTCTCAACCAAGCACAACCATCGCGCGGATGGGCACCGACAATTCTCGGGCATCTGGATTGACACCGCTTGCAATGATTCTTCTTAATATCATCGGAGGAATGGTCAAGTCATCTATGTTGAAAACATAAGTATCGTCACCAACATTGGAATTCTTGTCATGGTTAGGCATAGGCGCATTGATCACATTCGGTCTCAACAGAGGATCAAACTCAATCGCTTAGCTTCAATCATATCTTGAATCTTGTTCTTCAGAGCCCAACAATTGTCAGTGTCGTGCCCTGGGCTGTTGGAATGATAAGCACACTTAGCATTAGGATTGTACTTCGGAGAGGAAGTGTTGACATTTTGAGGAGGATCCCTCAAGGTTATTAGCTCTGCATTCAACATGTGTTGCAAGGCTTGCGACAAAGGCATGTTGATCTTCGTAAACTGTCTTTGGGACGCGTTCTGGTTACGCGCGTTGTCTCGCGGAGGTTGTGCTGATGTAGGGTTGGAGATCACAACTGCCCCTACAGATTGAGCACGGTCGGTCTTGGCTCGGCTTTTCTGACCATACACAGCATTAGCTTCTTTCTTAGCACCAAAAGATCTCTTCGCAGCATTTGAAGATGACTCTATGGATCTTCCCACTCTTGATACCACTTCATCGCTCTTTGTCAATATCACGGTGAATCGGATGAAGAATTTCCAATCGGATGATTGAAGAATGGGCTGTCGGTGTTCCCATAAACCTATCAACCAACTCCCTATTGGACAAGGGTGGTTGAACTACCTGCTAGATCTCTCCATTTCGAGCATACTCCTTGAACTTCTCATCACGACCCATAGACATGCTTTGTAGTTGCATGCGAGTGGGTGTCGATTCACATTGTACTCATTGCAGAAAGCATCACCAAATCACTCCAAGTACGAATACGGTCATTCTCTAGTGATAGTACCATTCCAACTGGGTTCGGACAAACTCTCTTGAAAATAGTGCATCCACAACTTTCGTCATCGGTGTGGGATTGATCTTCCGGACATAGGACTTCAAATGCAGCTTTGGGCAAGACATGCCATCATACTTAGCAAAAGTAGGAACTTTGAACTTGGGAGGAATCACAACACCAGGGACAAGACTTAGGTCATCAAAGTTCAGCCCGGACATTTTCAAGTTTTCCACAGCATTCAGACGGTCTTCAAGTTGTTTGTACTTGTCATCTTCATCAGAGTGTTGGCTATAATCAGAATGATCCTCTCCTCCTTTCTTTGGCTCACGCTGCTCACCTTCATCACCCTTGGTACTCCCCTCAGTATGGACACTTCCTTCAGAGAGCTCGATCCGGCTGACCACCTTAGGACCCCCTTTGAAACGTCTACCCATGTTGAGGAGACCAACAACCTTCTTCTTCTTGTTAATGAGCTTCTTCAAATCTTCTTGGCCTTGGACCAAGTTGGTGAACATCTCTGAGGCGTTACGAGCACGGAGATCTTTGACATCTGTTCAAGAGCCATTTACGCTAAAATAAATAGCGAGCAAATGAGAAAACCAATCTCAATGTACAGTGATGCAATGTTATGCTATGCTATGCAATGTTTATGCGAATGCAATGCAATGTTTTCAAGGACCTAAGAGATTTAAATTTGTTAAACAAGCAATGAACAAACATTTATTAGTACTTCTCATTATTCTTTTTCTTTTTAAGTACAAGAGATAGTTCAAAACAATAAAAGAGAACATAAAAATCCTAAAGCTCTAAGTCTCCCATGGGCGCTTCCTCTTGGTGCCGATGTAGGCGTTGATGTTTCGCTCCTCATGAAGTAGCTTTGTCAATTCTAGCACTTTCTTCTCACTTGCATAGCACTGAGCTTCAAAGGTATCCCTCTCTTCTTTAAGCTGAATCCAGGATCTCTTCAAGTCTTCAAAATTAGTAGGCATGTCAGGATGGAGAACGGCATAGGTCGTCACCTATAGCAGGTTCCATAATTCTTGGTAAAACAGTGTGAATGGCATCATGAGGTTTTGAGCTCGAGCTCGCACCCATTTGAGGTAAGGTTCCCAAGGAATGGAGTTCGGGTGCCCCAAAGTCTTGGTATCAGTCTTCTTTACCATGCCCCAAGCATGTATAAACCTTCGTCGGTAATTCTGGAGATCGTGATTGTAATCGAACACAATATCTTGGAGAAGCATATCATGTGGACCATCTCTTCGGGCAAAACCAAACTGACGTAGAGCTAGAGAAGGGTTGTAGGTAATACCTCCCCTTACACCAAGGAGTGGTACATTAGGGAATTCTCCACAATGCTCGATGAAGGTAAAGTCCTTTTGAGAGAAAAGACTCCAACGGATATCGGAATGAGAGAGTGACATCAATCTTTGAGACCATCTCAACCTTTGTTCGTTCTTCAAAACTGATGGAGGAAGGTGCGAAATAAACCACCTGGAAAGTAACGGTATACAACACATGAGAGTTCCTTGTCGCTTAGTAGTACGAGTGTGGAGAGAATGTAGGATGTCTCCAAGTAAAGTAGGCACTGGATTGCGGGTAAGAAACAACTTGATGGCATTGATATCTATGAATTGATCCGAGTTAGGAAATAGAAGCAAACCATAAATTAGCAAGGCCACAATGTTTTCAAATGCATGGAAACTTATAACTTTGAGGAATTCTCGGGCTTTCTTGATTAAGAACTTGGAAAGTAAACCCTTAACTCCACTTCTAGTTTCCCAATTGGCTTCGATATCTGAACGCTTAAGATGTAAGGCTGATGCAATGTCTTCGTACTTAGGAACCTTTTCTAGACCGGTGAATGGCATTTGATCAAGAATAGGTACCCCAAGTAGCTTAGAGAACTCTTCTAAGGTAGGAACCAACTGATAATCTGGGAATGTAAAGCAATGGTGTTTCGGATCAAAGAACTGGAATAGGACATGCATCATATCTTCTTCAAAACCGGAGATAACCAAATCAAGTAGATAACCATGTCTTTTGATGAACTGAGCATGGTCGGGAATTTCTGAAACCAATTCTTTGAGTTGAGAAGGGATACCCATGAAGTTGATTCGGATAGTCTTTCTAGAAGCCATAATCCCTACAAAACAGCAAAGATAAATCCTAGGTCCTTGAAATAGTAAGAAATGATATGCAATGCGAATGATGTCATGATGTCATGTTTAGCACACACAAACAATTCACACAATGAGCCTAGGTTTAAGGCTTGCATGAGGTATAGGTGATTACCCTACCAAAAGTTTGAGTTGGTTCATCCTGTCCTATAATAGTAACCGGGTTCTAGGAATCTCACATCATAGATCTTTCTCGTAGGCGCTTATTTCAATACGACGGCCAAGTGGTCGATCGAAAATGTCCCAAAAGTCTAATCTCAATGAGCGTAGCATCGAGTATCAACCAACCTCGGTCTACACCAAAGCCGGCCATCTCACTACCTTCTAATGGCCAAGATGGGTCAATTAAGGTTCTAAAAGTTTAGTTAGCGCTTGATGACACCACGCAGAAGCCAAATACTTTCTTCAACTTGGGAATGAAGAGTATCGGGCAACCAAAGTGTCACGCTAACGTAGCCATCATGTTGACCGCGTAGTTATCGTCTAACGGTCGCAATGATCTAATGCTACTTACCTAAAGGAAACCGGATCGGTGTAGGATCCCCACAAATATACCCAAGCAACCCTTAAAGATAAAGCATACAAGTCAAACAAAAGCAATAAAGGTTATCTAGAAATCCCTAAGGCAATTCTCTCTTTAGGGTGTATCCCAGTCGCCAGATTACGTGATACGGTGAACCGACTTTGTAGGATTTTGTATCCAAATGTGCGGATAGCAAGAGTCGCCACCGACTTTTATTTTTATCCAATTAAGGGAAGGTAAAAGTAACAGAAAAAGACCTTCGTTAGATTCTGAGTTCGGGAGAATGGTTATGAAAAGGGAAGGTATTAGCACCCCTTTCCATCCGTAGTTATCTACGGGCTCTTAGTTGCTCTAGATCACTTTTAAAATTGCTTTCTGTGTGTTTGACAAAAATGTTTTGAAAAGGCATTTCGCTTTGACTTTGTAATGACTCATGTAGGAGTGTATACAAAGTGTTCGGAAATGTTTCGTTTTGAAAAGAATTTGAACTTTGAAAAAAAGTGTGTGGTGTGAAAAGCATTTGTTTAGAGCAAGCAACTTAAAGACTTATTTACCCACTCAGAATTGGTCGTTTTTGTACTTCTACATTCCTTTAGAATAGCGCTAGCCATACCATTAGTTAGTAGGTAGCTCCATTCGTTGGATGTAAGCGGAACATTCGAAGGGACATCGGATGGTCATCGAAAGCAACTTGTAGGAAGTATGCTAGCACATTCGAAGGGACTATCATCATTTTTTGTAGGCGACATCGTGGGTCTTATGATCTTTGTATCGAAGGGACTATGATGATTTGTTTGGAAGGCAACGGTGCTAGAATACCTCTACGTTCGAGGGACATGACCATTTGAAATCGAAAGGCATCGAGAGAGAATTACCCTAAGGGGTGCGTGTGTGAAAGAAGTGCGTTGAATTCAGAATATGTTATCTTGAAGATTAGTGTGAGCTATGTCCAATTATTATCTTGCCATACACGCCTAGTTACTAACAGTTTATAGGGTGCGGAAATAAAAATGCGGAATGTATAGATGCGGAAAGATAAACCTACGCTATTACATGGCTTTGGGGAAGATACATAATTTAAAATGCGGAAAATAAAACCCTAGATTAAACTATTACAACCCATGAGCAATTACATTATTGGAAAAAATAAAACGATAAAAGAAAACGTCCGAATCGGAGCAACCTGTGAAAGAATAAGAAAAATCGGAAAATGCAGTATGAATCGAACAAGAGAAAAAATGTTAGGAAAATGCAAATTTTAATATGAGAAAATTAATATATGCTGGAAATATGATAAATATATTAAAATAATTTTTTGGGATTTTTTGGAAAAGATTTAATAATTAAAATGCAATTTATAATGATTTAAATGCTAAAATAAAAATAAAAATAAATATGCATGCAAAAAGATATTTTTTAATTTATTAAATTAAATAAAGGTTTTTATGAAAATAATGCAAAAGGAAAAATATTTTTGGTAATTTTTTGATGCAAAATAAAATTGTGAAAGGAAATTAAAATAGTGCAAAAAATATTAAAAATTAGAAAATATGAAAAATATGCAAAGCTGAGTTTTGGAAAAAAGAAAGACAAAACTGGTCCTGATGAGGATCGAACCCATGCCCCTGGAGCGAAATCTCAAGTTCACATGCCTTGACCAACTGTGCTAGCGTGTTCTACTGTTTGAGATCCGGAGTGAGTGGAATACACGCGTTGCTTCGCCATTGCCTCCTCCTTCGCGCCAGACTTCATCTCTTTCGTTTTGAATTTTCAAAAGCTTGCGTCGGCTTTTCTTCGACGCTAAAGGCCCTGGCTACATGGAAAATCAAGCACAAGTAATATAAATGCATTGTAAATACATGGTTCGATTCCAGGCATCGTTCCGAGTTCATTGGTCATGGTCTCATGGTCCAATTTTTCTTGTTTTGTAAAACCCTAAAACGTGTTCAGGAACCCTAACAATGGTATATCGAGCTCCAGGCTATGGAAATGCAATCAAACCACCCAGAATGCTTGCTAACTTATCACTGATCATAAAAATAACAACAAATCGTGTTAATAATGCATGAAAAATAGAAATCGAATTTGGAAAAAAGATGAACAAACCGAAATCGTATTTCTTGATTCTGGATGTATTTTGGCAATGTAAGTATCTGGAATCACTCCTGGAGTATCAAGGAATGTGTTTGACACCTCAAAATTGAAACAATGGAACAAGGATTGCCAATTGCTTCAAGAACACGATTTCTTTGAGTTTGGATTAGGGTTTCTGAGCCAATTTTTTCGTCCTCTCTTGATAGGTATGCATCATGTATTTATACTGGATAGATTTGGGATTGAATTTGGAAAGAATTGATCAACATTCAATGGAAATCAAATTTGATATTCTCATGAAATCAAATTTTCAAATTTTGCCAATTTCAATCCAATCTTGCCAAATTTGATCTAATTTCGAAATTGCTGGCATTTATGGGTTGATTGGATCACAAGAAAGCAATAAAAATCAATCTTCAATTAATTTTGATTTTATAATTTATTTTAAGATTTAATTTGCATTTAAATAAATAAATTACAAATTAAATAGAAAAATAAATCAAAAATTCGTGGCATTGGGCTTGGATATTCCTAATTGTATGAGGAATAAGTTTGGATGAAGAAAAAGCAAGCCCATATGCAAAAAATTTGATTTTTAGAAGTATCTCTCTTTGTGCATTCTTTCAAAATTGCCCAACTTGTGAATGGTGTATCTTGCTCAATTTTCCACATTTTTGAGTGTTCTTGGACTTTTTGGAAATATCTAAGAGTCCTCTAACCAACCTTTTTGGTCTCATCTCAATTGGAGTTTCCATGCTCAATATATCTTCAAAACAAAAAGTTGACTTTTTGTTGACTTTGAAAATGACCTGTAATGTTTTGAGCCATACCTCTCAAATGAAGCATTTTTTGGACATTCTTGTGAGACATGAAGTTGTAGAGAATTGAATTTCCTTCAAAACAAGAGGTGGTGGAAAAATTTCTAAGAAAGTATGAGAAAGTTATGATCAGTCAAAGTTCAGTTGACTTTTCACCTAGAAACCCTAATTTAGAAAGTTTGACTTTTGAGCAAATCTTGAGTTTTCTTGATGAATCATGATCAACCCTTGATCAAATGATGAATGTAACTTCAAAATGAGGATGTTGACCAAAAATTAGAAGTTTTGACTGTATGTTGACCACAGTTGACTTTTTGTCCAATACACCCGATTTTCAACCATCTGAGCAATTGCCTGAGGAAACTTGATTTGTGAGGCTTGAAACTTGACATGGAGAATCTCTAAAGCATATGAGGAGGCATGAAGACCATTGGAGGTGTTGGAAACTCATCTTGACTTGAGAGATACCAAACCCTAGTTTGGGTTGATTGTCTAGGAGAGAGTTTGTCTGGTCAACTCTTGAGGAATCCTTGAGTATGGATGTATGAAATCTCTTGAGTAGATGGAGGGCAAATTTTGGGGTATGACAAGGCCCACTGGTTTAAGAGCAGTTTCACCGAGAATAATGCTTCTCTTAATACCAGTGGAATTGGTGTATAAACAAGCGTAATAAAACTAGCGAACGATACTAGTTTACTTGAATATTTGCAAAAAAGGGTTGAATATGTACAAGGAATTGAATATGTACACAAATGGTGGATATGTACAAGTAAACTAAATATGTACATAGGAGTGTTGGGACTTACACCATAACGGAGGCCCATGATCAATTTGATTTTGAGTTCGAAAGATTTTCGAGGAAAAAAACCTAGTTCGGTTTGTATTTTCAAAGATTTAATCAAATCGATCATGGAAAAGAGGTGCGTAAGTCAATTAAAACATTTTTGAAAGTTTTGAAAAGGTTTGAAAAGTGAAATCTATTCACATGAAGTTTTGAAAAAAAGATTAGGTTTGAAAAATCAAGAAGAAAACATTTATGGAAGTATTTTAAAATACTTAAAAACGTCTATTTTAAACCTAATAAAGAATATATCAAAAGATAATATTTTTGGATTGTTTGACATAATCATAAAATAGATATATTAAATGACAAGTGTGCAAAAAATTATCTCAAAATGAGAAGTTTTGATTGATTTTTGAAAATGTTGAAGTTTGATAGAAAAATGAAGAAAATAAATGATAAAAATTTAATTTTGGTCCTAAGGGGGTTTGAACTCAGAACCTTGCACTCAAAGTCAAATATATTAACCACTGTGCCATATGCGTGTATAGAAAATATTTTAACAATTTGTTTTTAAATTATATAATGTTAAGTATGTTAAACAATTGTTATTTTAAATGGCATAATTTTATACAAAAATAATTTTAGTACTTGAAAGATGAGTAAACAGTTTTTGTTTTTGAATATTTTTAATTAATATTATTTTTTGAAGTTTTTTCATCTTCCTAGTTGCAAAATTAATTTTACTCAACTTTTTAGTTGTAAAATTATTTTTAAACGAAGTTATGTCATTTAAATATTAACCATGTTTATAAAAAATATTTTAATAAAGATTTAATCAATAAATAAAATATTTTTGATAAAAATATATTTTTATGGAGTTTTTAATAATAAGCAATAGAAAATAATTAATTATGATATTCTTTACATGGAATTTTTAAATCTTATACGTTAGTTAAATCTAATAATTGATATTAATAGTTCTCATTTTTCACAATACAATTCAGTTCTTATCGGATCGCTCCATATATATATATATATATATATATATATATATATATATATATATATATATATATATATATATATATATATATATATATAATAAGAGGTCCAAACTAATATACTTGTATCGACTATTAGTCAAAGTGGATTGAAAAATATAAAAGATGGTTAAAATATTAACAATTGTTTTTTTTAGGAATTGACATTGTTTTCTTAAAATATAAATGTTATATGAATGTCAATTTTAGTGTTACACATTTTTTTATCTCTTCTTATTAGATTAAGTAATGCCAGCATCTATGCTCACTTAACCATTAAATCAGTTTTTCATCTTGAAGTAACTTAACTCTGAAGCCTTTGAATCGCCTTTGTCCGTTAAGTGTGTATGTGTTTACAAGTTTAGAGAGGTTGCACATTTGCTTGCTAAACGCGCATATATTCTTTGTTTAACCCTTGATTTATTAGGAAAGCTCTTGTCTTGGCCTCTTGTGTTGTTTATGGTGGTTTCCTTTTTTAATCAATATACAATTAAAATGTTCAAACAGACTTTTTATCACTTTTTATTAATAAATTACAGGTTATTCATTTGATTTCTTATAAAAAAAAAGTGCATATGTATTTAACGTATTTTTGGTACTTATCAACTTTCCACAATTTATCTTTTTATTTTTCCTCAAACAAACTTCACTCAAATGATTCAGAAGAAGTCTGGGTCGCATGTCTCAAAAGAAATTAATGATTTGGTAAAAAAATTGAAAAAACATTGTTTTATTACATGATTCTCTTTAAAATGCAAGTTCATAGTCAAAATTATAATTCTTACAAAATCATAGTATAAATTTATTTTACAAAGTAAGATTTTAAAACAAGTATAAACCAACAGTCAGTTTATCATCAGAATCATATTCACATTGATTTATCTCGCTAAATTTTTTTGTATTTTCCTCTTTATTTGATAATGCATAAACTATAAAAAAGTTGCATTTCATAAGCAAAATCACAAGATAATCATGAATTATGGATCACTAATGTCTTTCTCTTGATTGTAATATATTTAGGCTAAAAAAATTTGTTTTTCTTTGGATAAAAAAAATCTAAAGATAAAAGAGCAAAATCTTTTAAAACATATCATAATGTTTTTCAAAAATGTCTCTTTCTTTTCCATCTTACAACTTCTTATTTTTCAGGATTTTTTCAGGATTTCTTATCTTTGTAAACTTTAACATTTTGACTTTTTTTCAAAGTAGATTCTTTTTTAATCATATCACACTCACCATTTACTATTTGATTTCTTTTTCTTTTTCAAATATTTCCTTACTCCCCAGGTTTATCATTTTTTGCATCCTTAGAAATATAATGCTCTTTTACCTTAAAGACAAGATGTGAATGCTATTTTTCTTTAAAACTCGGTTAAGGGTTGTAATTTTTTAAAAATAGATTTCTTCACATTAAAGGTTCAAAGGCGTTCTCAATGAATATTGTACCCTCACAAAGTAGAATTTTTGGTCAAATAGTTTACACTCAATAAACAAACAATTCCTCGATCATATTCATGCCATCATATACATCAAGTAATAACCATAATTATCATAGTTAAAATGCATCTTTACTATCATTAATTTATGTAAAACATGAGGTATGCACTCATCTCACTTAGTTTAGACTTATGGGTTCTTGACTTATATTCAAAATATTTTTACAAAATAAGTAGTAAAATCAAACTTTGAATTAAACAACTAATTCATGATCATATTATTAATTTAAAAATAATCACAATATTAATCAAGAATGAAGATTTAAAAGCCTATATATTTTATCATGCCTTCTCTTTATCTTAAGTTTTGATTCATAAATATTTGACTTTTTCAAAACAATTGAACCTTGTGTGGACAACGTAGTTCCTTGTAGAATGGTTGTGTTATATAAAACAACAACATGGAAAAGTGTTTAAAGTGTTCAAGATTAATCTAGTTTGTTTAAGTTGTATGAAAATATAGAAGAGACACATGTTATACATGATGTTCCAACATGTTGCTACGACGTATGAGCTTTATACAATATGTCATTGTTGTTGCATTTTAGAAGACTTTATGGTCAAAGATTAGATAAGATTTTATTAATATTAGTTTGGCAATATGATTAGATGATTTGTTTGAGAGTTGGAAGAATATTAATTTAGATTTAAATTAAAATAAATCATATTTTGTTGGAGAGATTTATGGAACAAATAATATCCAATAAATTCTGCATTATTTCTGGACGAAATCTTATCAAATATCCATGAAGAAAAGCCTAGAATATTATGCTGTATAAGGAGCTCAAAACCCTTATTGGAAAGCAAGCAACACGTTGACGATCTTTAGAGTGATGGGGTTTGTTTAGAGTCTTTGTTTTTGTTGTATGTACACCATACTATGTTTCAGTAAATTGACATAGTTTTTATTGAAGTTGATCAATAGGGTTTAGTGATTATAACCCAAACACTAAGGGGTTAGTGTTTGAGAGAAAAATAAAGTGAGAGAGTGTCTCATATTTAAGGGGGTCATAAATAGAAATTCATTAGGTAGTGTTAGGAAGAGGAATTAAACAATATAAAGTGTGTTGTTGCTTGTAAAATTAAATGTACTAAACTACTGATAGTGAACTTTTTTTCTTGGGTTGTTGCATCAAACTGGATTACTAATTTTTGTGTTATTTATTGATTTTATGCTCCATCTTCCTGTACAAGTTATGGTGATTATGGTTTAACTTGTCAAATTAGTTGCAAGGACATCGTGTTCGGGCATATGTCCCCTGAGTAACAAAATTCCAGATAATCAGCTTTAGACAAAAATATCAATTTTTCTTTAATAATTTATTAACAAAAGTTACTCATGTATTTAAAACTTAATCATGTTCATATAAGATAAATAACTGAAAGTAAAGAGTAAAGTAAATGTCATAGATTTTAGCAAGCTTTAGTCATAGCATTCATTCCTTATAGGAAAATTTGGCTTGTCCTCAGGCTACCATCATGTGAAATTAGGGATCTGAATCAAAATTATGCTTCTAGGGCCTAAATTTTTTGCTTTGCGACAATAACATTTCGCTAGGCGAACTTTGTTAGTGAAATCTTCGCTTAATGGTGAAATATTTTTGCATGAAAAAATATCTGCAAAAGAAATTTCTTAGGCATGAAAATTGGGTTACCTCCCAACAAGTGCTTGTTTAACGTCATTAGATCGACGCATGTGTTACTGTTACCTTGAAATTTCATAAGGTGTTTAAGGGTATGCATCAAATGCAAACGTCCTTATAAACTAGGGGACGATCCTTAAAGAATAAGGGTTCTTCAGAAGAATTTATGAAACCAAGCCAAGGATGTCGGAAGAAACATGTCGACCAAAAGAATAAACAAGGGAATTGGTCGATTCGACTAAAGTGTCAAATAACGAAGAAGAAGTTGAAGCTAAATCCAGTCGGTGGTAGACATTTCCAGACTTAGAGAATTTTGTGTTCGTGTCTTTGGAGGAAAAAGCGTTGAAGTCAGAAGCAATTACCTTTTTTATAAGTCAGAGGCGGGAAACATTCAAAACTCAAGATCGTGGATGGTTAGTGAAGCTTCGTGTGTTTTAAGCGCCAAATAGGTGGCGGAATCTGGTGGAACGGTTTCTCAGGGATCGAACGCCAGCCATAGATTGTCTATAGGCAGTTACTTTGTAAATACTATAAATAAGTCATTTTTCTGTAAAATTGGTGTGTTCACTTGTATACTTAAACTACTTGCAAAAACTCTGCCCAATTCCGAGCGTCAGGAAGAATGAGTTCGAAAGTATTTGAATGTACGTGAATCACCATTTTATTTCAATGCAAAACCTTTACCTTTCAGTCGTTTACTTTGAAGCTTTTACTTGCTTTTTATTTACTTTCCAGTAATCTCTTTGCATTTTAGTCTACATTGATACGCTCTTTGTTACAAGTTTCGAGTTGACAAAAGAGTCCTTCAACACTTATTTCGCGTAGAATAAAACTAGATCTACTACTTTCTGTTGGTCACGAGTCACTGTAGTAGGTTTAACCCTAGTGAACATTCAGGTTTGTCAAGTTATTTAGGTTTGTTGTCTCCATCGGTCACGAGTTACCTGTCGGTTAAGCCTGAATTATTGTGTGGAAAGCCATTGTACTTGCTCCCTTGTTCTTAGAAAACCGTTTCCTAGGCAAGGACTTCGACAGAGTCAGTACAGTCCCAAAATCTTAGCACATGTCTTAAGATCAACTGGTCAATCTTGCGAGTGACCCTTAGTTTTAAGACTTTGGGAGAACCAGCGGTTGTTTACCATTTTTCACAGTAAATAGTTACAATTGATTGAAATTTTCTTCTTCTTCCTATTCTCTCTCACGAATTTGAGATAGGTAAGAATTTGTTTCAAGGCTTTATAAAATGGTGTGTTCACCTGATTTCTTTTGAGAATGACTAAAAGCCTTTAACACAACCTTTTCTTAGTTAGAGTCAGTGTGTCAAACATATTCTAAATAGGCATTTTTCAGTTTTTCTTCCTTTGTTCCTTGATCTTGTATCTATGCCTCTTAACTAGAGGCTTTCTGTAACTTATTTTCTTTAGCTTCTTTCCCATTTTTACTTTAACAACAACTTTTTACATCATCATCACTCTGTTAAGATGATGTTCCAACATCCTATTTTTACATCAGTCAATTGTTGAATGGTAAAATCATCAACCACAACATTTAAATATTTCATTATGGCTTTGGTTCTGGAATTAAAAAATTTATAACCTCTAACCTTAAATATCCCATCAATTCTCCTAGGATCCATCTTCCTCATTTATTCTATTTGAATGTATTTATAAAGATCTTTAAAAACTTCAATGACATTTGATTTTCTTTGATAAAGTTCATCCAAACACATTTTGTAAAATCATCAACAACAATAGAAACATAACTCTTTCTACCAGATCTATGAACTTGCATAGGTTCCATTAAATATATATGAAGAATTTCTATATAAATACAAAATGTGATCAATATGGACATGATCATAGATGATCTTAAAGAATAAGATTTGACTTAAGATGTCAAGAAAGATTCCGTGAGAATCTTACTTGAAGAATCAGAAACTCGTGTCAAAAGAGAAGTTCGACAAGAGGAAGTTAGAGATCCACCAAGTACAAGAAGACCTCAGATAATAAGATGCATGTCTGCAAGATAAGAAGATTATCTAATTACATCATATAATATGGTTGATTATGAAGGTGCAACTGAGGCATTGGAGGATTCGAAATGGGTGAAAGCAATGAACGGAGAAGAGAAGTTCGTCAATGGCAACAACACTTGGTCACACGTCAAATTGCCTCAAGGCAAGAAGGAAAACGATATGAAGTGGGTATACAAGGTGAAGTTAAATCCCAAAGAGGAAGTAACTTGACCCAAAGTAAGGCTTGTGGTGAAAAGATTTCTTTAGAAAGAAGGAATTGACGTCGATGAAATTTTTGCACCTGTGGCTAGAATCGAAACAATCAGGTTGGTTGTTGGTATATAAAAAATGAACAGTTGGCACATATGCCAGATGGACGTAAAATGTGCATTCTTAAATGGCCCCTTAGACAAAAACGTTTATGTTGCACAACCTGTTGGGTTTGTGAAACATGGTGAAGAGAGAAAGATGTACATGTTGCATAACGTCTTGTATAGGTTGAAACAAACTCCAAGATCTTGGAATAAGAAGATTGATAGTTTTCTAAGGGAGAAGGAACTTGTGAAGTGCATAACTGAACATGAATTATATGTAAAGAAGAAGCAATAATGAATTTCTTATACTATGTCTCTATGTAGATGACTTGTTAATAACAGGTAGCTGCAATAAGGGGATCAGAGACTTCAAAGGTGATCTCAGGAAGACATTTGAAATGTCTGATCTGGGTGACATTTCATATTTCATTGGCATCAAATTCTACAAGATTAGTAGAGGTTTAATGATGCATAAAAGAAGATATGTAGGAGAAATTCTCAAGATATTTGATATGGAAGAGTGCAACTCGATTTCAACACCTGCAGAACAAAAAATGCAATTATCGAAAGATACAAAAGAAGATGATGTCGATCCAACCTAATACATAAGACTTATTGGGTCATTAAGACATATTTGTCATATGAGGCCTCACTTAGCATACAATGTAGGTGTAACACCCCAATTCTACCCCAAGTAATTAAACAGAAAATCAGAGTTTAAAATTTTCCAACATAATCAGGATGTCACACTTTTCAACTTAAACACATAAACCTGTCATTCTTACTCAAAAGCAGATACATAACACTTTAAATATGTGAAACAAACACAGCACATAAATATAGTCTTCATAGCACAAACCAACTTTATTAATCGCGCATCGAATTCATAATAACTTTCCACGTAAGATATATCATCTTTTGAATCATAAAACAACATCAACACAATAAACTCCTCAATCAACGACATAAAATTCAACATTAAAATGGCAAAATAAGACAAGTGTTCATTTCCCCTGAGTGCTACGTATCAGAGCAACGACACCAAACTTGAACTAAAAGCAGTAGCAACTACTCCTCCTGGTTACCTGCACGTTACCAATATAAAGGCAACAGCGAAACAAATGAAAGAGTGAGATATCAAACTATATAATTAAGATCATGATAAATAATATATAGTTAGAATTATATAAAAATCGCTATTTTTTCCATCTCACAACCAATCAACAACAAACACAATTTAACCACACAACAACATAATTATGCACTATAGTATGAAACTTGGACAAATGCAGATGCATGTGGTACCATCGGAGTAAAACTCCCAACTTAAAAATATGTCAAATTACCGAGGCATTAACAAGGTATAAGCCTTCAACTTCAACTTTTGCCAATCCAGGCCAACATGGGTGAGCATAGCTCCAACTTAATAAAATGCAATGTAGGCGACTATCATGTATGGCATACAACAACAACATACACAACAAGAATACTTAGAACAACAAACAACTTTCAACATTGGCTAGTAAGTCTGGAATAAAACTTATCCATATTTAGGACGACAACCAACTTTATTCAATTATACCTACAATTCAATGCATTCAACATAAATTCAACAAAAAAAACACACCACAATGGCCTACTAGAGTATACGAACCATTCCCTCAATTCCTCCAAATTCCGGTTAATTGGTTGTACCGCTTACAACTACCAACACACTAATCGGATCTGTTTTTAATTAATTCCGGTATCATTAATTCCACTTTATTCCTAGTTCTTATTGTTCCTATGATCAATTGCTATTGCCATAACTCCGTCATTGGATTCCATACTATCACTATTATGGTTCTACTAGTCTACTAATTTCCAATATGTTACTTCAATTATCGGGACTAATTTCCTTACTAATTCACAAGTATTATTTTACTCAAGGCATCCTATCAGAATTACTTACAATAGCTAACCATTATGGACAAAATTCAAAATCAGAAAATATATCCAAAATTTGCACAGTACGCGCCGCGAACCTATCTTTGCGCCGCGACTTTAGCAGGAACTCAGTTAGCGCCGCGTCCACCCGTTAGCGCCGCGAAATGAACGTAACTCAGTGGGATTTTCTGCGTTGCTAGCATCTTCCTCATGCTCTTTTTCCCAATTTTTGGCACCCAAATCACTTACAGACCAAAACGATTCAGTACAACGTAATAACAACATAATGAATCAAACCAAACCAACATATGCCAATTCATACAACCAATTTCATAGATTATCAAGCAACAATTCGCAATTAATTTGACAACAACAAGACACAAAACAAGAAAAAACTATAAACCCCATCCCACATATCATCCATCATGTTCCAAATTATAAAGCAAGAACCCCACCCTTACCTGGTGAATCGAAGGTTGATTTGCTCTACGATGGAAATTCTGACCTAGCCTCAAGGTTGCAACTTCTACCTATCTCTTGTTTTTCCCAAATTCTTTCTCTTCTACTCATAAACCAACAACCTGATTTCAATTCTATTTTCCTTAAAATATTATTATTATTATTATTATTATTATTATTATTCTCATTGGGCTTACTAGTCTATACCCCCACTTTACTACAACCAACACAACAACATAGCCCACTTACTAATAATTTTTACAATTCTAATATTATTAATATTATTCATACAACTGTTTACAGTGATTTCTGGTAAACAACCGCTAGTCTTCCAATTATCAATTATTATTGGTTACTTGCAGGATCGACTAGATTGATCCTAGGACACATGTGTCATAACTCATTTCTATGTTCATACCCATTATCTTGATAAATTTATATTGTATGTTAATGTAGAATGTAAGATTCTTAAGAGATCTCTCTAAGATTGTCTATAGAAATATACTGACTGAATGTATAAAAGGAGGGCTTCGAATTAAACTTTAAGATTTAACACTTGAATGTAAAGATAAAGAGTTTCTGAGAATATAAAAGTTTCTGGAAATATAAAGTGTTTGAATGAAAGAACAAAGTAAAAGTGGGGTTTCTAAAGAGATAAATGTGTTTGAAAGCAAGTAAAACAAGAACATGAAAGGAAATCGAAAGATTCTAAGAGTAAAAGTACTGTAAAAGTGAAAGGAATATAAAAAGACTTGGATTTAAATTATAAAGAATTATGATGTTCAGTACGTACATTTTGTCTTCTGACTCGTTTCCCTTAAGTCACGGTAATTTGAGTGTTTTGAGATTTTTTAGTACACGAATGAACACACCAATTCTAACATAAAGACACCTATTTATAGCATCCTGACCCTAACGGTCATACTATAGAATCATGCCACGTTTGAAGTATGCAGACTTCTTACGTTTACTGACTTCCATGCGTCTTCTAAGAATGACGCTCTTATTTGAAATTCGAATCCTATGCCAGCGAAATACTCCTTGCCTTTTCGATTCGAATTTGTAAATAATCTGCCTGGACCGCTCCAATTCTTATACATTGCATAAAAGAACTCTTTACATCTAACCACTAAAAAATGCCAGATCGAAGTCCATCACTTATTACTAGAAATCGAAGAGTCCTTTAGAACAATGGTTCTATATTTCCAACCAATATTCATCATTAATACCAACCTTTTATGCGTTTATTCGAAGTATCCTTTTGATATCCAACCGCTTCTTTATTCGAAATTGATAGCTAATAAATTGCCCCTCAAGAACATGTATTTCGATAGATATAAAGAAATACTTGTTTTTGAATTTACTCATGCAATTTCGAAAACATCAAAACTCATGATGACTATACTGCACACGATGTCAGAGTAAGTGTCCAACTTTCTGCAAAATGTCCAATCACCATACCTAAACGTGCAATCACAGCAGTAAGAGCTAATAATTAGCAGCAAAACGTCACTTCCCTAGAAAGTTTAAAAATCCACCTTTTCCCTTTCCAATAAGGAAGTTACACGTATTCCACTTTTCCCAAAGGTCAAAAAATCTTTAAACCGTTGAGGAATGCTATAAAAGTACTTCATCTTCTAAAATCAAACTTTTCCAAACTCTCTCAACCTTCAGACAACCCAGATTTCTCATTTTCAGAAAAACCTTTAATTTCCACAATGTCTTCTCCTTCAACGCCATCTCCTTCATCCAAGAAATCTGGAAAACCTAAACAAGCTCCTTCTTCCAGTCTCAAACTAGCAAGTAAGATTATCAATCTTGATAATCAGGAGTTCATCTCAAGTCCCAAACTCACTCAAGAACAGAAGGCCATCTATGCTTCCCAGGTAATCATTCCCACTATTGTTCTTGAGAAAACCCTAGGGGTTATGGGTCCCTTGATTTCTACAGAACGTCTGGAAAAGACAAAGGGATTTTTTCCCGCTTATTCCGAAACAAAACCCATTGTTAATAAATCTATTCCTTTGAAATTTAAGGAAGATGAATCGGTTGTTAAGTTGTCAAAAACCCTAGAAAAAACCTGTGAAACGGGAACGTCAAAGCCCATGAGGGATGTTTTTAATATGGACTATGTCACTGGGAACTTTAAGCCCTTTCGTTCATGTCCCTCATCAGATCAACTATATCAAGATTGGCTTTCGAAAGTTGAAAATAGGAAATCCCAGGAATGGGAAAATATAGGCATCTTGAACCTGATTCGAATGTCAAAACTAGGATTCAGTTATAGCCAACCCTTCTTGCTAGCCTCTCTGTACTTCTGGGACAATACCTATAACATTTTCCATCTCCCTTGTGGAATGTTGACACCTACATTTTTCGATATCGCTGCTATCACTGGACTCTCCCCTATTGGAGAAACTTTTGATCCAAATGAGGGTGCAGATAACCTTATCGATTTCGATGTCAAGAATGCCAACTTTTCGAAGTACATCAATTTCTACCATTCTGCTGAAGAGGAAGTTTCTGAGGTCGAACATATAGCTTTCCTAGCTCTGTGGTTATCAAAATACGTCTTTTGCAGCAAGTCTCTACAAGTTGCGAGCAGATTCATTACTCTAGCGAACCAACTTCACCATGGTCGAAGGGTGCGCATTAGTGAATTACTGCTGAAAAGTCTATATGAAAGCATAGGTGCTGCAGTTTCGAAACTAAAAACTTATGAAGCTGGCACTAATCTGCTTCTCGTTGGCCCTTTTTGGCTACTACAACTTTGGTTAAATGCTACTTTCGAGTCATCTCTTTCGACCTTTGGGATAATCAATGAAGACACGAGGGTTTCTCCAGCCAGTTGGCCGTATCATCGAAGTTTCTCCATCCTCTTCGATCTCCTGCCCGTCCCACATAATTTCTCTATCCCATTGGAATCCATTAGGACGGAGGGTTAAAGAATAGTAAGCGTTTTCATTTGGCTCGAAATATTCTTCAGGCGGGTGACATGGCCCTATGTTGGCCATATTTTGATCGAAGTTTCTTTTGTCCACATTGTTGATCTCTGTCATATAGTAACTTTGGTCTGCTTCTATGTTTTTGACAATTCCATCGTATCTCCACAACACCAATCTTTGATGCATCGAAAAAGGCACTGCGCCAATTCCATGAATCCATTCCCTGCCAAACAACAGATTGTAGTTTGTCTTCACAACAATGGCCATAAACATTGTTGGTCTTGTGAGGGAACCAACTGTTAAGTTAACTTGTATTACTCCCAAAGTCTTACCAACCTTTCCTTCATAATTCGAAAGCACCATGTTGTGAGGTCTAACATCTGAATCATGCATGCCTATCCTTTTTAACATGAAGCGGGGCATCAAATTAACAGCAGCTCCACCATCCACCAGCACTTTGTTCACACCATATTGCTCCACTTTTGCCCTGATGAATAAGGGTTTTAGATGGTTCTTCATTCCCTCATCTGGCTTCTCGAAGAAAGCATTTTGCTCCTCGACCGTTCCATTGTTCATCACATAATAACACACTGGCCTATGTCTGGCCATTTCGTCCTCATCAGTCTCTTCACCAGTGTAAACTTCTGTATCCTGATTGTACTCACAGGGTAGCACCGAAACTACATTTCAGTTTGCATTAAAGAAGGATTCCCCCTCTGATTCAAAGTCATCAGTCATCAAGTCCTCCTCGTTTGCAGCCACCTTTTGTTCCTTATTTTCTTCAGCGTCTTTTTATGGTGAAAAAATCCTCCTGGACACTGGGGGTTTGCCCCTAGTCTGGGTCACTGATGCTGGATTATTGGTACTGGATTCTCCTATCTCCATGGGCTTCGAATCCCTTTCAGCCTTTTTGTTTCTCTGGTGTCTGCACCACTGAGAGCGAGACATTGGATTTTTGCCTTTGTAATTCTCCAATCTTATTTCTTCCTTCCTGTTTGAATTGAATTGCTTCTTGTAAGTCATCGCAGTCCTGCCTCCTTGGCCATAGCTTCGCCACTTTCCTTTTCCCTTATCAACCTTCACCTGTAGCCATCTGTCAGTGGGGATTTCTGCAGGTAGTTTGAAGGAAACTGTCTTTGCTCCCCTGGGATAAGGGCTATCTGGCCTCCTTGGCATGGTTTTGCCAGTGTTAACAGGATTCGAAGGCATTCTACCTTGATGCCCCCAGCCTGATGCAAACGGAATTCTCTCGAACGCTTCAGATATTTCTTTATCACATACCGCTGCACATATGGGACATATTAGACACTCTGTTCCAATCTTGTGGCAACGAACCAAGAATTCAAGCAGACTCTCATCAGCTTTTGGGTAAACTCTGTACAGTTGGTTGTCTTGCCTCCAGTTGACCCCTGTTCTTTCGCGCTGGGCCCTTTCGAACTCAGCAGCAGCAATTCTGGGGTTGTAGATGATGCTGCACCTTGGGCACAACAACTTATCATGGTTTTTCTTATGGTAGTGGAAGAGATATTCGCGCAAGCTCGCGTCTTTTCTAGGTAAGTTCACCCTTCTTTGCTCTCTCTCTTTTTCCAAACAGCGTTCCACTTCTTCCATTTCAGTGTTGGGCTGTTTGAAATCCACCATGTTCACTCCTAGCGTCTGTCCATCAGAAATTTTAACCTCTTCGAACTTCATCCTGAGACCCTCAGTGGCCTCAGTTAATTTTTTTGTCAGCAGCCAATTGGCCATCAGCAGCCTTTATTGCTTCACTTAGTATCTTTGCTTTGAGCACTTTTGGGAGGCCATCAATAACCTCTCTTTCGTTGATGATCAAGATGAAGTCCCCTTCCTCTTCGAATTCCACTTTCGATTCAACTTTACTCTCAGCAATCTCTACTACATTGATGTCCAGAGGTTCAACATAGTTAGTCTCCTTCATCAGCAACGGATCTGTATCAACTTTCATTGGATTCTTCCCTTTGTCTGAGAACTTCAGCCTGTCATCTTTGATTGCGTTTTGTATCAGATCCCTGAAAAGAAAGCATTGTGAGGTTTTATGGCCTAAAAAGTTGTGAAATTTACAAAAACCCATCTTCTTCCTTTGTTCCAACGAAGGAATCTTAAGGTTAGGAGGAACTATTAACTGGCCATCTTTAACAAGCAGATCAAATATTTCATCACATTTAGTTATATCGAAAGTATAGATTTTCTTAGGGAATTTATCATTCCTTTCATTTTCGACAGGATCCTTTCCATTGGAAGGAAGCAAAACTTTGCAAGCATAAGGGGGTGCTTGTAACACGGTGAACTGACTTTTTTAGTGTTTGTATCGCAAATGTGCGGATAGCAAGAGTCGCCACCGACTTTTATTTTTATCCAATTAAGGGAAGGTAAAAGTACAGAAAAAGACCTTCGTTTAGATTCTGAGTTCGGGAGAATGGTTATGAAAAGGGAAGGTATTAGCACCCCTTTCCATCCGTAGTTATCTACGGGCTCTTAGTTGCTCTAGATCACCTTTTAAAATTGCTTTCTGTGTGTTTGACAAAAATGTTTTGAAAAAAGGCATTTCGCTTTGACTTTGTAATGACTCATGTAGGAGTGTATACAAGGTGTTCGGAAATGTTTTGTTTTGAAAAGAGTTTGAACTTTGAAAAAGTGTGAGGTGTGAAAAGCATTTGGTTTAGAGCAAGCAACTAAAAGACTTATTACCCACTCATAATTGGTCGTTTTCGTACTTCTACGTTCCTTTAGAATAGCGCTAGCCGTACCATTAGTTAGTAGGTAGCTCCATTCGTTGGATGTAAGCGGGACATTCGAAGGGACATCGGATGGTCATAGAAGGCAACTTGTAGGAAGTATCCTAGCACATTCGAAGGGACTATCATCATTTTTCGTAGGCGACATTCGAGGGTCGAGATCATGTATTCGGAGGCGACATCGTGGGTCTTATGATCTTTGTATCGAAGGGACTATGATGATTTGTTTGGAAGGCAACGGTGCTAGAATACCTCTACGTTCGAGGGACATGACCATTTGTGATTCGCAAAGGCAACGAGAGAGAATTACCCTAAGGGGTGCGTGTGTGAAAGAAGTGTGTTGATTTCAGATATTTTATCTTGAAAATTAATGGGCTAAGTTCATTATTATCTTGCCATACACGCCTAGTTACTAGCAATTTATAGGGTGCGGAAATTAAAATGCGGAATGTAAAGATGCGGAAAGGTAAATGTCCTACGCTATTACATGGCTTTGGGGCAGATACATAATTTAAAATGCGGAAGATAAAAACCTAATTTAAACTATTACATCCCATGAGCAGTTACATAATTGAAAAAAAAATGATAAAGAAAGAATCGTCTGAATCGGATCAACCTGTACAAGAAAAAGAAATCGGAAAATGCAATATGAATCGAACAAGAGAAAAAATGTTAGAAAAATGCAAGTTTTAAAATAAGAAAAATATGACATGCTGGAAATAAGATAAATATGCTAAAATAATTTTTTGGGATTTTTTTAGATGCAATTTAATAATTAAAAATGAATTAAAAGTGATTAAAATGCAAAATTATGAATAAAAATAAATATGCATGCAAAATTGTATTTTTTAATTTATTAAATTAAATAAAGATTTTATGAAAATAATGCAAAAAAGAAAATAATTTTTTGATGGTTTTTTAATGCAGAAATAAAATTATTAAAATAATTGAAATAACATGAAAATATTAAAGTATGAAAAATATGAAAATATGCAAGTTTTGGAAAAAAGAAATGCAAAACCGGTGCCCATAAGGATCGAACTCAGGACATGGGAGAGGATCCAGGAACAGTGAGCGCTCTAACCACTAGGCCACGTTGCGTCTGATGTTTGAAAACGAAGTGAGTGGGATCAAAACACGCGTCGTCCCCTGGCTTCCTCCCGCTCGCGCCAGACTTCATCTTCCTCGTTTCAAATTTTTGAAAAGCCTGCGTCGGCCATGGTTCGACGCTACATCCCTGGCAAAAATCAAAAATCCAGCATACATAATATAAATAAGTTCCAAGGCCATGGTTCGATTCAGGACATCATTCCGGATGCAATGGTATAGGTCTCATGGTCCAATTTTTCCATTTAAACAAAGCCCTAATTCGAACTCAGAAACCCTAGCTATGGTATATCACGATTCAGGCCATGGAAACACGATTGGCTTACCCAGATCGCTTGCAAACTTGATTCTAAACATGAACAAACAATCAAAACAGGTTAATAATGCATGAATGATGAAAATCGATTTTGAAAGAAACTTGACAAACCGAAATCGTGTTTGATGAATTCTTGATGGTTTTGAATGATGTAAGAGTCTGGATCGACTCAGAACAACCCAAGGAATGCAATGGAATCCTCAAAAGCAATTGAAAGTGGCTGGATCGATGGCTGCTAGTAGCTTGTAAGTCACAGATTTCTTGAATTAGGTTAGGGTTCTTAGAGCAATTTTTCTGTTTTTTCTTGATAGGTATGCATCATGTATTTATACTGGATGGATTTGGGATGGTTTTTGGCAAGAATCAATCAACATTCAATGTAAATCAAATTTGATTTTTGTATAAAATCAAATTTTCAAAACTTGATTAATTTCCAATCCAATCTTGCCATATTGATCAAATTTCGAAATTTGCTGGCCTTTGTGGGTTACTTGAGTCTCAAGGAAAGAATAAAAATCAATCTTCCAATTAATTTTGATTTTATACTTTATTTTTAAATTTAATTTGCATTTAAATGAATAAATTACAAATTAAATAGAAAAATAAATCAAAAATTCGTGGCATTGGGCTTGGATATTCCTAATTGTATGAGGAATAAGTTTGGATGAAGAAAAAGCAAGCCCATATGCAAAAAATTTGATTTTTAGAAGTATCTCTCTTTGTGCATTCTTTCAAAATTGCCCAACTTGTGAATGGTGTATCTTGCTCAATTTTCCACATTTTTGAGTGTTCTTGGACTTTTTGGAAATATCTAAGAGTCCTCTAACCAACCTTTTTGGTCTCATCTCAATTGGAGTTTCCATGCTCAATATATCTTCAAAACAAAAAGTTGACTTTTTGTTGACTTTGAAAATGACCTGTAATGTTTTGAGCCATACCTCTCAAATGAAGCATTTTTTGGACATTCTTGTGAGACATGAAGTTGTAGAGAATTGAATTTCCTTCAAAACAAGAGGTGGTGGAAAAATTTCTAAGAAAGTATGAGAAAGTTATGATCAGTCAAAGTTCAGTTGACTTTTCACCTAGAAACCCTAATTTAGAAAGTTTGACTTTTGAGCAAATCTTGAGTTTTCTTGATGAATCATGATCAACCCTTGATCAAATGATGAATGTAACTTCAAAATGAGGATGTTGACCCAAAATTATGAAGTTTGACTGTATGTTGACCACAGTTGACTTTTTGTCCAATCTTGATTTTCAACCATCTGAGCAATTGTCTGAGGAAACTTGACTTGTGAAGCTTGAAACTTGACATGGAGAATCTTTAAATCATATGAGAAGGCATGAATACCATTGGAGATGTTGGAAGTCCATCTTGATCTGAGAATCAACAAACCCTAGTTTGGGTTGATTGTCTAGGAGAGGGTTTGTCTGATCAACCCTTGAGGAATCCTTGAGTATAGATGTATGGAATACCTTGAGAAGATGGAGGGAAAATTTTGGGGTATGACAGTGCTTCCTTCAGTTCTGCAAGATCTATTTCGAACTGATCAAAATCATAAGGGTCTTGAGAATCATCTATGTTCTCCCCTTCAGCCTCTATGTAGGCTACTCTCTCTTTCTTATGATTTTTACTAGCCCTAGCCTTTTCAGCTTTTAATCTTTCGACCTGACGAACTCTGTCTGCTAGTTGGGCCATATCTCTAAGATACTGCGTGTCCAATTTCTTTCGAATGGAATAATCTAGGCCCCCCGCGGCCATTTCGACCAATTCGTGTTCAGGAACTATTGTGAAGCATCTAGATTTTAACTAACGAAACCTATTCAAATAATCATCTATTGGTTCCGTGAATTTTCTCTTAATGCTTGCTAACTCTTTCAGACTAATTTTAGACTGACCCATATAAAATTGTTCATGGAAAAGTCTCTCTAAATAAGGCCATGTGTCCACAGATTCAGGGGGAAGGGTGGTGAACCAAGTGAAAGCGTTCTTCGTTAGAGAACTTGGGAAGTATTTTATCCTAAGATTTTCATTATTTGCTATATCTCCTACTTCGGTTAAATATCTTGCTATATGTTCCACTGTTGATTCACTCGTGTCTCCAGCAAACTTTGTAAATTTAGGGACTTTAAAGCCCCTGGGTAATTCTGTTTGCAGCACATAGTCTATAATGGGAGATGTGTAATTTGGCCTCCTAAATCCTGAATTTAAGCCATTCTGGGCCATTATTCTTTTGATCATGGTGGTGAGGTTATTTTCTGCCACTAAATTGTCATTTCTAATTCTATGAATAATTTCGTCTGCATTCTGGTCCCTATTTACCATCATTATTGGTCTAGGCAGTTCGTCCTGAACTTCCTGAACTTCCTGGTGCCTTAATCTTGCCCCTATATTTGTCTCTTCGACCACTTGTATAGGGGGTCGAATCTGTTCGATTGTGGGTTCTTCATTTCAAATCACCACTGGGTTTTGCCTACATCTTGCAGGCGCATCAGGGCACCAAAGAAATCTGCTATTCTTGCCATCTGGGCTGCATTTTCTTGGTTCGTTCTATTTATGTTCTGGATTAGGGGACCAAAAATAGCATTCATTTCACGGGCTAGGATTCCTACCATATCATGATTACTATAATCCATCTGTTGCCTAAGCGCTGCCTAACTATTAGTTGTAAGGGTAGGCAACTAGGCAAAGTTTCCTAGATTCTGGGGATTTGTACCCAAATTGTTCATTCCTGAACCAGACCCTTGGACTGGGGACAAAGTCGATGCATTATGTAAACCTGCCATAAACGAAATTGGCATTCCATATGGAGGGTTTCTGGGCCTCACGGGCTCAAAGCCTGGAGGCCTAGTGGGGGTCGAATACTGTTGATTCCCTACATGTGGCACAGTTTGCATTGAGGACACGTTTGATGGCATTTCTAATGTATTTACTGGGACCGTATTCGAACTGCCAATAGGGATGGTATTGGATGCATCAATCGAACTTGAAACGATTGTTGCAGCCCCCTGTGGGGGATTTTCCCCCTATCTTGGTTAGTCGTGTTAACCATTGTTTTAGTACGTTGTCTTTCGGGTATATGTGGATTATTGTTCTTTATTTTGCCGCTTCGAAGGTTCATATAACGGCTCCAAACTCAGAAGATCTTAAAATTTTCGAACAGGTTTGATAAAATTTTGTTACGACACTGTCCCACCAGGTGTGCCAATTTGTTTACAGTGATTTTTGGTAAACAACCGCTAGTCTTCCAATTATCAATTATTATTGGTTACTTGCAGGATCGACTAGATTGATCCTAGGACAAATGTGTCATAACTCATTTCTATGTTCATACCCATTATCTTGATAAATTTATATTGTATGTTAATGTAGAATGTAAGATTCTTAAGAGATATCTCTAAGATTGTCTATAGAAATATACTGACTGAATGTATAAAAGGAGGGCTTCGAATTAAACTTTAAGATTTAACACTTGAATGTAAAGATAAAGAGTTTCTGAGAATATAAAAGTTTCTAGAAATATAAAGTGTTTGAATGAAAGAACAAAGTAAAAGTGGGGTTTCTAAAGAGATAAATGTGTTTGAAAGCAAGTAAAATAAGAACATGAAAGGAAATCGAAAGATTCTAAGAGTAAAAGTACTGTAAAAGTGAAAGGAATATAAAAAGAGTTGGATTTAAATTATAAAGAATTATGATGTTCAGTACGTACATTTTGTCTTCTGACTCGTTTCCCTTAAGTCACGGTAATTTGAGTGTTTTGAGATTTTTTAGTACACGAATGAACACACCAATTCTAACATAAAGACACCTATTTATAACATCCTGACCCTAACGGTCCTACTCTAGAATCATGCCACGTTCGAAGCATGCAGACTTCTTACGTTTACTGACTTCCAAGCGTCTTCTAAGAATGGCGCTCTTATTTGAAATTCGAATCCTATGCCAGCGAAATACTCCTTGCCTTTTCGATTCGAATTTGTAAATAACCTGCCTGGACCGCTCCAATTCTTATACATTGCATAAAAGAACTCTTTACATCTAACCACTAAAAAATGCCAGATCGAAGTCCATCACTTATTACTAGAAATCGAAGAGTCCTTTAGAACAATGGTTCTATATTTCCAACCAATATTCATCATTAATACCAACCTTTTTATGCGTTTATTCGAAGTATCCTTTTGATATCCTTTTTATGTGTCATAACTCATTTCTATGTTCATACCCATTATCTTGATAAATTTATATTGTATGTTAATGTAGAATGTAAGATTCTTAAGAGATATCTCTAAGATTGTCTATAGAAATATACTGACTGAATGTATAAAAGGAGGGCTTCGAATTAAACTTTAAGATTTAACACTTGAATGTAAAGATAAAGAGTTTCTGAGAATATAAAAGTTTCTGGAAATATAAAGTGTTTGAATGAAAGAACAAAGTAAAAGTGGGGTTTCTAAAGAGATAAATGTGTTTGAAAGCAAGTAAAATAAGAACATGAAAGGAAATCGAAAGATTCTAAGAGTAAAAGTACTGTAAAAGTGAAAGGAATATAAAAAGACTTGGATTTAAATTATAAAGAATTATGATGTTCAGTACGTACATTTTGTCTTCTGACTCGTTTCCCTTAAGTCACGGTAATTTGAGTGTTTTGAGATTTTTTAGTACACGAATGAACACACCGATTCTAACATAAAGACACCTATTTATAGCATCTTGACCCTAACGGTCATACTATAGAATCATGCCACGTTTGAAGCATGCAGGCTTCTTACGTTTACTAACTTCCACGCGTCTTCTAAGAATGACGCTCTTATTTGAAATTCGAATCCTATGCCAGCGAAATACTCCTTGCCTTTTCGATTCGGATTTGTAAATAACCTGCCTGGATCGCTCCAATTCTTATACATTGCATAAAAGAACTCTTTACATCTAACCACTAAAAAATGCCAGATCGAAGTCCATCACTTATTACTAGAAATCGAAGAGTCCTTTAGAACAATGGTTCTATATTTCCAACCAATATTCATCATTAATACCAACCTTTTTATGCGTTTATTCGAAGTATCCTTTTGATATCCTTTTTATGTGTCATAACTCATTTCTATGTTCATACCCATTATCTTGATAAATTTATATTGTATGTTAATGTAGAATGTAAGATTCTTAAGAGATCTCTCTAAGATTGTCTATAGAAATATACTGACTGAATGTATAAAAAGAGGGCTTCGAATTAAACTTTAAGATTTAACACTTGAATGTAAAGATAAAGAGTTTCTGAGAATATAAAAGTTTCTAGAAATATAAAGTGTTTGAATGAAAGAACAAAGTAAAAGTGGGGTTTCTAAAGAGATAAATGTGTTTGAAAGCAAGTAAAATAAGAACATGAAAGGAAATCGAAAGATTCTAAGAGTAAAAGTACTGTAAAAGTGAAAGGAATATAAAAAGAGTTGGATTTAAATTATAAAGAATTATGATGTTCAGTACGTACATTTTGTCTTCTGACTCGTTTCCCTTAAGTCACGGTAATTTGAGTGTTTTGAGATTTTTTAGTACACGAATGAACACACCGATTCTAACATAAAGACACCTATTTATAGCATCTTGACCCTAACGGTCATACTATAGAATCATGCCACGTTTGAAGCATGCAGGCTTCTTACGTTTACTAACTTCCACGCGTCTTCTAAGAATGACGCTCTTATTTGAAATTCGAATCCTATGCCAGCGAAATACTCCTTGCCTTTTCGATTCGAATTTGTAAATAATCTGCCTGGACCGCTCCAATTCTTATACATTGCATAAAAGAACTCTTTACATCTAACCACTAAAAAATGCCAGATCGAAGTCCATCACTTATTACTAGAAATCGAAGAGTCCTTTAGAATAATGGTTCTATATTTCCAACCAATATTCATCATTAATACCAACCTTTTTATGCGTTTATTCGAAGAATCCTTTTGATATCCAACCGCTTCTTTATTCGAAATTGCCAGCTAACAACAACTTAATTCAATTAATCACCCTATAATCATATAATAACTTAAATTGACTTTCTACAATATTAATAATTATTCAGAAAAATATACGAAAATATTAAATTAAATAAATAATTAAATAATTCAGGTGTTACAGTAGGTATGGTAAGTAGTTTCATGCAGAATCTAAAGGTATCACACCTAGCAGTAACGAAGAGGATACTGAGGTATCTGAAAGGAACTCTCAACTATGACATTTTATTTCCTGCAACTGATAAAGGAAAAGAATTCAAGTTAGTGGGATACATTGATTCGAGTTGGTGTAGTGATGCCGAGGATAAAAAATACACAACAAAATATGTGTTTATGCTAGGTGGTTCACCATTTGCTTGGAGTTCAAGAAAGGAATCAATAGTGACATTACCATCATACGAAGAAAAATACACAGATGCTTTTATTTGTGCATGTCAAGAAACATGGATGGTGAACTTGGTTGAAGAAATCACAAGTAAAAATCATGGAGCAATTACCATGAAGATCGACAGCATGTCAACTATCAACCTGACGAAGAATCTCATAACACATGGTCAAAGCAAGCACATCAAAATGAGGTTCCACTATCTCTGAGAGCATGTAGCAGATGAGAAGATGAACTTGGAACACTGCAGAACTAAGAATCAGATTATAGATATCACGATGAAAGGTTTACTGATCAAAGTATTCAGAAGACTAAGAACTTAGACATAATGAATTAGGTCGTGTGTTGAATGTGTAATTCCTTGTGTCGAAATAAGATGTTGCTCGACACAAGGTGTGTCGAATTAGCTTAGTTTAAGAGATTCAAAGTTTTAGTCAGTTGTTAGTTATTGAAGTGTCGAAGCAGGTGGCTTCACACATGATTTCGACTAAAACCTATTTTAGCAAGTGTAACTGCATTAGGTTAAGTTGTTATTTTGGGATTTTATAATTTTGGATTTTTTAGCTTAGGAAGCAAACAAGCTCAATTATATATTGTGGGAGAAACCCCTATTGTTGTATCTCATTGTATTCATAGAATTTTGCAGCTGCAAAATGAATAAAATTTTCTTTAGTTTGTGGGCAGAGAGAAACATTGTAGAAACCCTAATCTTTTTTCTTCTTAGATTTCTTTTTCTTTTTATTATCATTGTGTGGTGATAACAATCTTGTTCATCAAAATTGATAAAATTCATCAAAAATAGACGTGGAAATCACAATATTAGGTAGAAATTAAAATATTACTATAGAATAAAAAACAATATTTTAAAGTAGTTGAATAGAAATTATTAAGAGATAAGATAGACATAGAACTAACAGATCACATAAGACCAATGTAATTTTTATGAAATAAAACAAAAGAGATGTTATTTAATTAAAATTTTTTGATTAAACATAATTTTGGAATTTTAAAATAAATATAAAAAGTGAGTCTTATATAATTAGAAGAAGAATTATTTTAAATAAAAATGTGAATTCAGTCTCATTGAAGAATTACAAAAATAGATTACAAAGCCAATCATTTTCGGCATACACCTAAAATGGCTATCAATCGAAACTCAAAGGTACATGATTAAAAGAATTATGAGTTGTTGAGCTGGTAATTCAAAGCTTTCACATCATTTGTCTAAGATCTACATCAATTATTCCAATAGAAAGTTTTGGTTGATAATATTCATCAGTATCTACTTCTTCAATTTCCTGCATAGTACATTGATTGTGAAAACTATCAATATCATGTAATCATGTAACAATATTAATATTCAATATAAAGCTTGCAAGAAAAAAAATACAGTTACCTGAACTACGTCCTCTCCCTTTACGACCCGACCAAAAATAATAAGTTTCTCGTTTAAATCAGGTATTGGTGCGGTTGTGATGAAAAGATCAAATCCTTTGTTGATGTATTTGTCCTTGGAAGTTCCAAGCATGAACGCTTCGTGTTTCATACTATAGTAAATCATCGCAATATTGAGTGATTAAAAAAATTACGTGATTCTCAGGTAGATTATAAGTATAATGGTTTAAGGATATCACAAATATCGAATTGTGAAAACAAAGAATAAGAAAACCTTGTATATTTCTTCCCTCGGAGGTTCCAATCTTCGATAGACCCCGTCCCTTTGTTATGATTTGCTTGAATAACATAGTTCTTAATTACTTGGTGAAAAAGCATTCCCTTGAAGTGCTCCTTTTGACTGAAAAAAGAATTATAGTTAAAGAAGAAAGTTTACTTTACACACCTAACAGTCTTTGAAGGTGTCCAAGACAAACAAACTATACAGAATTTAAAATTTGTCATAACTGAATTGTAGCTTAATAAGACGTCATAAAATATTTATCTTTGTTAAAAAGGAAGTGATATAGAAGAACTCACCATAAATCAATGAATTCATCAACAATTTCAGGAGCACTTTCCTTGTAAAGTTCTATTATTATAGAACCTTTAGAGGTTCTAAAAACCTGTATAACAAGGAACAATTGTGTAGCCATTTCATGAGATGGAATGGTAAAAACTAATTTCAATTAATCTCGAGCATTCTAAACATCGTCGAAAAACCAAACAAACTTACAGCATAACTAGGTAGATCAGATTTCTTCGATTCCACAGAACGATTTTCATCCTACAGAAAAGTAGTTTCCGTAAGAATATCTATAAATATCATTCCAACAATCAATGAATATCTATACCAGTATACCTCAAAGACTGATGTGTGGCTCCCGAATCGAATGGACCAGTATCTGAATGAAGCAAAGAGGAAAAACACAAATATGACAAGAATCAAAGAGTAAAACATCATAAGCATTGGACTCATATGATAAAGTCCCTTCTTTCTTTTGCTTTGTTGCAACAAAGCTTGAGGCTTGATCCTCACCATTTTTAGCCTAATAGAAAAATGAGAGAACGAAGAGAGAAAATGTGAGAGAATGTAGCAAAAAGGGTGGTGGATTTATGAGAAGGAAACAAGAATAGAAAAAGATGAAGAAAGCACATCATGGAAATGTGTACTTGTTTTCCAACATGACAGGAACAACGTTTGAAAGATGTTTTCGCTCTAATTTATGAAGATGAAAAGACATAGCTACCGTTTTGCTTGCAGTGTCGTTTTACCCTTTTTCTTTCCTAAAATGTACGGGCTACTTTGTTTTTGTTTCGATCATATTTGTGAATAACTAACATCCTTCTTCCTACCCCCAACAAACTCATGATAAAAAGTAAATTTTCAAAGCAAAAGTGAGTAACAAATTTTTTGACTAGAAAATTCCAACAAACTCAAATTATGATTTGCTGTGGCATTAATGAACTAAAAGTACATGAAGTTAGGTAGAAACTTAAAGTGTGTTCGTATTATGATATGTGAAGCGGTCCAATAACACAATTAAATTTAGAGGCTAAATTTAAAGAGATTAATTACTGTACACTGTCACTGTAAAATTTTTTACACGGTCAGTGCATCACAACCACCCATTAATATTATTTAATAAATAATTAAATTAAAAATAAAATATATTTTATAATCTAACGATCATGATTTATTGACGGTGTAAAACTTCTTTACGGTATTCCAATTAAATTCAAATTTAAATTATATTCTCACTAGAAAATATGTGTACTTTTTATACGAGATGTGGTATTCATCAAAGAAGGATCCAGTAATCTTTTTTATATAAGTATGCTTTTACTATATATTGGCGAGTTTTATTTCTCCGATTTTGCTAATTTATATGTTTGAATGTTAATCTTATAAATACTTCTCTAAGTGGGACTCCAATCATACGAAACTTCCACTACTATTGAAGGATTACTACTGTAGACTTTATTAGTGGTAGAGCCAAAAATTTTAGACAGTTTGGATAAAAGTTTAAACCGTAAATTACATACGACATAATATATAATATTGCCCTTTTATTTACTAATTTTATACTTATTTTTATGAATTTTTTTCTTGATTTTATCTAAAAATCGACTATAAAGTTAAAAAAAAAAACAAAAAAATAGGAATTGAGTTCGGGCACGTGTCCGGACTCGCTGGACTATGGCTCCGTCACTAGACTTCACTGATCAACTATCTTTTTTTGTTCCCCTCTAAAATAGTGACACATTATGAAAAAATTGTCTTTTTATTTTCAAGAAACTCTACTATAAATTTATCTAATTTCTTAAGTTGTGTTGTCTCAATTGTTTCTTTAAACTGATCTAATCATACTTAGCTTTTACAACCCACGTCAGTGGTAGTCTCCAAAGCAACTCAATCCAAGATTCATCGCAACGCCCCATGTACGCCTCATGTATGATCACCCTTCTAGGAGTTTCAAGATGTCATTGCACTGTAGTAGAAGTTAATGTCACTAGAAGGGAGAGGGTGTTTGATAGTGACCCAGGTTAAATTTTTGTTTTCTATTTCTCAAACAAACTTATCAAACAATATGTGAAGATGATCACAATAGTATTATATAAATATTTGTGTGGGTGCGAGGGTGTATGATTGTGTATAAAATAAGTATAATTACAAAAAGGAAAAGTTTAAGAATAATCACATTAGAGTTTATACTAATTCATTAGAAATTGGTTACTCCAATTTTCTTCTCACTTTGTGAGATTTTTAACTTGACGCTCAATAGCTTGTTTGATACTTTTCTAAAACACCGTATTTTCTTAGAATTAGTAGACTTGCAATGCTATTAAGAAACTTCAACAAACTTACATTATCATGCAAGTTCAAATTGACTCGTGACAAAAGAGTTTATTAAATCTGTGATACGGATATGAAATATAACTCTACAATAAATGTTTGAGAAAAAACACTCTTAGCATTATTGAGAGAATTTTTTATGTTACCCCTTAATTATATTTGACATTTTAAATTTTTTCAATTCACACTTTATCTCTAATTTACTACAAAGGTAATTTCGGACGAAATTTTTGATAGCACCACAAATTTTTGGTAAGCTCCAAATTTCTAAAAACTTATTTGAAATTCCGATATATCGAAAATTTGATATGTCTGGTATTACCTAAATTTCCGGAAGCATATTTCAAAAATACGGTATACTGGAAATTACAAAATATCTGGTATGACCCAAATTTCCGAGAGTGTGTTACAAAAATCCGGTATATCCGAAATTACTTAATATATCTGGTATACCAGAAATTTCATTTCTATATGAAATTTTCGGTATGTATACATATTTTGTTTTTTCAACGGTTGAGCTTTTGCCAATACTTTTGGAGGGTCCTGTTGGTGTAAGCCCTAGAGGCCAATACAGTCCCTAGAATAGTTAGTCTGTTTAATGTAATGTTAAGTGTGAAGATAGACTGATGATCACATCTCACGGATCATGGATAAGGAGTTATCAAGTTTTGACATAGGTATAAATATTAGAAGTGATATTTATACTGGATTGACCCGCTATGAGAATACTACATAGAATGTTATGCAAAGTGTCATAAGTTATTCTCGTGGTGATAAGTGGTGTATACCACCCTTCGACCTGAAACCATTATGGACCCTAGATGTAGAGTCAAGTGCCTTATTGCTGATCAAACGTTATTTGTAACTGGATGACCATAAAGACAGTTGATGAGTACTTCGCAAAGCATGTTGAGGGGCATGAGTGACCTAGATGAAATTTGCCCATCCTGCGTAACAGAATAAATGTCTGAGGGCCCAATATTGAACTAGACAAGGATGACACGATCTATGCCTTGTGTTCAATATAGACATAAGGGAAAAGGGTAATTATACACACAAGTATTATCACGGAAAGGTTTTGTCAGATCACATGACAATTTCGTGACTTGGGTAGCAGTGATGTGTTGCTAGATACCGCTCGCTGTTTATTATGTTAAATGTGATTTAATATAATTGTCAACGACGCGGAAACCTACAGGGTCACACACATAAGGATGGATTAGTGAGAGATAGTGTAAATAAGGAACATCGTACGGTACGGTGTACTTAAGTGGAATACGGAATGTGGTAAGGTACCACATGCTTAAGTGATATATGATACATCATAATGTATGATATTCGTGTGCTTTATTGGGCTTTTAGTTTATAGCCTTTATTGGGCTTTTAGCTTGCAGCCCATACTTGTGATCTTATAAATAAAACCCTTGTGATGAAGCTTTTCATTTTGATGCAAATTCGGTCCTGAATCCCTGCCGAGATTTCGCTCACTCTCTCACTCAAAGCTTCCGTTCGTAAACAGCTAGCACTGTTGATCGGAAGCAACCTGTTCGTGTGGACTGAGTAGAGACGTTGTTCTTCATCAACGTTCGTGATCACAACATCAGAAAACCAAATCGCCACAAGAGGTAAAATTACTCTATCACTGACCATGATCATTCGTAAGGATCACAAAGGAAAATTGTTTTCCGCTGCAAATTTTATGGCGCAATTTTCCTTCAGGTCCTGATTGCACCGACACTTATGTGTGGTCTAGATCGTATAACCATTTGTATAAATAGGGGTTTTATGGTTATTGAGTAACACATCTCAACAACATGCATCTTTCTCAATATCTGATTAAGGCAGAAGTGTATTACAACGACCACAAACCTACTGTTGAATTCAAGCTCCCAGATGGATCTGAGTCCTTTGCCACCTTGAAGGAAACGTTGAACGGTTTGCTGTCTGACTCCGAGAACATAAGGGTGACAAAGATCGAGTTTCAGGAGGATTACATTGGTATAGATGGTTGGGTGAAATACAACCTAATTGAGCTGAAGAATGATGAAGATGTGAAGGCCATGTGGAAACCATTTCGGCGTAGGATAACCAAAGGTCCGATCGAGTTGGACGCGATGATCCGGAGATCTGTTGATGACACCATGAATTGTCTAAAGCGTCCAAGTGAATCTGGTAGTTCCTAGGTTTTCATGTATCAGAATATTGTTTATGTTTGTTGTTTGCCATCTGATGTTTGTTTACTTATTTGAGTTATTTTGTGTTAATTTGTTTTCTTTATGTAATCGAAAGAAAAGGTGCTAGCCAAAAAATATTATGTAATAAATTAGAAGTCTGTTTGTCACAACATACACATATAACACGATAATAAAAATAAAAATCTATACAGGCCCTCCATGGACAATGTCGGTCAACCTAGCTAACCCATAATAAACCTCACCATTAGGGTTCACCAACCCCATGATGTTATCTAATGTAACTGCGATAAGTTGTAGGCGGGTGTCCTGGTCAGCTGTGGGAGAAGGTGGTGGTGGTGGTGGGTCGGGAGAATCTCTGGTACTTGAAGGCCATGGGACGTCAAATGCTGAAGCTAATGGTATGACTCGAGAGTGTATCACACTAAGTAACCACTCAAGGTATCCATACTTGCACTGCCCGGGCTCCTGAACCCTGACAGTTGCATCCATGATCTCACGGGGGAGTTGATGATGTAACTCTAAAACCACCGATCAATGCTACCAGCTAGGGAATGTGAGACCAATCGTGGGATGTCCTGTACATAACCATACTGGCATAAACACCTCTTAGACAATTGTCTAGCCACATAGGTCTCTCATCTAACATGCCCTGAATATAAAGTAGATACATCAAAAGGATGATGAGGGCGATGAGCTGTATACGGTGTCCAGATGACATCATCCAGGGTCAGAGCATCCAACCTCCTCATGTACTCCATCAAACCTTCATGATGGGTCTGTCTAGCCTTCCACCTCTTCGTATATAGGTCTGTAGGCTGAACACGCTACAGCTTTCGATCACAGATGTGAGGGAAGTGCTTGTATATTCAACACTGCATAAATAAAGATAATGAAATTATTATAAGAATACCTAATAATTATAAAAAAATCATCTAATGAATTATAGTATACTTGTAACAGGCTCAAATAACCAGCAAATTGTCTGGTCTCAAGACGGGAAGCAACATCAAGTGTCGTGTACAACATCGTCAAAGATGCCACCCCCGAAGCCCAACATGGAGTGTCTAAGGCACTGAATAGAGACAAGTAACGAACATCAATGTAAACTTCACACTTGTCCGCAAAGAGAGTACATGCCACCAGATGTAGCATGTACGCCCTAGCGGCAGCCTCATACCTATCTGCCTCTGCAAGTGCCTTATAAGTACTCCTCAACCAAGACATGCGAATGTGAAATCCCCGAGTCTCATAAAAATCACGTAGGACATCAACCTCGTCCACCTTTAAAGCATCAGCAACCATGCGCACCGCCGTCGCCTGATCCCTATAATCTGATTTGAAAAACGTACCAGCAATCGAAAGGTGAAAGAGGGCATCCACATCACCAAATGGCACTGTCATCTCCCCAAATGAAAGATGGAACGATAATGTCTTCGGGTGCCACCTCTCAACAAAAGCTGATAGTAGGGAGGCGTCCAACATAGTCAAGGAGCATCCAACAAAGTCCTCTAACTTAAAATCCTCAACTATCTTCCTCACCTGCTCAGGCATCGGAGTCTCGGAGAAGTTCTTCAACTTCGACCCATGAGAAGCGACCTTCAACATTGGATGCTCCTGAAACAAAACAAAAATAAATTAGTATACATCAAATCGTGAAATACAAATAAAAATTAAGCATTAAACCAAACCAATATTACATACCTCCCCATGCCATATCCTATAAGCGACATGGTCAACATAACTCGTCAAAACGGACCTGTCAAAAGGTCCTCCAGAGAAACCACCATCAGTAGACACTGATGGCTCAGTAGATGCAACAATCGTGGTGTCTGTATCAGCACGAGACACCACATTCACTTTCTCCTGAAATGCATCCTAAACCGTCGCCAGAATCTGCACCTACACCGCCTCCTGAACCGGCTCCTTAACTATCCGCTCCTGCATCACCGACTCCTCAATAACCGGCTCCTCAACAACCGACTCCTCAATAACCGGCTCCTCAACAACCGACTCCTGAACCGTCGACTGTGCTATAACTACCTGCTCCACTGTAGGAATAGGAGCATGACTCTCCACCGTAGGAGGCTGATCCTCAACTGCCGTAGAAGCTCTTGAAGTTCGTCGGCGAGGTGCACAAAACCCTGACAAGGCCTGCTCAACCATCCATTTTCGGTGAGAACCGGTCGGACGACGGCGTTCGACATGCATCTTTGAGGCCTACGCCTCATCAGCTGCTCGAGCCATGACATCGACTCGATCAGTAGTCCTGCCGAAATAGAATCATCTCTAGCTCTAGTCCTCACTGCAAGCAAAATTAAAAATCATAACAAACATATATATTTTTGAAAAAATAGAAAATGTCGGAAATTTTGAAATTTCCACTATCGAAAGTGTACCGGAAATTTCAGGATTTCCGGTATCATTATCAAATGATAATACCATAAATTTTAAAATTTCCGATGTGAAAATATCGGATATTTCATAATTTATGGTAGGCGATACCGGAAATTATGAATATGATGTACGAAATACCCGAAATTTCCCCAAAAATACCGTAAATCTTATTTGATTTTGTGAAATATTCAGTATCGCCATTAAATTTTCGACATCGTCTGAGAATTTCAACAATCGGGTGTACCGTGAATTTGGAAAATGAAAGTTAGTTGAGAAAAATTGTCTTTTCATAATATTGAGGGTGCCAAATTAAACTTGAAGGGTGACAAGAAAAATCTCCACTATTAATCATTGATGTTAAGTATATGAATTTAGTAACAGTATGATTATAGATGGAAATGATTGTTTCCTTCCCTTTTGAATTTCCCTCGGTGAAAATGGAAAGAGGATGGGGGAGTACCTTGATTGTCTCCCATGAAATGATTATAAACCCGCTCGTTTGTTTTGGTTTTTACAAAAATGATATTTATAGAGTAATATTATTTTGTAAAAAAGTTTTACAAAGAAATTTTTCATAGAAGTTCCAAATAAAAATTTTATTTGAATAGTTATTTTTAAAATGTTATTTTAGATGATTCATCATTTTAGCAAAAAAAAGTTTGATATCAAAATTTTAAAAAATCACTTCTCTCTCTATTATAGGCATAGGAGAGAGATCATATCTCTTGTCTAAGGACTCCCGATTAAGGGGTAAGGTAGACCCATAGTTTGGAAGCTAAATAGCATTGCTTGAGCCTCCGAATCTCTTAATATCCTAAATATAGTTTTTTAAAAAGAATATTTGGCACCCCACCGTAGGACCTCGATAAAATTATTCCTACACCACACAAAATCTTTGTTGCCTCCCGTTAGGTGTCATCATCACATACTTACTTTGAAACAAAAGGGGAAAACCCAGTGAGACCATATAGACAGGTGGCGAAGGAGGATGTCAAAATCCTAAATTAAAAGTTATGCTGCATTGCTTGAAATAGAGAAGAGTTAGAAGTGGAATTGCACATGCATGTCTTCAAATGCCCTAAAAATAAGGGAAGTGCGGACAACTTTTGATTGGGAATAATGCCATTTACAACACACAGAAGCAAATCCATAATCATAATCATTGCTTCCCATCGTCAATTCCTCAATAGAATTGCAGTTTCACATTGTGACCGATGTTCCATTTGCCACACTATCAGTTGGACAGACCACATCTCCTAAAGGTCGGGCGGATAAAACAAAGACACCGTACATTGAAGGATAAAAAGGGTAGCGATGATAAATGTACCCTTAATTACCATGCTTTGCATCTCACCCTCCAGCATAGGGTGTTAAATATTTATGCTTCATGTGACCATTCATACCACACTCCGTACAATATGTTGGTATCCAAGAGATATGATTTGTGAAGGAAGCTTACACTGTCAGTTGCAGAACCATGTAGAAATTTTATAGTAGAGCATCTAACAGGATGGCAGGTGAAAAATAATTATGTCACCAAAAGATAAGTGATCTTTATAACCAGGTCACTTCGGAGTCAATGAACGATACCGTCATTATTGAGTAAGTCCCCACGAGTGCAACTATGGGACAACTCGAATGTAACGGGAGAAAATCAAGTACGAAAAAGAGGAGGTTATATCAAAGAGACGAGCAATACAATAGGAATGGATTTGTTTTTAGACAAACCCCGTTTGCAAACTGAGTTGCAAACACAATTCCCGGGATGGAACCAGCACCGAAACACACATAAAGATAAGTAACAAATCGACTGTTTATTTGTTAAGTATTATGGTTATAACATAACAAATGTGGTGTTTGGTATCTGCTTGCTTCATAGATTTTGTGTATATTCTAATTCGGTGTGCTGTAAGAAAAATCGTGGCATTAACAAAAGAAAGGAGGGAGTCCGTAGGTGTTACAATTATGAGAGTTAGAGTTCTACTAATATATGCGTCCCCAATCATGCTTAAACAAGTTTTCTGGCCAAGCTAAGTTAATCTACTTATATAGTTTCATGGTGTTTTTTAGGACTTTACTTCTTATGATAATAGTTGTGGATTTTAGCAAAAGTACATGTGCATAATTTCTTGCCAAATTCACATATTAAGTTGATTATTTATTTATGATAAATGTGGTGCTGGTGCATTCCTATGTAGATGTGCTTTTCTGGATGGTGAGAGAAATATACACGTCATATTAATAATCATGTCTAAATTCCATGAGGCCACATAACTAATTGTATTGATAAGTGGATGATCATTGTTATGATTGAATGCAATACATGGAATATTTGTTAAATATGAATATTATCACCTCTTGGCGAGAAGGTCACCAAAGTCAGACATTGATTTGTTACTTTTCATGACGCGACGAGTTAATTTGGCAAATGAGACTGATCTTATAATCGCTGGCAAAAGTTAAGATGTGTCACGCCATAACAAAAGATAGGCGGTCGAAGCTATTTTGGCATAAGAATGAGTTTATTAAGCAAGCAACAAGGCAACGAGAAGCAGAGTCCTCCTTAGTTGGAATGACTCTGGGTCAAAGCGCTTCATCTTGTTCCCAGAAAGCATTATGCTTGGGGGTAGACGTTCTGGTTACACGGGAGTAGTCTGATTGTAAAATGAGCAAAGCACAAAGCTATGCTCTTAAAATTATTTAAAATACTATTCTATTAGGCGAGCTGATGTCTCTGCCGATTGTAAAGAATCTTGTTTGCATTTAGAAATAAAGGTTTGTCCTTCTCCCCTACGTGGGCAATGAGGCACCTTAACAAATTTAGTCTGTGTATAGAGAAACTAGGATGTAACAAAGCTCCCTGCCGAGTTCCATCTCGATGGTTCTCTAGCAAAACTTTGCGTTTGCCATATGGGTTCCCTGCCTTTCACGGCATAACTCGGTGTCCCGCCAAGGTTCATCCTCGTCAGGAGCTCTGTTCCAAAACTCTGCAATCGCCATATGGGTTCCCTGCCTTTCACGACATAATTTGGTGTCCCGCCAATGTTCATTCTCGTCAGGGGCGCTGTTCTAATACTTTGCGTTCGCCGTATGGGTTCCTTGCTTTTCACGGCATAACTCGGTGTCCCGCCAAGGTTCATCCTCGTCAGGGGCTCTGTTCCAAAACTTTGTGTTCGCCATATGGGTTCTCTGCCGAGTACCATTTCAATGGTGCTCCCCCGGCATAACTCGGTGTCTCGCCAAGGTTCATCATCATTAGGGGCTCTGTTCCAAAATACTGTGTTCGCCATATGGGTTCCCTGTCGAGTATCATTTCAATGGTGCTCCCGGGCATAACTTGTAACACCCCTTCTAAAATAACCCGCGAATATATTAATTAAATCAGAGTAACATGGAAACAGGGATGTCACAACTAAAAATTAAATATAAAAACCTCAACTGCAAACAGTAATCATGCTTAACTGAAGGAATTTATTAAAATAGAATACTCAAATTCAACATCATGTTCTACACAGCGGAAAATATCTCAAAACCGGAATAACTTCAATTCGTAAGTATTCCCAACATGAATTAGAAACAATGGAGTATAAAATAAAACTCATCATTCAAACGTTTTCCCCAGTGTTACAACTATCAGAGCATGACACTGACACACGGACAATATACGACATAGCTCTATAAGCCATCCTCACCGACTCCTGAGCTGTTATCTTTAATCTGAAATCATTAAAGTAAGGGTGAGATCTCTATTCAATATAGAATGCATTATACGTTCTTTAAACACAACGGATCAATTCAATATATTAGTTCACTATCATTAATGTAATCATAGTACAATTCACAAATACATCTCACCCCAAACATTGTTCAATATAACAATCAATGAAATTATAACACTGGAAACCATCCTAGCATGTTACAATTCCATATGCAATGCAGACTCTATGCATGTGGTACCAAACGTGAACCAAGTCACACCCACTGATCCATCATCACCCGGATACAGTCATCATCGATTCGTCCATAATCACCCGGACACGAATCCAGCCTAACCACCCATCATCACCCGGGCACGGTCATTGGCAAATACAAGTCAAATTCCACACAATGGGAATTAACTTCACCAGAATGCATATGCACGCACAACACCAGCATGCAACATTCAATCAATCCATGAATACACCAAATTATCATAAACTGAATTCAAAACCAAAACATGATATCCTCAACGATCATGCACACAATCAGCAGCATAAACATGCCTTCCATTCACACAATCCTGATACAATTAAATACCACAGATACACTACTGCATATACACCAAGTATGCATTGAATAACAACCGCTCAAATCGGAATTTCGACACATTTTCAAAATAATTTCAAGTTACAGGAAATCCCTTCATTTCATAAAATAGAGCATTAAAATTAAGAAACAACGTCCAAAACGGCGCTCAAAACGGACTTACGGTTTGAAAGTTATGAATTTTTAAAGTTTAGTATTTTTCAAAAAGAAACAGTGGAACCCGGTTCCTCCATATGGGGAACCGGTTCCTGCGTTCAAAAATGCCATTTTTAGTGATCAAAACACTGGGAACCCGAGTTCTCCCACATGGGAACCGGTTCCCACGACCCACGGTGGCAGAAAACACTAATTTTGACAGAAAAATGTTTCCAACTTATTCCATAGCATTCCCATACGGATCCAAACATCAAAAACACTAATTTTCATCCAACAACCACCAGTATTATACTACATGGCTCAATTCATTTATTCCCAAACATTCCATAACATTACTACGGTTTCAAATTCCTATAATTCGACACATTTAGGGATAATCCTATAAAACCCAAATTATCCAATTTTCAAGATTTCTAACATACTAATCATCCAATTGCATCCCAAAACCCATAAGGCATTATAATTGAATGAAATCACCCCTTACCTCGCGATGATTCTTCGAATTCCCGGCGTTTGACTTTTTCCCTCTTTGTCTTCTCTTCTCTCATGTACGTAGAGTGAAAACCTCAATTCCTTTTCTTTTTCCCTTTTCCTTCTTTTCCTTTTATTATTCCTTTTATTATTCCAATAAATAAAATAAAATA
Source organism: Vicia sativa (assembly GCA_021764765.1). Lineage (NCBI taxonomy): Eukaryota > Viridiplantae > Streptophyta > Magnoliopsida > Fabales > Fabaceae > Vicia > Vicia sativa. The sequence continues at coordinate 236,542,955 of CM038795.1, read as the reverse complement.
ATAATTAGTATAGGTAGAGTATTTTACTCCTCACACCCTCTAATTACTCCTTACACCACCAACCTTCCTTAATTAATTAATTAATTTCAATAATTCCAAACATTAATAATTAAACTCTTAATTAAATTAATAATTAAAAATTCTAATTATTTTAAATATTGAATTATTTGGGGTGTTACATAACTCGGTGTCTCGCCAAGGATCAACCTCGTCAAGGGCTCTGTTCCAAAACAAATAAGGCTCCCTGTCGAGTTCCATCTCAATTGGTTCTCAAAGAAAAGTCTACATTTCATCGTAGTCAGGCTCAGTGTAATGGGCTCTGCACATTGTTGCATCCCCAACTTGGCTCTACGCCCTGGGCTCTTGCACATTGCTTCATCCCTAACTTGGTTCTACGCCCCGGGCTCTACGCATTGATACATCCCCATATTGGCTCTATGCCCCGGGATTTGCACGTTGATGCATCCCCAGCTTGGTTCCACGCCACAAGCTCTGCACCTCGGTTGGGCCTCTTAAGATACTGGTTTCGGGTGTACCCTCACTGGCTCTACGCCTCATATAGAACAAAGTTTCAAAGCATAGAGCACCACAGACTCAGTCGACTTATATAGTCATTTTAGAAAGCTCGGGGGATAGCTTACGAACAGACCAGAGTTAATAAAACTGGCTAAAGCATTTTAAAGTTGCATGCAAGGAGTAATGTCTCTCATATGTAAAGTCAGCATGGTCTTTTGATAAGTGTCAAAATGTAGTTATTTTGTATATATGTTTTGTGGCACTTATTTGTTCTTGTTTGTTAATAATCGTTGAATAACCCCAATTTTTGTTGTAAATACGTTTTATTGTGTTTTGCGTACATAATGTACCGTTTGATAGTTTTGTATCTATTTTTGTAGGTATTTGTTGCATATTTGGAGCATGGAGGAATAAAGTGTTGAAGACACGTTTTCGAAGACGCATTTTTGGAAAGAGAAACAACAACTTTCGCGCTTAGCGCGGTTTTGAGCGCGCTTAGCGCGGTTTAGTGGTTTTAAGTAATAAAATAATAAAGTAAGTCGCGCTTAGCGTGGTCTACGGGATTTTGTTGATAAATCATTTTCAAAACAGATTTCTAGGTGATGGTTTTGGGGTGGTTTTTGATCCCCATTTCCATCAACCTTCATTTTTGGTAGATTAGCTTAGAAAACAACAATAGGGCTTGCTCATGGATGATTGGAGGTGGATTGCTCTTCGATTGGCTTGACAACCAGTGTAGATCTGTGGTTTATCTCTTCTTCTCTTTGTGTATTTCTTTTTTGTTGGGTTTGAATGTATTTCTACTCATAACTCCTGTATATTTATCGCCCTTGGCTTGTATAAAGTTTGCTTTACAAATTTGTGTTGGTAGTTATCTTGGGTTTTTACTCTATGTTAGGGATTTGAGCTTTACTAGAGATAGATTGCTTAGATTCTTACCTAGGATGATCATCTGTTAGTTTCTGAATACTAGAAATGGGTTTAGATCTAACATTCACTATAGAGTATCCGAACTTAATGCCTCTGCGTTGGTGAAGTATGCTAGAGATGGTTATGGAGGTGACGCAGTTGACTTCTGTGTTGTTAAGATAGGCCAAACATGGCTATTGAGATGATTCGGGAGGAATCTCAATTTGGGTTAGAAATAACCAAGGTTGTGAGAGGTATGTGATGACACGGACGAGTACCGTAGGCCGAGTATGACGTGGGTGGTAGATTTAAGTCTGTGACGGGTAGTTTACATTTGTTCCAGACAAGCTGTCTATCCTTTATACTTTTTGTTCATTTACTTTTTGTCTTTTATTTTCATTTCTTTTAATCCCAAACTCATTAACGGTAGAATTGTCGAACGACAAATCAATAACCAATCTCTGTGGACACGATACGATATAACCTAACCGGTATATATCACCCGGTAAAAATAATACCAACTCTTTGCTTGCCGCTATACCGCCGCAACAAAATGGCGCCGTTGCCGGGGATTGGTTTTATTGTTTCTGTATTACAATAATTTCGTTGTTTTTGAGTTTTGTAATTATTGTATATGTTGTATAGACTTTGTATATGAACTTGTATATTGTTACATGTACATGTTGTGTGTTTACTTTCCATACTTGTACATATGTGTGTTTTCCTTGTTTTCAAGTATTGTTGTAAGTTGTCTCGTATTCGTAACGTTTATTGTGTGGTTTTTAGGACACTTTCTTTAGGTTTGCGCGGTGTGGAAATACCATTGCATGACGAGAGGAGGTTACTAGTGCTTGCACAATAAAGGCGTCGAGCTTACGACGTAAAACAAGCATATTTGTTTATGTTTGTTTATGTTTGTTTATGTGTGTGGTGACTTGTGTTTTAACAAGTTGAAATAGGACTTGTTCTTAATTTTAAATCTTCACTTTTCAACTTGTTAATTCCTTTTCACCATGTTTTCGTATTGTAATTTGCTTTTGTTTTGTTATGTCAATTTGTTATTTTCCACAAGTTTGTAGTGTTTTAGCTTGTGGAAGTGTGTATGTATTGTAAATATTGTTTAGATGTGTAAATGAGATTGTATAAGTGTGTAAGTGGAGCTTGCATAGCAGTTGCACCTCTTTGTCATTTTCTCAATGGTGTAGCGGCTTAGCGCTCGCTATGAGGCTAGTGAATTCTTTTAAAATTTCACTTGGTTTTCCTTTTTCCCACTTTCACCAAGGCTTTTTGTATTGAATAAAATTAGTATTGTTTTTCTAATTCTTTTGTTGTTGTTTGGACTCAAATTTTGGTTCAGTAACTTGAAGACTTTTGAGGTGATTTTCCGAGTTTGATCGTTTCAACTCGCGGATGTATGGTAATGATAGTTTTCAAAGTTGGTACACGTCAGGTACTCGTTTATCGCTTTCTATAGCATAACATGTTTAGGAAATTTATCATTTGTATAATTACCATGCTATTCATTCTTTTTGCATTACTTGCTCATGAATTGAATCACTTTAGTACCATTTTTAACCATATATGTGAGGAAGCTTTCCATTGTTTACATATGAGAGTCCACATTCTTGTTTTAACTGGATTTTATTATGCTTAATCTTTTGTTTTGTGTTGATTGTATGATTGCAAGAAAATGATCAAGGCATTTTGTTGATTTTAAGCATAACTACCTTGGCCAAATATTCAATTCACCTTGTGAGTGTGTGAACCTTTGTTAACCCTTTTGAACTTTTATCAATATCCATGTTTATTTGAACTTGATGCTTGTCTATGAGTGTCAATTCACCTTTTTTGTATGGATGTTGATTTCTTTGTTTCTTGAACCCTTAACTCTATGTTGTTGTATGGATTTTTACCTTGCCTTAGAAAGTAGGGAGTATTCACACATTAGTGTTGGTTGAATTCAAGTTGGGGAGAGAAATGTTTATATACTTATATTGTGGTTTGTATGAGGTTAAGAGAAAAGAAAGAAAGAAAAAAAAATGTAAAAAAAAGAAAGATTAGAAAAAGAAAGAAAAAAGAGAAAAACTTTGAAAAAGAAAAATAAAAAGAGTAGGAATAATGTTATGTTAATAAGTGAGGTGTGTTTGATGTGAAATTTGTGATGAAGAATAAGTTTGATTGAAATTATATTGTTTGGAACTTTGTGAGTTGATCACTCTCTTAGGTTTAGGCAAGTTTTTGTTTCGATTAGCTTTAGGACTTATCACTTGTTTGTTAACCAAGCCACATTACAACCTTGAAAAGCCCTTGTGATTCTTGCATTTGTATTTTCAATACGTTTTTGGATGAATGCATAATTTAGTCTATTGTTTGCAAGATTGTGGAGGAGTGTTTTTTATCCCTCACCTTTGTGTGTTCTTCATCTACCGATGAATTTTTGCAAGGTGTGATTCATGATTGAGCTTGTTTTGTTTTAGAATGTTTTGCATGATTTTTGTACTTAGGATTTATTTCGTTTATATGTTATTATTGTAGTATGGTGGTAAGTTTGTATTTTGTCGTGTACATTTTTCGTTTGAACCATACATTTGTTTTTCGTTTTAAATACTTGTTGATTCGTGATTCTTCGATTATCGTCTTTTGTTTTTTCGAGTTATTTGACTTTGTTTGAGGACAAACAATGTGTCAAGTTGGGGAGAGTTGATAAGTGCCAAAATGTAGTTATTTTGTATATATGTTTTGTGGCACTTATCTGTTCTTGTTTGTTAAAAATCGTTGAATAACCCCAATTTTTGTTGTAAATACGTTTTATTATGTTTTGCGTACATAATGTACCGTTTGATAGTTTTATATCTATTTTTGTAGGTATTTGTTGCATATTTGGAGCATGGAGGAATAAAGTGTCGAAGACACGGATCCGAAGACGCATTTTTGGGAAGAGAAACAGCAACTTTCGCGCTTAGCGCGGTTTAGTGGTTTTAAGTAATAAAATAATAAAGTAAGTCGCACTTAGCGCGGCTATCGCGCTTAACGCGGTCTGCGAGATTTTGTTTATAAATCATTTTCAAAACAGATTTCTAGGTGATGGTTTTGGGTGGTTTTTGATCCCCATTTCCATCAACCTTCATTTTTGGTAAATTAGCTTAGAAAACAACAATAGGGCTTGCTCATGGATGATTGGAGGTGGATTGCTCTTCGATTGGCTTGACAACCAGTGTAGATCTGTGGTTTATCTCTTCTCCTCTTTGTGTATTTCTCTTTTGTTGGGTTTGAATGTATTTTTACTCATCACTCCTGTATATTTATCGCCCTTGGCTTGTATAAAGTTTGCTTTACAAATTTGTGTTGGTAGTTATCTTGGGTTTTTACTCTATGTTAGGGATTTGAGCTTTACTAGAGATAGATTGCTTAGATTCTTACCTAGGATGATCATCTGTTAGTTTCTGAATACTAGAAATGGGTTTAGATCTAACATTCACTATAGAGTATCCGAACTTAATGCCTCTGCGTTGGTGAAGTATGCTAAAGATGGTTATGGAGGTGACGCGGTTGACTCCTGTGTTGTTAAGATAGGCCAAACATGGCTATTGAGATGATTCGGGAGGAATCTCAATTTGGGTTAGAAATAACCAAGGTTGTGAGAGGTATGTGATGACACGGACGAGTACTGTAGGCCGAGTATGACGTGGGTGGTAGATTTAAGTCTGTGACGGGTAGTTTACATTTGTTCCAAACAAGCTGTCTATCCTTTATACTTTTTGTTCATTTACTTTTTGTCTTTTATTTTTTTGTCTTTTATTTTCATTTCTTTTAATCCCAAACTCATTAACGGTAGAATTGTCGAATGACGAATCAATAACCAATCTCTGTGGACACGATACGATATAACCTAACCGGTATATATCACCAGGTAAAAATAATACCAACTCTTTGCTTGCCGCTATACCGCCGCAACATCTTTTCAGAGCCATTTGACTGGGGGATACCGTATATCCTTAAAATCATTCCATGCGAATAACAAAACAGGAAGCACAGAAAATCGGAAAGAGCTTCTATCAAAAGTAAAGCAAAAAGTACGATTAAAACACGATAAAGCCTAAAGGGTGATTGTCAGACAAAGATGTTCAACACTTTTGCAAATAGCACCCACCAAAAAGGATGACTAAATAAGAAATTTCTGAGAAGATCACTTGGTCATCTCGAACGGTACTCGGTTCTCTAAAGGTCGAGTACTTGACACAATTGTCACCGGCCTTCATAAAGCATGTATGGCCACTTAAAACTTTACAACTCCTCGGTTTAAAGCTCTCAGGCGAAGAACCATAATTGGATTCCGCCAGAACCTATCTAAGGGTACTAATGAAGACTTTACACATTGGTTCAAAACTCAAAAATATGCCTAAAGGCATCTAACATTTAAGAATTCAGGTAAAAACGGTTAGCCGACTCTTTCAAAAGCCGATACAGAGTTCTACACCTCGGTTCTAAATAGAGCCGTCTTAGAAGTAATCTTAAGGGTTGTCTAAAACTATAATTGTCTTTTATATCTCATGACAAAAAAGTTATGAGTATATCCCTGTTGGTAGCTCTGGAAACCTTAAGTCGAACAAAGTCACCGAGTTTTTCTCGCAAAATTTCTCAAAGGCATCTTTACGTATCAAAATTAAGCACTCGTCTTACCAAGGTCGAGTAATATAAGCACCTCTTTAAAGGTATGATGAGTCCTAAAAATCCAGGAAATTATGAGTAATATAAGCATATAAATGGTCAGGTGTCTTTATAATGAACGAAACTGCGTGATCGGACGCGTACAAACCCGTATAAACAAATACACCTCTTCAAAGAGAGTTGAGTACTTGATCGGATTAGAATCAAAACCTAGTTGGTCAAACACCATCTCCGAATGAACTGAACCATTAAAGTAGACGAGTATCATAAAAAACTCGGCTATGATTTACGTACTTTGAGCTCGCTCAATTTAAATAAAACCTGTGGTCATTTAAACTCCGGTGAATTAATGTTTGTTTTAAAATATGTAGAACAAACAAACAAAATTTGCTTCGAACCATAGCTCGGTATTGGAAGTCCATCCCAAGACAAAGATTCATGCTTCTATTAAATCAACCATAAGGCTTCGAAATCTAGAAACCATATGCTCGGGGGGCTTATGTACATGCATAAAATCTACTTCCCAGACTAGGAGCAATAAAAAGAGACCGAGGTGGGCTTACAAGTCGATAACCGGGAAGCACCTCGGCGAGATCCCAAGATCGGAGCCGGGTATTTAGGACAAACATGCTAGTCGTATATCCGTAGCCTAACTATACTAGTCGGGTGGTGTAAGGTCGAGTTAGGTGCAGTTACAAAGCTCAACAGATGGCAGTTAAGGACGTTACAAACATTACAAGCCATTATGGGCGGTTACAAGAGTTACGATATTAATGGACAGTTACAATCATTATGACTATTAGTCATAAGTTATGCTATATATAGGCCTAGATACCAAAGGCAATGTGACAACTTGCTAACTGACTCATCACTTCTCTCTCTGCTACAGGAATATGAGAGAGAGATCATAACTCTTGTCTAAGGGCTCCCGATTGAGGGGTAAGCTAGACTCATATCTTGGAGGATAAGTAGCCTTACTTGAGCCTCTAAATTCCTTAATATCCTACATATAGTTTTTTAGAAAGAACAGATTTCAAATCAAATATTTTCTCCATCAATGCAATATATTTTTCTTACAATTCTTGACCTAATTTGTTCCTCTATATATACACAACAAGATCAGAATCCAAAGACACAAATTGCTGCTCTCAAGAACCCTAGAGAAATTCTCAAAAAATTCAAAGTTTAGGGAAAACTCAAACCCTATTCTCCAGCCGGTTTCAATCCAAACCAAGCACTCTATTATCATCATGAGGTTCCTAAGAATCCATCCCAATCATTTTCCAAGCCAGATCGTGCCTAGAACACCTTCTCTCAAGTTGCACCGATTTGGTAAACTTCTTGAATCTCAAACCTTTATTTCATGCAATATAAATGAATTTAATGCTTACATACATGTTCATACTGATGTTTGTGATTATTTAGAACCATCGTTTTTGAGATTTGATGCAGGAAACGTCTAACACCATTATTAGGGTACGAAGCTTCTGCTTTATCGTATCCTTATTTGTAGGCATTTTTAGAACAAACAAAGGGCACCATTGAACTCGCAGGGGTCGATTTAGGGGGAGGTAGGCTTACTCTCTTGCTTCGATTATTTTTATTTTGCAGGTTTGGTGTTTGGGGTGATCGGAGAAGACGATCGGAGTTTGACTCCGGTGTCTTTGACTCTAGTTGACTGGCCATAGAGCATGTGTGGCACAATATCACATCATGATTAGTTCATTCAAACGCACGGGTCCCGCCAGCGCGCGTTTATTTTTAAATCTGATTTCTGGAAATTGAAATTGCATATATATATATTTATGAAAGTGTTTATATAATTGGATGTATCACCACCCCAGGGGTCAAACGCGCGCACTTAAGGCTTTCACCTCTCAGGGCATGGGTTCGATCCCTGCCTTTTGCCATTTTTTCATATTTTTTTGATTTTACGCAGGAAACGCACATTTACTTTCAGGATCATTTGGATTACACCGTAGACATCTGGCCTAGTGGCAAACTTTTGATCTAGCAATCTCAGGGTCCTTGGTTCAAACTTTTGACCATCGTATTTTTTAATCACTTGTTTTTTCTTTCTTTTCTATTTCCTTTTTAATTTTTTTTAATTTAATTTCTTTTCAAAAATCTTTTTAATTGTTTTATAAAATCCTAAAAATATTTTATTTTTAGTTTTAGGTTAATTAAACATTAATTTAATTTTTGACAAAAAATAATTTTATTTTAAATAAGTTTAATATTATTTTCGTAGTTAAATTGTAATTAACTTAATTTTATTTCTTTTCCTATTAAATTAAATTACAAAAAATACAAAAATATGTTTTCTGTTAATACTTAGGGTGTTAGAATATTTTCAAATTAATTAAAATATTTTTCTCTTTATTTATTTATTTATTTATTTATTTATGCTTTTGCCTTTTAAATTCTAGAAAACGATGTATAGGTCGCACAAGTATTTTTGTAATAGTTGTAGATTTATCTTTTCTTGCACTTTTCAATTATGTATCTGCTTACATGATGTAATAGCTTAGGACTTTATTTTCTCGTATTTTATTATTATGTAACTGCCCCAAAGCCATGTAATAGTCTTAAGTTTAAATTCTCGCACTTTACTTTTCTGTACAAATATTAACTGTTAAATGTATGCTAATTAGGGCTTGTATGGCAAGACTAAAATCAATCTTAAAAAACCCTAATTCATGATAAATGTATGAATCAATACACTCTTCACACTTGCACCCCTAGGGTATCCTCTCTTGTTGTCTTCGAATATATGATCTTGTCCCTCGACGTTGCCTATGAAAAATGATGATAGTCCCTACGAAATTGCTAAGGCATCCTTACAATATTGCCTTCAATGACCATACGAAGACCCTACGCATGTCCCTTCACATCCAATAGATGGAGGAGCTACCTACCAACTAATGGTTCGGATAACACTATCCCTAACGGTGATGGAAAATAACAAGAACGACCTTTGAGTGTGTAAAACTCATAATTGCTTGCTCATAAACTTAAATCATTTTCACACCTCACATTTTCAAACAAATATTTTCAAACACTTCATACACATTCTTGAGGACTGATACAAGAATCATTACAAAGTTAAATCAAAATATTTTCAAACAAATCACACATACACAATGCAAGTTTTTCAAAAGTGAGCTAAGCAATTAAGAGCCCGTAGATAACTACGGATGAAAAGGATGTTAACACTTTCCCTTTTATAACTTACCCCCCGAGCTCAAAGTTTATCAAAGGTATTTCCTATTCTTTTCACCTTTCCTTATTAGATAAAAGAAAAGTCAGTGGCGACTCTTGCTAACCGCAACATTTACGATAAAACACAAAACAATCAAGTCTGTTCTCCCACCGTATTACAGTTTGAAATGTTTACCTCATAAAAAATTACAACAAATAGAGCCAAAATACCTCTAAGTATTCCAACTTAACAATATTTATCTACCAAAGCAAATATTATTCCACCTAAGCGCCATGTGATCTCTTCCATTGACTTTGATTAATGCCTTTAATGGCTAGGACAAACGTAACTCTTTTGAATAATTGAGGGATCAAAATGGACATTTTTTAAGTTCAGGGACCAAAATCAACCTTGACTAAAAGGGATGAAAAAAAATTAAGCCATAAAAAATAGAAGACGAAGAATTCAAACAAAAAGAAGCCAATAAATTAGTAATGAAAGTAGAATTAAGGCTACTGTAACTAAGACTTTCAAGTCATCTAAAACATGAAGTCCCCCTGTATACAACCTGTTCTAATCATTCTCCCAAAATGTAGATTCTACACATGACAAGAAGTGGAAGAAAATATAACAAAACAACCAAAATCACATAATTAACTAACAAAAGCAAGACTCAAAGTAAGATTAGGAATATAATAAAAATCACAAAATGACATATTAGTTGTAGAGATAGAACCAATGACTACTAATGGCATATGTGTACCCTCATCAATCATCCTTTAAGCTTTAGAATTAAGGATCCATATGGATGAGGACATACCTGATAGACTAGAAGAATTCAAACCCTTAATAGGGGAGACAACATGGCACACAATTGAGTGACATGAATATTTTGAAGTTGCTCTGAAATATCATATATCTGAGAAGTGGTTTTAGATGGATATACATAATCATAACCAAAACCAATGGTAGTAAGAGCAACATCATCAACATTGGATGAGGTACTTTTAAAAGTTATGTCCTTTGCTATCAACAATTTGGAACACTGAGATTTTCAATGATCTTTCTCCTTACAAAAATCACATTCATCATTACCAAGTTCAATCCTACCTTGCTATTTTCCTTTGTGAATAAGAGTAGCGAAAATATATGGAAGATTGTAGAGAATTCCTTTATTTGGAATCATATTAGAGTGAGTCTTAAGTTTTATTTCTTCTACCAATAACTCATTAACAACTGAATCAACAACGGAAAAAGGATATGATGTAGAATGCTTTCACAAAGACTCTCAAAATTACCTCGACGGACATGATAATTGAGAGAGAGACATTGCTTTTCTCTTTGCTTGATGTAATCTTTGATAATTTTTAATTCTTATGATTCTATAAGAGCCAATTAATCCCATAAATCAGTCATGACCGAATTAAATTCTTGAATGATCATATTATTTTTTTAAGAGTCTTATTTTCACCCACAAACTGATATCATTTTGTAAAATTAGAGTGATTATACAAACATTTATTTGATCCAAAATCTTCTTAGAAGTACTATATTTTGCTAGTTACACACATATAGAATGAGAAACAAAATTATTAATTCAAACGAGGATCTTTGAATTACTAACATCCTATACTTTTAATTTTTTTTCATATACTACTTAGTCTTTTGTATTCGTGGACTCAACAAAAATTCCATCAACATAACTCCTCATCTTTTTCCTTTCAATTTTTTTTCATTACATAACTCTAATAATCATAATTTTTTTCATTGAGATGAGCATTAGCATATTAAAGAGAATCATCTTTTTCACTTCTCAATACTACTTTTTAAAGAATTTAAATTTCAAACACATCCAAATGCAAAACCCAAAAGAACTTCTATCAATTTTTTTTTGCGAAAAATCATAAACAAATAATTTTCTTTAAAAACATTTGATTTTTTTATCATATTTATCTCTAAAGTTATTACTATGAATAATCGCCGATGTGCTGTCAATCTTTTTACAATGATGTGCATATCAATTAAATTCAATTTAAAGTATAAATGTTTAAATTTAAATAGAAGTAAAATTTGGTAAATATTTCTGACATAAAAGTCAATTCTATATTTTGATATCCTACCAATTCTTTTATAAGAACATTTATTTTTAAACTTATGTATTATGTCTATATAACTGCGAATATTGATAATTTAAATAAGTTAAAAAGTAAATTTTTTTCTTATGAATAAAATTAAAAGTAATATAACTTTAAGTAACAAAATATTAATCTCATTCTAATTCTAAAAATGACGGTAAAATATTAACTTCTTAAAAGATATGTTTCAAATAGTTTAACATCACGCGTTTTCCTCATTAATCAAGAATATACTTAATATAGATGATAATATTTATCTAATCAATATAATAGACTATCAGATCTATATATTTCATATATTGATAATTCAATGAATTATAAAAATAAACTTTCACTTATAAATAGAGGTAGAAAAAGTATAAATATCAATCTCATTCTAATTTTTATAAAATAACCATATAAAATATTAAAATTTGTAAAATATTTTCTCAAATAATTTAATATCGTGAGATTTTTTACTCATTAATCGAGAAGACAACATGATATAATTGCTAATATTTAATCTCAACAATTTTAATAATAAAATTAAATATTCTATTAAATTAATTCAATTTATTGTTTTACATAAACATTCGATTATTATAGATATACGCGTTCGAATATATGTTAATTTCTAAAAAGATAAATAAATGAAATTTATTGTTTGATAACTTTATTTATATATTAATATAGAGAAGTTGTTGATATATATAAATTAAAAATTAAAAAAAATCTCTTAGTCCACATCTTGTGTCTTATTCATTCAAATAAAAAATGAAAAAATATCATAAAAAAACCTTTAAAGAAAATGAAAAAAATAAAGATAAAATCATGTTGAAGAAACTCCTCTTCATCGTGAATTCGTGATCAATAAGAAAGAGTTTGAAAATTACCTTAAACGAGTTAAAGATGACGACATAGTCACCCTTGTCGCACTTTCCTTACATCAAATATGTTTTTCTTTACTTCACAAAAAATTACCTTAAACAACATTACAACAATCGTAACTCAAACAAAACAACGTCATTATAAATACCAATTGTCTTGTCTCTCCCATTTTCACTTTCATTTTCATGTTCCTTAAAATTCAATGTTTCTAATTCCTTGTTATCATTCATTCATTTTGATTTTTTCTTCACTTCGAAACTAAAAACAACAACAACATGAATTCTCAAAACCCAAACCCAAACTTTCCTTCACCTCCACCTGGTTTTCAAAACCCACCTCCATTGCTAACTCCGAAGCAAGAGCCTCGTGACGAACCTCAACAAGAACAACAACAACCGAACCTCAATGATGTTCCGAACCTCAACCTTAACCTAAATCTTAACCCAGATGGTATTGGTGATGTTTCTGAACAAGAAACCCTACCCGGGTTTTACAACTTTAACAGTCAGGCTTACCGAACTGGGTTCTCCACAGGAGTACAACAGCTTGAAAACGATAACGTTCGTGTTGCTGATGATCCTAATTCACTCGCCATAGTTCCGGTTCCGGAGGCACGTCAGAGTTATGATAACCATAACAATGCTCCGGCTGGGGCGGGAGAAGTTGCGGCGCAGAGGCTTCAACGGCGTTATAAGGAGCTTGTTCGTGTGGCGGATCTTGGTTTAGCGGATCAGCGGCAGTTTCGCGACCTTGTGAGAAGGACGAGAATGGTTTATGATTCTCTTCGCGTTTTTGCTTTGATTGAAGAAGAGAAGAGCAGTGATGTTCGCAAAGTGAGAAGCGATCTGAGAGCTTCTGCTTTGATGAGGAACAAGGGTTTGTGGCTGAATCGTGATAAGAGAATCGTTGGTCCGATTCCGGGGATTTGTATTGGTGATGTGTTTCTTTATAGAATGGAGTTGGTTGTGATTGGTTTACATGGTCAACCACAGGCTGGGATTGATTATTTGCCTGGTAGTATGAGTTCGAATGGCGAACCCATTGCTACTAGTGTGATTGTTTCTGGTGGATATGAGGATGATGTTGATGAAGGTGATGTCATTATCTATTCTGGTCATGGTGGTCAGGATAAGAATTCTAGGCAAGTTTTTCATCAGAAGTTGGAAGGCGGGAACCTTGCGATGGAGCGAAGTATGCATTATGGGATTGAGGTTAGGGTTATTCGTGGTGTTCGGTACGAGGGTTCGTCTTCTGCTACTGGTAAGGTTTATGTTTATGATGGCTTGTATAGGATTGTTGAATACTGGTTTGATGTTGGTAAGTCTGGTTTTGGTGTTTATAAGTTTAAGCTATGGAGGATTGATGGTCAAGCTAAGATGGGTAGTTTGATTCTTAAGGATGCTCTTATGCTGAGGAGGGATCCTTTGTATGTTAAACCTATGTGTGTTTTTTCTCTTGATATTTCGAATAAGAATGAGAATGTCGGTGTGAGGCTTTTTAATGATATTGATAGGAGTAATGATCCGATGTGCTTTGAGTATCTTCCGAAGGCTACATTTCCGCAGTTTGTGTTTCATCACAGTCGGAGGGTGACAGGTTGTGAGTGCGTGGACGGTTGTGTCGAAGGATGCTTTTGTTTCATGAAGAACGGAAATGAGTTTCCGTATAGTCAAAGTGGGCTGCTTTTGAAAGGGAGACCATTAGTCTTTGAATGCGGTCCTTTTTGTAGATGTCCGCCTCATTGTCGTAACCGCGTTACGCAAAAAGGGCTAAAAAATAGGTTGGAAGTGTTTAGATCTAAGGAGACTGGTTGGGGAGTTAGGTCTTTGGACCTTATTCAAGCTGGTGCTTTTATATGCGAATACACTGGGGTTTTTTTAACTAGGGAGCAAGCACAGATTTTGATCATGAATGGTGATTCACTGATATATCCGCATCGGTTTTCGAATAGGTGGGAGGAATGGGGTGATTTATCTCTGGTAGACCCTACTTATGTGCGCCCGAGGTATCCATCAATTCCCCCTTTAGATTTTGCTATGGATGTGTCGAGAATGAGGAATGTTGCTTGCTACATGAGTCATAGCTCGACTCCCAATGTGTTGGTTCAGTTTGTTCTATATGATCACAACAATTTGATGTTCCCTCACCTTATGCTATTTGCAATGGAGAACATCCCTCCAATGAGAGAGTTCAGCCTTGATTATGGGGTAGCTGATGACGAGTTGACTGGCAAGATCGCCGCTATATGTAACTGAATATTTTGGAAGCTTCACATACTTTATATTATGCTGAAGCGGAGTTTTGGGCGCCGTACATTGAGGTAAAGTCAACTCCTTTCATTTGCTTATTTATTTTTACCTTTTCTTTCCATGTGATTTCATCGTACTTTCCTTTCATGCTTTATAGTATTACTCATTAAAACTACTATGCATGCTGGTCTTCGTAACGGCGAGATGTACCTCAAATGATTGAAAGTGAACTATTTTGTGACGTTGAATATTGTCGCGACGTGTTTAATATCTTAATATTGTCTGCTTTGCTAACTGATTATCATCAAGTGAGAATGCGTTTTTTATACATGAGTGCGAAGAATAAATCGTAACGTTAAATCTAAATGTATGGTTTAGATTAAAACATCACTTTAAGAACTCACGTGCCGCTCTTTCTCACTCTTGCCTCCATTCAGCTCGTTCATTCAACCAATTTCTCTAGTTACAATGAAGTTGTCTTCTCCGATGCAGCAGCCTTCATGCACGAGTTCAGTATGTTGTGTTTATGGCATGACTTTAAATTGCAGTCCGCAACCACAATTGCAGTGTGATTTAAAATCATGCATTCTTTTACATTAGGAACCACATCGGACAACTTCGCTCAAGTTTTTTCCAAGTATTTCCGTCAAAATTCAAAATTTTGAACACAACTCAATTTAGTTTTGAAAAATCTTAACATTAAGTGTTTTCTAAAGGTGTATTTCATGCTTTTCTCAATCAAAATTCATGCTGCAACTGCCGCAATACCCATCACAGCAACCGCAACGACTGCAATCGAATCACCCGCAATTGCATTTGTGACTGCAACCGCAGTTCAAAACCATGGTTTACGGGCCATTTATTGTTTATTGGTACTATTTTATTGAATCTACTATCTTAAAAGCTTAACCTTTCCTTTCATGAGATGTCCTTTTCTAGTCGAGCTTTTTTGCAAAATGATTCATTTTATTTAATTCACATCGTATCGCATATTACATTATGGCGAATCTCTAATTTAACCATTATTTCTTTCCTTTTCTGAGATGCATACTATGTTAAGCTTTGCAACCACATATTCTTCAATTTAAATTTTCCTTAAAAGATATAAGACTACTAATTGCACGGCGGTCAAACTCGAGAGTTTACAAAAACTCGCGATGGTCCATTGGCTTGACTTATGTGGTATAAAATATAACATTAAAAACATCTATAAGTGATATGATTTCCGATATACATAACATAATAACACTGTAGTCAACTCAGTTGTCGAATAGTGACGATAGCAGCGTGATAGAATAACGGTTTTTGATAAATCTGCTATAAAAATTGCAACCACTATCCTAGTTTGACTATTATGGTTATAGTGTTTGTTGTTTCTGTTTCTGCTATAAACCTTTAAATATTCACTATAAATATTCAGTATATTTAATTTTAAAAAACCGTTATTTTATTTCTGTTATAGCGATTTTGACCAATGAATCGCCGTGAGATCCCACTTTTGTGCAAGATTTATGCGAGGTCAAAGCAAATTTGTTTTTGGATTGTGAAATGGCACGGTTGCCTCTGATACAGAGTGGTTATGGACTCAGATTTTACTCGGGTCACGTGCGATCCGATTAGGTATAAACAAAGCAAACCTAATTATTTCATTATTCGAATTTCGAACTGCATCGTCTCCCTCCCCTCAAGCAACTTATAGCCTTTCATCTGCTTTTCTATGCTATCGTTTGTCACTATCAACAACATTATTCTTTGTTTTCTGCTGAGTGTGCAAATATGTTGCCATTTTAATGCCTGTTAGTTTTTTATTCTTAAGTTCAAACTCACAACATCCAACTAGAGGTCTGGAACCAAGTACGCATTTTATAAAGTAGCGGCTAAGTTTAGTTTAAGTTTAAAATTTAGTTTTTGGATCTGTGATTTTGTCTTTTAATTTTTGTATCCATATCTTTACGTTATCCTAAATGCATAGTTTCCTACATTTGCCAAGAATGTTATAGTATTGTATCAGGAAACTATTCTATCTGGTGCTTCCGTTGGATATGCGGTTCATTGGTTGCCACTATGGGTTAACTTCTTGGATTGCACTTTAATGGTTTGTGATACCTAGTCTTGTCAAATAATGACTATATCATAGTGAAGTGTGAATAAAACACCATTGTTCCAGAATACGCTATTTTGTACGAAGTGTTGTCAAGTAGTGGCTATTGTGGCGTAATAGCACTGCAGCATAGAGTTTTTTGAACCAGTTGCTAGTTTCTGGCATATGCGATTGGCAAACCAGTGATACGGTTGCCAACTAATTAAAACTCAATGTTAAATATATATTTCTTTTCACACGAGTTAGTTCTTCGTAATGGTAAAAGAGAATTTCAATTGCTATCTGTTATTACGGTCTAGAATCATGTCCTTGATTACGTTTTCACTGATACTCGTGCTATCACTATTACATAGTTCACATATTCCGGCCTTCTGATTTGTGTTATTATTTACTTGCAGATTGTGAAATTTTGCAGCATAATTTTCAACAAGTGTCAACTTCACCAATTTACAAGAAACAATACTATCATTTGTCATAATGCTCATGGTAGGGAAGTTCAGAACTGAAGTTTTTGTTGTTGTTGTTGTTTATTATTTATACTATATGCATTGGGGGAACTTGTAAATGCTGTAAGTTCAAAGCTTGTATAAGTATTATATTAGTGGTTGATATGATAGAAGACAAGCATGCAGACAATTACAAATACTATTGTGACATTGTTTGGTTTATTTGGTTGGTCTCATTATGACCTGGTATGAGGAGAACCAGTTACAATGAAATGGACAAGAAGATTGTTGTTGTTTACCCAATATTGGTTGCAGAATGATATTGTACTAATAGTACTAATAGTCATTTTCTTAACCTATAAGAAGTATATGTGATTACTATGTAATCCTAATAGTCATTTTCTTAACCTATAAGAAGTATATGTGATTACTATGTAATCCTAATAGTCATTTTCTTAACCTATAAGAAGTATATGTGATTATTATGTTTCTTTGCAGATTTTTGCAGGACGGGTCTAAATGAAATAGACATAATTTATTGTTTGTCATTACTACGCGCGGCTTTCCACAACCTTGTTTTTGCTGCAACTTTCTTATCTTGTTTTTAATTAAATTTTTTATTCAACATGTATCTGGTTAGAAAGTGTTGTGATGTAGAGTTTGTGGTCCCAAAAACAACCACTAAAGATATCTTTGAGTAATAATAAATTTTACAAGAAAGTTAACACACCTTTCACAAGAAACTTAACTGAATTTAAGGAAGCCTTACACATAATAGTGATAATTATTAAGAAAATAAGATCTACTTTAGAAGAAACAGAATCTAAATTGATCAATTACATACTTAATCCATTTGTTATTTGTTTTGTCTTATTTAGTTTGAGTTTCAATAAAATGTGTGGATAACTTAACTTGTTTTAAATAAGTCCAAAAGTTTATTTTTATTTTAATGGAGTATGTACTACTCCTTTAAGTTGTTTTAAATAAGTCCAAAAATTTATTTTTATTTTAATGGAGTATGTACTACTCCTTGCGTTGGGTATGTCTTCCTGCATGAATTTTTGTGATGAATCACGTAGGAGATAAGTTGCTTCATTGGATTGTGTCGTTGTAATCTTCTTTCACATTTCTCATATCATTTTTCTTTAAATGCATGAATTTATCTACAAAAGACTTTGATGTTTAAGTTAAGTGAATTTTCTTTTACAATAACCATGTTTTGAAAAACAAAATTCACAAATAACCATGTTTTGAAAAAATATACGCAAATAATCACGTTTCAGAAAAAGTATACATGCAGGAGCCATCTAGATGGTGTATACATTGTTTTTTATAAGGAGAAGCCATCTGATGACGCCTAAGTGCAAGTTTTTTAAAAAGCCATCTCAGATGGCGCCTTAGTGCAAAGGGAATTTTTTTTTCTTTTTTCGATTCCAATTTAAGAATGGGACATTGTTGTGAAATTAAACTTTAAATATAAAATTTCGTTACAAATATAGCGAATAATAATTACATAGATTTATTGTTGGTGGCCCGGAACTCGAAAACAACCATCGGTTCCACAACCGCGTCCTCTCCTAACTCGTGTAACAGGCTGTTGTGGTTGGGTCGATGGCCCCTCGTAGTGTATGCGATCAGGATTCATGTATTCCTTCAGATCTGCATAATTTGAAGTCCCGCTTTCGTATAGACGTGTTCCCATGTTCTCAAAGTTTGGTCGTTGTGGTGGGGGGTTAGGTTCCATGTAGGATCGATAACACTTGTCATCTAAATAGGTGGGGTCAAGAGGAATTTGGGTGTGTGGAGATTGGTACCCATATGATTGTTGGGGGGTTTGGTACGGTGATGCTTAATGGTATGTTGGGTTGGTTGAGGAATATTCATCGGGTATGCCAATGTCTAGGCTTAGGTGAGAATGATGATGGGCCCATATAGGGGTGCTGGGTACATGGTCTTGGTTTAGAGTATTGTATTTGATTGTTGGGCATGTGAGAGTATTGGAATTGTGTGTCGGGCATTTGGGTGTATTGGTACTGAGGGATTAGGGTTAAGATTGAGTGTTGGTGGTCTTGTATCATCGGGTTGTTTGGCAGGAGGTTGATGGATGTTGGGATTGTTGTTGGTAGTGTTGTTGGGGTTGTTGTTGGCAGTGTTGTTGCGGTTGTTATTGGGGTTATTATTGTGGATCTAAGGGTTGGCCCACTGGGTACGTGGGTCGACCAAATTGCGGGGGTGAGAGACATGCATTTCTGGGTTTGTTACGGATCTGTACCAAGCAATATATTGATCAGAGTGTCGCATAATTTTGTGATTCTGGAAAATAGGAAATTGTAAGACATGTTCCCGACGCCTTTTCCACATCGTACAAAAATCCCTAGAAAAATCTTTCTGACTTTTATATCCCCATTGTGCATCGACCCTTCTGAGATGCCAAAGACGCAAACATATTGGATCGAGCGGTATGTCTTGAGACATACCGAACTGCATCTTCACACGATCGCTGTGGTGCATTTCCACAATGTTAACTCGCATAATAGTAGTATTCGCAATCCAAACCTGTGCATCCTCTAGGTAGGGTTCATGATCCAAACTCAAGTATGGTCTCCATATAAACCGTTGATAAAAAAAATAAGCAGATTAATGATAAATTTTAAAATAATATACGTTAAAAATAGTTGGAGTTAATAGAAATTACGTACATCAGTCTAGTCAAAGTGGTCTAAAAGATTATGATAAAGGATAACATTGAATCTTGGATTCTTGCCGTAATCCATACCCGTTACACTATACCTAAATGAAGGAACATATAATAAATTAAGTTTGTATATGTATATATATATATATATATATATATATATATATATATATATATATATATATATACGAAAGACATAAATAATTATATATTTAAGCTATGTACTTACTTTATTGTGTAGGGGAAAATGAACGGTTGGTAGTTGAAGGGGTTAAGGGATTGCATTCTCCACCAACCCCATGCTTGTAGCAAGAAAGCGTAACCATAAAAAGTAACTGTGTCTTTCATACAATTCTTACATGAGGAACTGTATAGATGGACTAAAACAGCAAACCCCAACTATATTTTTCTATTCTATCAATGTCGCCAAGCAAACTTAAGTACATAAAATTCACGTTATTTCCTGTACTTTCGGGGAATAATAGGCTCCCAAATAATATCATAATATAATTTCGTATCTCAATTATTTTTTGTTCGTCGGTGGAATTTTTGTTCAACCCAAGAGAATCATAATGCACTCTAAGTGTGGTTAAATAAATACCTTGGCCTCTTGCACTAGTACCTTCCACCATATCTCTACCTAACATCTCCTCGCATAGAGAATTGGCTTGTTGGACCAGCCCATTAATTGTCTTACCATTAATCGGAAGATCCATCAACATGTAAACGTCCTCTAGTGTGACGGTACATTCAGCTATGGGAAGATGGAAAGCATTTGTCTCGGGTCTGCACCTTTCGCACAATGCAAGAATAAACTTTGTATCTATCGTGCAGTTGGAGATTTTAATAACATCCCCAAAACTGGCACAATCAAGGTATGGAATGATAAGTGGATCGAGAGCAACGTAACTGTGTTAGCGACATCTACATTTTTCCATTTCCTAAATAAAATGTGAAAAATAAAGTGTATAAGAGAGTATAAAAAATAATAACATATTAATCAAGGAATATTTGAATAAAAATATAAAAAGATAAAACTTACAAACGTGACAATGTTTCCTCTTGTCCCTCTCTGTGAGAATCTCCCAAAGTCAGAAGAACCGTGATTAAAATTTTATCTGATTATGTGAGAGTTGTATAAGAGAGAGTGAAGAGTGATGATGTAAAACAATCATATGAGGTGCCATATTTATAGGCGACTATTTCAACAACTAAGTTAATGAGGTGATTGGGGCAACCATGCATGCAGAACACGTGTCACCAAGGAGCCATGTGAAATGAAGCCTTCTTCTTATTTTTGTACATAGGTGCCATTCAAGATGACTTGACCTAGGGTAAGTGGCATACTAGGTGGCAGCGTGTAGCATGTAGAGATGCCTGCTATAATCCATTCAAGATGACGCCTCCTATGTAATTTGTACATAGGCGCCATATCACTTGGCTCTTACGTGTATTATTGGAAATTTAAACTTTGTCTCATTCATTCTCATACAATCAACTAATACCTCTCTCTCTCTCTCTCTCTCTCTATATATATATATATATATATATATATATATATATATATATATATATATATATATCACATACAGTAGATATTCTCATACAATCAAACATTTCAAACACTCAAACCTAGATAAAATGTCATTTGTACCACAATATGTTATCAATGTACATTTCAATGGTGAGACATACAATAGTGAGACATACAATAGTGAGGTCTCAGGTTTTTTATTCAAAAACATCGAAAATATCCAATTTTGTCTAAATAGCAACGCGAATTTTTGGTATTTCAAACAAAGACTCGAGACCAAACTTCAGCGAGATCCGACGTCACACATATTCTTCCAACATCCTGCTTTTACTAGTGAAAACCAAGTAACATTTTACAAGGTAGCTGTTGAAGATGACGAAGACCTGCATAATATGTTTTCTAATCATGAATATTCTGGGTACGACTCGATTGAGTTGTACGTTGTGTTCCAGGATACAAAAATGGTTGATCCCATGGATGAGGAACAAGATGAGGTGGACCTTGTTGACAAAGAGGAGGACGGTGAAGAGATGGAGTTTGAAAACATGGTAAACGAAGATTCAGAGGCCGATGAAGCACGTGAACTGCCTCCACATGAAATATACACACCACCTTCGTACATGACTACCCTCAACATTGGCGTAGATGACCCATCAACAAGCCTGATGGTGATTCTCTTTTTTAAACATAAAACAAAATTAACAAGCCTAAAAATATGACATAGGAAAGCCTGCGGATTCTTGAATTCCCAACTGGATCTTGAGCTGCCCAATTTCTTCTATTGCCAAAGATAGCTGAACATCCTTCTCTCTGAGCTGATCTTCGAATGCTGATCTTTGAGTAGTTTCCTTCAGAACCTTCTTCTATAGACTTCTAACCTTTTCTTTATGCTTCTTCTCCAATTCATCCTTGGAATCCTGGATTTTCTTCTCAATCTCTGTTACAGCCTTCTTGTGATATACCAAAGACACCACTTCTCCTTTGAACCTAGACCTCTTCCTTGCAGCGTCGGGCGTTCCCCCTCGAACTTCTTGAGCTTATGAGCCAATTGATTCTTCTCTTGGGTAAAGACTAAACATCTCACTGTTAGAGTTTCTTGGTTCTCGAGTAAAAGACGATTTTGAGCGCGCACTCACTCATAATCTCCTTTGGGTACAAGATCTGAAACATTTGTTACTTAAGGATGGAAAGGTGCAACTCCGGTAATAGAAAGCCACTTTTGATCTTTGTTACTTCCTTCGATCCACTGAACAAAGGATGCATAAGTTGTGGGGTCTTTCTTGCCAAAGAACTGTCCTCTTTCAAGATGAATTCTCTTCCAAGCTTGAACGACCCTATTCACCGGTAACATCTTGTATATCATAGCACAGAGTCTCTCGCACACACTCTTCATTAGGAGGCCATATCAAAGCATACCTTAATTGTCTCAAGGCAAGGGATAGATTGTAGTTGATGCCTCCTCGTATACCCATGAGAGGTACATTAGGAAACTCCCCACAGTGAACAATTATACTTTCTATACCTGTCTTAGTCATGACATGTTTGTACCAACCAATATCTTGAGACGTGAGAGCCATTAGACGAGACACCCACCTCATAGTATGCTGAGTATCCACATAAATACTGTCACGAGGGAGAAAAGTTTGAAACCACTAGTACAACAGCAGAGCATAACAATGGACCAATCCACCTTTCCCTTTGTAACTCCTCGAGTGAATAGAATAATACACATTCCCCAAGAGAGTTGGAACGGGGTTTCTTTGAATGAAAAGAGTAATAGCATTCTCATCAATGAACTTTGGCTCATTCAAGAACAAAACAATGCCATAAATACAACAAGCCATGATGGCATTGAAACTCCTCTAATCATACTTCACAGCCTTATCATTAGATTCTCGCAACAAAAATCCCAAATGGAAACCTTTCATAGCTCCCTTTTACGCAGCATTAGTCGAAACCACAAATTTCTCTAAGAACATAGAAGCAACAATCTGATCATTAGTAGGTTTCTCCATAGCAATGTGAAAAGGCACTTGATGAAGCACATGAATGTCCAAAATGTCAGAATACTCTTCTAGGGTAGGCAACAACAAATAATCAAAGAATACGAAACATCTCAAACCACGGTCATAAAACTGCAACAATGCCTTGAGACCATCCTCTTGGTACTCGCTGAGAGAGTGCTTTAAATACATCAGAATTCTTCCATAGTCCTTAGTAAACTCACTAACAACCTCTGGAGGAGACTTCTTGGCCAACAAAATTAGATGCTCAAGAGCTGGCGCAGGGAATTTGTACATTGGGTGACGTTTGTGATTTGTCTTCTTCTCAATATCGATCTTCAAAGGTGACCAACAACTGGACTCAGAGACTAGTAATCTTGGAAATGATAAAACATGTATGTTAAAAAAATACAGTTTGTAAAATGTTTCATGAATACAATAGGACCAAAATTCCATTCTCTGAATACTGCTGTGCTGATGAGGGTGATCACAACCACAAGTAATAGAACCAAAGAACCCAAGTAACGATAGTCAGCAACGGTACCTGTCCCAATCTAAACTCACGGGTGATTCTAGACACAATATGGAACCTAATGATAAATAGATTCGATAGCCTTTATTGAGTACTTCGCTTATCTACACAAAGGATGCAGGGTGAAGACACCGTCAATCGAACCTCGTCTGAGTTTGGTACTTCATGCCTTCTCACACGCATCACGGGATGCGGGATTCGACATGAACATCCGCCTATCCTAATGTCACTAGCCTGGGTAGTTGGTCTTTTACCTCATGTAATTACCACCCACCAAGAAAAATAACAACACAACAACAGATAAAATAATATGCAGATCTAGATATAAATGCATGTAAACATGTACAAGTATACATATACAAATAATATAAAAACAAGCGATAAAGCAATAAATCAAACAAAACACCCAAAAGAAAAGAAAAGAAAATCTAGGATCGACTTCCGAATGGACCAGTGATAGGTCAACTGTCCTTAGTGGAGTCGCCAACTGAAAGAACTAGTTGAAAAATCAAAGAAAGTAAATATCAATGAAGTCGCCATTGAACTTTTTTATCCCGCCAAAATGGAAAGGTAAACATCGAGTAAACCTGAAACGGGGAAATCACGGTCTTGCGACTGAGAGATCGGGTAAGGAAGTTTGTTACATGAGGGTAAGGTATTAGCACCCCACACATCTGTAGTACTCTATGGTATCCGCTTTTACTTTCTATCTAATGGGTGAAAAAATATAATTATATATGTATATGACTTATAATGCATGCAAAAGGAGTAAAGAATAAAGAAATAAAAGAAAGAAAGAAAACACGGGGAAAAGAAGAAAATATTTACAAAGGTTGTTCGATCAAGCCCCGCGATAGGATGCCTATGTATTCCCTCGTGCAATTGGAAAGTCAGAGCGCCGTAGTTCGGTTCATGTATTTTGGTTGGTTTGTGTTTTTTAGATTAGAAGACGAGACAAAAAACAACGATAACGAAATACCTCCATGACGACGAAACATCAGCTACAGACGGGACGACAGAACTTTAGCAGACGGGGACAACGGAACGTCATCAAAATAAGGGATGACGACACAGCAACAACAACAGAGGGGACGACGGAAAGTCAGCAACAGAAGGGACGACGGAACGTCAGTAATAGCAGGGATGACGGAACATCAACAACAGAGGATACGACATGACGTCCTAAATGCTGCAGGATTTGGTTTGTATCTTTTACTTTGGAAAAAGTTTCAATATTATTAGAATGCCTTAATGCAATTGACAAATCAAATTTTTAATTTTTAAGATGAAAATGATAAAGGTAAAATATCTAGGGGAAACTAACTTATTTCTAATCCTAGTTATTATCATACAAAGTTGTTCCTAGGTTATGGATATAAACAGGGGAAACTACTTAGATTATTTACCTAATGTTGACATGCATGGATACCTACCCTAATGTCTAAGCTCGATAATTAACCTAATCGAGTGATTCTAAGGGAAAATATAATATCTTCCATCTTGGTTAATAAACCAAATGAAAAGAGGGGAAAAAGCAATCAAAGTGCTTTGGCAGAAGCACACAAACCAAACACAAACAAGTAGAAAGAAAAAGAAGAAGAAGAAAAATGAAGTGAAAGCAAGTGAGCGAACAATCATGTAAGGTGTCAAGTGAAATGAATACAGTAACAACATTACATAAAATAATGCACAATCAAATCATAAGGAAAATATCACAAGGATGCAACTACGACACTTAGCACGAAAAAACTTGTCTAAACTTTGACCTAAAAAGTATTTATAAGTCAAAAGAAAGCCATGAAAAAGGCATAGATGAAAGGAAATGAACCATGCAAGGTCAAGATACATGCAACACAGTAGTTAATGCTCCAATACCTCAATCAAAACATACAATCATGCACAAGAAAGATTCGCAAACAAAAACTTAAGGAGAATAAAATTAATCCATGTAAGTGTGTGCAAAGGTGTGTGTGAATGTATGTGCTTGAGCATACTTGTGCTAAGTGTCACATAAGTGTGAGATAAGAAGCAACATATAATAAGGTAATACTAACGGTAAATACAACCAAATTACAAGGAACTCGAAAGAGCACATATGCAACACTTAGTACAAAAACTAGTCAAAAAGTTGACCTAGAATGCATCTAAAACATCAAATAAGGTGTGGTGGTGAATAGATGAAGAGAAGTGATATTTGGAAGATAACAAGGCATGAAAGTAAGTAGCTATTATAGTAATAACACATTCACATCATATGCACAATCATCATAAAGATTTACAAGCAAATTATCCTGAGCAAACATAGACATGCATCAAAAAGTGTGTGGTGGAGTATGTGCAAATGTACACTTGTGTGAACATGCATTCAATGTGTCATACATATAAAAAAATCAAATTAAAAACATCACCACTACAAATAACACAAAAGATGGCAAAGGAAGAAGTCAAAATCCAACCCTAAAGTCAACTTATGTAAGCATACAAGTCAACAAGTAAAACAAGGTCAAGAGACAAGATGAAAAGGTGATAAGACATATAGGGTCAGTAGCTTAAACAACCTAAGAAAGACATGAAAACAAGCTACCTTAAAAGGTCATACTCAAAATATTCGACAAGTTAGAACAAAACTACTATATGTAAGCACAAACAAGCCTCTAAAGGAAAAACAATCATAAACCAAGCACCTATGGATAGAGGTTAAGACTAAGAGAGGTTAGCACATAAAAGGTCAGTAGCCTAAGAGCTAATCCAAACATAAACAAAGGCATCCCAACCAAACAAGAAAGCTTGCACTCAAAGGCACACAAAATTAGGGTTTGAAAACAACAAAACTTGTTAAATTCAAAGCATATAACAAGGATCAAACGTAATGGTATTAATTGGATAATTAAGACATGTGTGACTTGTTTAATAAATTAACTCAAGATGAAGTTCACGAGCAACAAATGTAGAAGACAAAGCTTCAATACACAAACAAATCACCTAATTGATAGTCGACATCATGCTAGATGGAAAACACTTGTCTAAAATCAATGATGGGTGATATAAACAAAGTGTGGAAACAAAATTTGATACTTATAGGTCCTAGGGCAGTTATACATTCCTATTATAAGTATCTATCATGAACTTACAATAACTCCAAGCAATGATACTAATCTAACATGTTAGAGTGTCATGACAATGTGCAAATTTAGTCCCTTATGCACAATGTTAGAACATAGTTTGATTCTAATAATATCTTAGAGTTTTAATGATAACAAGTGACATAAATTTTGTATAATAAATATGATACTCTGATTTGTATTGTTTCAATTTCAGATGATGTTCTGAATCAAGAACTATAGAATAAAGAAATATCAAAATTATGCTGAGTAAACAAGTAATAGAAGTTCTAATGATGAATGGAACTTCTGGACACGCACGCTGAAAGCAACTTCTGAAGGAAGAATGCTAACGTAACCTTTGATAGAAGAACCAAGGAAACCTCTGTTAGAAGACACTCTGAACAAGGCTTGTAGAAGATCATGATTCTTCTATACATCAGATGTTCTAAGACAGAGTCTGTTACAGTAGCGTTACTAATTAAAGTTAACACGACTTAAGCACTTGAGTGGATCAATTCCAAGGCTCATTGAGAAAACAAAGCACATGCAGACAAGCAACATTTATTATGTTTTTCATCTTCCAAGAAACACAACAGAAAGCAACAAAATGATTTTCTATAAGCTATATAAAGAGCAACCATTCAAAGAAGAAAATAACATTTCCTAGAAAGAAAACTTACGCTGCCAAAATCAATACTATTATTTGTCATAATGCTCATGGTGGGAAAGTTCAGAACTGAAGTTTTTGTTGTGGTTGTTTATTATATATACTATATGCATTGGGGGAACTTGTAAATGTTGTAAGTTCAAAGCTTGTATAAGTATTATATTAGTGGTTGATATGATAGAAGACAAGCATGCACACAATTACAAATACTATTGTGACATTTTTTTGGTTTATTTGGTTGGTCTCATTATGACCTGATATGAGGAGAACCAGTTACAATGAAATGGACAAGAAGATTGTTGTTGTTTACCCTATGTTGGTTGCAGAATGATATTGTACCAATAGTACTAATAGTCATTTTCTTAACCTATAAGAAGGATATGTGATTACTATGTAATCCTCCATTTCATTCACTAGTGAAATTCTCATGCAGGTGACTTTAGAGTTGCAGCGCTCGCAACTGCTCTAATTTTTATGGGGCGGGGCAAAGTTTTAGGCTCAAATACTTCACTATGCTAGTTTTCTCCCGTTCCATTTTTCTTTGCAGGTTTTTGCAGGACGTGTCTAAACGAGATAAACATGTTTTATTGTTTGTCGTTACTACGCGCGGCTTTGCACAACCTTGTTATTACTGCAACTTTCTTATCTTGTTTTTAATTAAACTTTTTATTCAACATGTATTTGGTTAGAAAGTGTTGTGATTAGGGGTAGAGTTTGTGGTCCCAAAAACAACCACTAAAGATATCTTTGAGTAATAATGAATTTTTTGAGTTAACTGAGTTTGACAAGAAACTTAACTGAATTTAAGGAAGCCTTACACGTGATAGTGACAATTATTAAGAAAGTAAGAGCTACTTTAGAAGAAAAAGAATCTAAATTGATCAACTACATACTTAATCCATTTGTTTTGTCTCTTTTAGTTTGAGTTTCAATAAAATGTGTGAATAACTTAAGTTGTTTTAAATAAGTCCAGAAGTTTATTTCATTTTAATGGAGTATGTACTACTCCTTGCGTATTTCTTCCTGCATAAATTTTCGTGATGAATCACGTATGAGATAAGTTGCTTCATTCGATTGTGTCGTTGTAAGCTTCTTTCACACTTCTCATACCATTTCTTCTTTAAATGCATGAATTTATCTACAAAAGACTTTGATGTTTAAGTTAAGTGAATTTTCTTTTACAATAACCATGTTTTAAAAAAAATACACAAATAACATGGTTTTGAAAAAATATAGGCAAATAATCATGTTTCAGAAAAAATATACATGCAGGAGCCATCTAGATTGTGTATACATTGTTTTTTTATAAGTAGGAGCCATCTGATGACGCCTAAGTGCAAGTTTTTTTTTTAAAAGCCAGCTCAGATGGCGCCTTAGTGAAAGGGAATTTTTTTTCTTTTTCGATTCCAATTTAAAAATGGGACATTGTTGTAAAATTAAACTTTAAATATAAATTTTCATTACAAATATAGAGAATAATAATTACATAGATTTATTGTTGGTGGCCCGGGACTCGAAAACAACCACCTATTCCACAACCGCGTCGTCTCCTAACTCGTGTACCAGGCCGTTGTGGTTGGGTCGATGGCCCCTCGAAGTTTATGCGATTAGGATCCATGTATTCTTTCAGATCTGTATGATTTGAAGTCTCGCTTTCGTATAGACGTGTTCCTATATTATCAAAGTTCGGTTGTTGTTGTAACGCCCGTTTATTTAATATTATATTATATTAATATTTTCGAGTTACCAATCGATATTTATTTTGCGACGAGAATAAATATATTAATAGATATATATGATAATATATTTGGCGACGTTTCGTTCGGTCCGGTTTTTATTCCGTTCTGTTCGGTAAAATATTATTCGAATCTGATATTTAATTCCACGGAGTTATTTTAATTAATTGAATTAATAATATTATTAGTGTGTTATTTATTAATTAAGTTAGGGTGTGAGGACAAATTTGGTAGGATTGGGTTTTTCACCCTTGGCTAGTAAGACCACACTTTATAAAACCATTATTTTCTCATTCTTTCCATTTTTACAAACCAAAGCAAAAATAGAAACTTGGAGGAAAAAAGAGGGTTTTGGGAAGAAGAAGAAGAGGAGCAAGAACAAGCTTGAGGTTGGGATTTTGTTGAAGCATCTTGCAATCATCCAAGCACTATAGGTAAGGGGTTTGATTTCTCTATCACATATGGTTAGGGTTTGATAGTTATATTTAGGATTTGGGGAAAAATTGATAGTTGATTTATAGGGTTTTGGTTGGTTGATTGTTGAAATAGTTTAGAAAAGTTGGATTAGGAGTAGAGATTATGGGTGTGTTTCATTGCTAGTAGTAGAAATGAAAGTTATAAAATGAAAAAAATAGAAAAAAACTGAAAAACTGTTAAAAAAAACACTGTCTGCAACAAGCCATGAAAGAAGAATGTTGGAATGATGAAGATGAGTTTGGGAGGCGCCCACCCAAGCTCTAGGGCGACCGTCCCAAGCCCCTAGGGCGCCCTCCCCTTCACCTAAGGGCCCCTAGGGCGTCCGTCTCCATTGGGTGGGGTGGGGGGGATGCAACGAAATTCTCATTTTTCTGTAATCTGTATGTTGGTTTTGTGTTTTTTGCAGAATTGCTTTCTGCATAATTTTTCCCTGCTTGCCTCTGTTTCTCTTTTATTTCCTAATTCAACATACTACTAGTTAGTGTTAATAAAATATAATTAGGACTTAAGTTAGCCGATTAAATTTGGAACCCGATTATATTCCGATTTTCCGATTCCGGTAAATTCGACGACGGAGCAAGTTACTCTGAATTCAACAAAAATTGACGTGCTAGCTAAGTTCGACGTGTAGAACGTAGTGGTGATGTTAGTTTTTAGAAATTACGAGTTTTTACGAGTTGACCCGAAATAGGCCAATTTACGGTTAAATTGAATCGGATTGCATTTTAGTAGATTTAAGATACGTATGGACAATCCGATTGCGATGTTGACGATTATAGGTGTTTGACTATTTTTCCGTATTTGGAATTTAATGAACAAATTGATGATGATGTGGTGTGATTAAACATGATGTTTGCGACGATGTATTTATTAATGAATACTTGATGATATGCGATGCGATGATATATGTCTTTGTACATGATGATGTGATGATTATATTGAGGTTATTAATAAACGCTTCTGATTTGTGAATGCATGATTTTTGATGATGATGAATTATTGGTGATGTTTTGCATAATGAAAATATGATGCGATGATATATTTATCTTGATATGGATAAATTATGGCGATGTGGGCTTTAGGCCAATTTTAATGAGCGATGATGATGTTTTTGTGTTGTGTTGTTTTATTGTCGAGTCACATACATTGCATTGGCGACGAGGGATTTTATGCAGGCTTTTATGCCACGATGGGCTTTATGCCAAGTGTTCCTAATTATGGACAAAGCGACGGGTACCACATGCATAACATAGTCGTGTCTCATGGAGTCGGTTATGTTTATGTTTGAGTTGTTTGGCGTTGGGTTTTAATTGATGGATGATGTTGAATTGCGATGATATATGACGCTTTGTTTGATGATGACTTTTATGATAAACATGAAATGAATATGACTTGATAAATTTCATGATAACTATGCGATGAATATAAATGATGAGTTTTGCGATGATTTAACTTGATGAAATGCTTAATGCAAATATGATGTGATGATGTTTGTGACGATGGGATTTTATGCCAAAAAGCGACGACGGAATTTAGCTAATTTGTGATTTATGTTGCTTATGTTATTAGCATTGTTTGATGTTGTTGTTTATGATTGCCGTGTTGATTAGTGACGTATTAACTCGTGATGATTTCGTGGTGATGGAAATTTATGTGTTGTTGTGATGATTTATGTCGATGAGGTTATGGGGATATGTGTAGATTATACACATTAGAATGACAGTAAGAGTAAATGAGTTTTGGATATGCGTTGGAATGCATTTATTAATCTATTCCCTTTATAATTCCGAAACTATATATATATATATATATATATATATATATATATGTTATCATGCCTTTAATTATATGTTTTGGAGTATCTCACCCTTTATTTGTTTCGCTATTACCTTTATATTGGTAACGTGCAGGTTATGAAGACGGAGTTTATAGCTGCTATTAGTCGAGTCGGTGTCGCTCTGATACGTAGCACTCGGGGGGAATAATTATGTTGTCTTGTTGTTGTTCTTTTGTTGTTTTTCCTTTTGTAAATAAGAATCATACTTTATGAAAATATGATTGGTTAAGGAAGTTTAATAAAGAAGATGTTTTGATTTTTATGAATCACTTTATGTTTTCCGACGATGCTATGTATCCGAGATTTATACTTTAAAGCAAACTATTTAAAGTGAGTATGTTTTGAAGGTGTGATGCCTCAGTATTGAATTTATGAAATTTTAAATTACTCTGATTTTACTTATAAAACCTTGGGTAATATTGGGGTGTTACATTAGTGGTATCAGAGCAGGTCGGTCTGTCGGCCAGGTTATTAATGTGTTTTTAACCCTTTGGTATGCGACATGTGTGTGAAACACTGTCGGTACTTGCTTGTTTCTATTTGTTTGTCTGCAGAGATGAGTTTGAAACAATTGGGGGAGAAGTTTTACTTATTGGTGGCGCTTGTGGTTTAAAGATGGAGCCTCGAGCAGGGTTACGCTTTGGTAACTTGAAGTGTCAGTTTGAGAACGCTGTTGTAGTTTGGTAAAGATGGTTTATAACAGCATCATGATTGTCGACTGTCTATTGACAAATTGAGGAACTGATCATCCTTAATCTCTTGTTGATAGTAGTTGGGATTTGTGTTGGTTGGGATGGACTAGTCTTGCCAGCTTAATAGTGTATGAAGCCGATGAGTTAGCACAAGAAGGTGCATGGTTACTTGAGTTGTGGCGAATTTGGATTTTGGTGAGAAACAAGATTTTGGCAAGTGAACTTCTTGTTGTGATTCTTCCGAAGAATATTGTGAAGATGTGATTGAATTACCACAGTAGTGCGAAGTGAAGTTTTGATGGATTTAGTTTCTGGATCTAGTTTTGATTTGAAGTATCCTTTAGGGATGTTTATTTCTGAGTTAGAGTTAAAGAGTCAACTTGGGGATTGGTTTGAGCAGAGTTTTTTTATTCGAGCGAGTCGCCATGGAGTGCTACCGTTGTGTTGTTCGAGAAGAGCAAAGGTTGCCTGAGTTGGTGTGTTGTTCGCAGACAAGGAACGAAGTGGATATTAAGGACAAGTGTCTACTTCCGAGGACTGATGTTGGATAAATCAGTCATTTGGAGCTCTTGTGTTTAGTTGAATCGATGTGAAGTATGTCTGTCTACGGGTTAGTGTGTGAGTTGAAGACGTTTAGACAATGCTTTTTAAGATAGTGTATAGTCCTGGCGAGTAATTGTTGATGTCATTTGTGTGGCTAATGCGTCAGGTATGATTTTGAAATGTTCGAACAGTACTCTCATGAGTAGCTGTAAGAGTTATTTCGTGTTCATGGATATTATTTGGTTCACATCAAGTTAAAGAATTGTAGCAAGCATCCGAGCTTTGCATTATCAGTAGTGAAGTTAGATCAGTGCATGTCGAGTATTCTAAAGAAAAAGTTTTAAACTGTTGGACGAGAGTGCCTTAAGTAAGCGACTTAGACGGTGATATTTTGGACAGTTCCGCGAAGATTTATTTTGTATCTTGTAAAAGACTTTAAGGGGTTATTTCAGAGCTTAGAAGTTCTTTTGTTTTTTATGGTTAGCTTTGTGAGTTTGATGGAAGATCTTTTTATAAGTTGGTATTGATCATGGGTACTTTGACTTGAGATGGTTGAGTCGCTACTTGGACTTCGCAATGGGAAGCGAATTTGTTTGAACCAGTGCAAAGTTTAGCGAATGCTTTGATTTTGATCTTGTTTTGTACTAGAGAACCTTGTGCGGTATATTGTGATATTTCATTTTGGACATAAGATATATTTCGACATAGAGTTGGAAAAGTGCATTACTACCTTGGAATGATTTAATTTTTCATAAGGAAAAAGTGTTGGACGCGTGAGTTAGAGTTTGATGCGGTTGTGCTCATTGAAATCTTAAAGGTGCAGACGTTAACGACATGAAGATTGGAATTATTGAAGATAATTCAAGTTTGAGTA
The DNA here is from genome assembly GCA_021764765.1 of Vicia sativa. Taxonomy (NCBI): domain Eukaryota; kingdom Viridiplantae; phylum Streptophyta; class Magnoliopsida; order Fabales; family Fabaceae; genus Vicia; species Vicia sativa. Next base: position 236,509,168 of record CM038795.1, on the reverse strand, counting down.
CGATCTATAAAGAGACTTCGTCTGGTGCTGAGTTTAGTATGTTGATATCGCGGATAACCCAAGAATATCTGATTTAGGATTTATTATTTTGAAGAATGTTGCATGTTTGTTTTGGGACACTTGTTAAGAATAAGCTCAGAAGTTTATTAAGGATTTGTTCACTACTATCATATGGATTTTGTTGGATACAAATAGCCGTGGTGAATTATTAGATTGCGACTAAGACAAGTCTTGACGGTAAAGAATTTCGTGACTGAAGTCGGTTGTGACGGTGTCCTTGTTGGATTCCATAAAATTGATGTTGTGGTTCTAAGTCCAAGCTGTTTTGTAATTATAGTAATATGGGACGACGTTGATGAGTAGAGTTCTTGAGAGAGTGTTTTGGTTTTAATGACCACTTTGGAAGATTGAAAGTTATGAAAGATGTTTCAAATAAGAAACATGTGTATTGATCGTTGCGTCGATGCGAGGATGGTGATTACTTAATACAACTTTGGGAATTGAATTGTTATAAGGGAAGACTTTGTTGAAGTCAAGTGTATACGTCGAAGTTTCACGAGTGGAATATTTGGACAATATTTGAAGAGGTCAAACTATGTCGTGTATTTTAGAGGATCAATGGACGTTGATCAATTAAGAATGAAAGGGTGATTTTTTTCCGAGTTGATGAGACTGATGTTATGAGGTGTCCTGATGGGTGTATGTTTTGAACATATCTATTCTGGGTATTTGTGAATTTGAGGATTAACCAAGTTGTTTTACGGTTGGCATATTATGCATAAAAGTGACGCATCATGGTTTAGATATCGAGCATTGAATTGTTAGCGAGTATGCGAGATGGTTGGATTTGGACTAGTGAGTTATAGTTGCAAGTCGTCTGTATAAGCCCTAGAACGAGTGGTGTATTGCAGTTCTGTTATGTTTGTGTAACTTGTTATTGTTCAAGGGTTGTACGTTGGTAATCTATAAGGACGATGTGACCTTGTGATTTTCTGGAATGAGAGCGATAACTGCAAGTGTAATTCTTGAGTTCGTACTTATGCGTGAATGAAGGCATCTTTTTCGTGGTTGCGTAGCACGCGTGGTACTATCCTACTCTGATTGTTTCAGTTTTGGTTTGTATAACCATTTTGTTGTTTTCGTTTTAGCGACGATGTCAGTGTTGTGTTGTAGGACTTTATGTTCCTACCTTTGGTGACTCGTTTATGAGGTGTCGGTCCGAGTGTGTGACTAATTCTATGGTTGAGGCGTTTGGATGGTATTGATCTTGTTTGTTTAGTTCTCAAGTGAACCGGTGTGTCTACGACTTGTTTGGTTATTGGGTGTTAGTTGGTTGTCGAGTGCATTGTATGGGCTTTGCATCTCGGCATGGTTGTTCTTGACTGAACGTTGTGGTTAGGGAGATACCCTTATTTTTGGTGTCTTTTGTATGTTGTTTAATTGACGCGAGGATTGAGTGGACGAATGCGTAGGCATGTCCCGATTTGTTCGTTTTGGTCGAAATTTCGAGGACAAAAGTTTATAAGTGGGGGAGAGTTGTAATGTAACACCCCAATATTACCCAAGGTTTAATATACAAAAATTAGAGTAAATTAAAATTTCGTAAATTTAATACTGAGACATCACACCTTCAAAAACAATTCACTTTAAACAGTTTACTTTAAAGTATAAATCTCGGATACATAGTATTGTCGTAAATCATAAATTGATTCATAAAATCGAAACATCTCTTTAATTAAACTTCTTTAACAATTAATGTTTTCATAAAGTATGATTCTTCTTTACAAAAGGAAAACAACAAAAGAACAACAACAATGACAACATAAATATTCCCCCCGAGTGCTACGTATCAGAGCGACACCGACTCAACTAATAGCGGCTATAATCTCCGTCTTCATAACCTGCACGTTACCAATATAAAGGTAACGACGAAAACAAGTAAAGGATGAGATAATCCAAAAAATATAATTAAAAGGCATGATAAAATATATATTTAGTTTCAGAATTATAAAGGGTATAGATTAATAAGTGTAATTCCAGCACATAATCAAAACTCACTTAATTTAATCGTCATACTAATGTGTAAAATTAACACTTTATCACCATAACCTCATCGGCATAAATCGTCACAACAACACATAAACTATAAACAACAACATCAAACAACAATACCAAACAATGCTAATAACATAAGCAACATAAATAAAACCATCACAAATTGGCTAAAGTCCATCGTCGCTTTTGGCATAAAAGCCCATCGTCACAAACATCATCACATCATATTTGTATTAAGCATTTCATCAAAGTTAAATCATCACAATACTTATCATTTATATTCATCGCATAGTCATCATGGAATTATAAAGATCATCACCAAACAAAACATCATATATCATCGCAATGCAACATCATCCAATAATTAATCCCAACGCCAAACAACTCAAACATAAACATAACCGACTCCATGAGACACGAATATGTTATGCATGTGGTACCCGTCGCTTTGTCCATGATTAGGAACATTTGGCATAAAGCCCATCGTCGCTTGGCATAAAAGCCCTCGTCGCCAATGCAATGTATGTGACTCGACAATAAAATAACACAACACAAAAACATCATCATCGCTCATCAAAATTGGCATAAAGCCCACATTGCCATAATTTATCCACATCAAGATAAATATATCATCGCATCATATTTGCATTATGCAAAACATCACCAATAATTCATCATCATCAAAAATCATTCATTCACAAATCGGAAGCATTTATTAACAACATCAATATAATCGTCACATAATCATGTACAAATATATATATATATATATATATATCATCGCATCGCATATTAACAAGTATTCATTAATAAATACACCGTTGCAAACATTATGTTTATTCACACCGCATCATTATCAATTAATTTACCAAATTCCAAAAACGGAAAAATAGTAAAAACATCAATAATCATCGCGAAAGTCATTCTTAATAACCGGCATTAATCAAAATCATCAACATCGAAATCGGATTGTCCATACATGCCTTAAATCCACTAAAACGCAATCTGATTCAATATAACTGTAATTTCTCCTATTTCGGGTCATCTCTTAAAAACTCGTAATTTCGAAAAACTAACCTCACCACTACGTTCTACACGTCGAACTTAGCTAGCACGTCAATTTTCATTAAATTCGGAGCAACTTACTCCGTCGCCGAATTTACCAAAATCAGAACATAATCAGGTTCTAAATTTAATCGGCTAACTCGTGTCCTAGTTATAATTCATTAATATTAACTAGTAGTATATGAAATTGGGGAAATGAAAATAAATAGAATCAAAATTTATGCAGAAGGAAAGTTTCTGCAGAAAACAGAAAACCTTAGTTACAGAAAACAGAAAATTGCATTTTTCCGTTTCATCCCCCCAAGCCTCATAGGGACGCACGTCCCTTGCTCCCTTATGAAATGGAGGCGGGTACCTCAAGGAAGGGGGTGGTCTCCCCACACATGGAGGTGGGCGCCTCCCCCATGCACTTCCTTTCCATTCTTTTCTTCTTCTTCCTCGTTGCAATTATACAGACAGTGAATTTACAGTTTTCCAGTTTTTCTTATTTTCTTCATACTTGCAACCTATTTCTTGCTAGCTTACAAATTAAAATACCCACAATATATACTCCTAATTCAACCTTGCTAAGTTAATCAACAATCATACATACAACTCATAAACCACAACATCAATTTTTATCCCAAATTCACAATATACCTATCAAACCCAAATTATAGGAAGTGGAAAATCAAACCCCTTACCTCTAGAGATGGGATGATCCAAGATGATTCCACAACTCCAACCTCAAGCTTCCTCTCTTGTTTCTCTTGCTCTTGCTCTTGCTCTTCTCCTTCCAAAACCCTCTCTTTTCTCTCCAAGCTTCTATGTTTCTATTTGGCTTTGGTTGTAGAATGGAAAGAAAATGAGGAAATGTGGTTTTATAAGTTGTTTCTTACTAGCTTCCAAAGGTGTAAACCCAATTCTCATCTATTACTTCTCACACCCCTAATTTAATTAATTAATTAACACCTTAATAATATCTAATAATATTATTTACTCAATTAATTAAAATAATTCCGGGGAATTAAATATCGGTCCGAATAAAACATCCCCAGATAAATTAATAGATATATTAATTAACACAAATATTCTCGTCGCAAAATAAATATCGATCGGTAACTCGAAAATATTAATATAATATAATATTAATTAAAACAGGCGTTACAACTCTCTCCTACTTATAAACTTTTCGTCCTCGAAATTTCGACCAAAACGAACAAATCGGGACATGCCTACGCATTCGTCCACTCAATCCTCGCGTCAATTAAACAACACAAAAAAGACTCCAAAAAAATATAAGGGTATCTCCCTAACCACAACGTCCAGTCAAGAACAACCATGTCGAGATGCAAAGCCCATACAATGCACTCGAAAACCAACTAACACCCAACAACTAAACAAGTCGCAGACACACCGGTTCACTCGAGAACCAAACAAATAAGATCGATACTATCCTAACGCCTCAACTGTAGAATTAGTCGCACACTCGAACCGACACCTCGGAAACGAGTCATCAAAGATAGGAACATAAAGTCCTACGACACAACACCGACTCCATCGCTAAAACGAAAACAACAAAATGGTTATACAAACCAAAACTGAAACAATCAAAATAGGATAGAACCACGCGTGCTACGCAAACACGAAAAGATGCCTTCATTCACGTATAAACACGAACTCAAGAATTATACTTGCAGTTATCGCTCTCATTCCAGAAAAATCACAAGGTCACATCGTCCTTGTAGATTACCAACGTACAACCCTTGAACCATAACAAGTTACACAAATATAACAGAACTGCGATACACCACTCATTCTAGGGCGTATACAGACGACTTGCGACTACAACTCACTAGTCCAAATCCAACAGTCTCGCATACTCGCCAAAAATTCAATGCTCGATATCTAAACCATGTTGCGTCACTTTTATGCATAAGGTGCCATCCGTAAAACAACTTGGTTAATCCTTAACTTCACAATTTCTCAGAATGGATACGTTCGAAGTGTACACCCATAAGGATACCTCGTAACCTCAGTCTTATCAACTCGAAAATCACTCTTTCATTCTTGATTGACCAACGTCCATTGATCCTCTAAAATACACGACATAGTTTAACCTTTTCAAATATTGTCCAAATATTCACTTGTGACACTTCGACGTATACACTTGACTTCAACGAAGTCTTCCCTTATACCAATTCAATTCCCAAAATTTGTGTTAAGTATTCGCCATCCTCGCACCGTCACAACAATCAATACACAGGCTTCTTATTCGAAACACCTTTCATAACTTTCAATCTTCTAAAGTGGTAATTCAAACCAAAACACTCCCTCAAGAACTCAACCAATCAACGTTATCTCATACTCTTGTAATTACAAAACAGGTTGGACTTAGAACCATAACATCAATTTCTATGGAGCCCAACAAGAACACCATTGTGACCGACTTCAGTCCCAAATAGAATACTTTCTTTTGTAACACATCAATCATCTTAAGGTACCTGTGGCTACCAAACCGTCACAAAATTCCTTACCGTCAAGACCTATCTTAGTCGTAATCTAATAATCCACCGCGACCATTAGTATTCGACGAAATCCATATGTTAGTAGTGAACAAATCCTTAATAACCTTCTGAGCTTAATCTCAACAAGTGTCCCAAAACAAACATGCAACATTCTTCAAAATAATAAAATCCCAAATCAGATATTCTTGGGTTAACCGTGATATCAACATACTAAACTCAACAACAGACGAAGTCTCTTTATAGATCACACTCAAACTTGAATTGTCTTCAACAATTCCAATCTTCTCATCATTAACATCTGCACCTTTAAAATTTCAAATGAGCACAACCGCATAAAACTCTAACTCACGCGTCCGACAATTTTTCCTTATGAAAATCAAACTATTCCAAGGTAGTAATACACTTTCTCCAACTCTACGTCGAAATACATCTTAAGTCCAAATGAAATATCACAATACACCGCACAAGGTTCATCAGTACTAAACAAGACCAAAATCAAAGCATTCACTCAACTTTGCACTGGTTTAAACAAATTCGCTTTCCATTGCGAAGTCCAAATAGAGACTCAATCATCTCAAGTTAAAGTGCTCACAATCAATACCAACTTGCAAAAAGATCTTCCATCAAACTCACAACGTTAACCATCCATAACAAAGGAACTTCTAAGATCTGAAATACCTCTTGAGGTCTCCTACAAGATACAAAATAAATCTCCGCGGAACTGTCCAAAATATCACCGTCTAAGTTGCTTACTTAAAGCACTCTCGTTCAACAGTTCAAAATTCTATCTTTAGAATACTCGACATGCACCGGTCTAACATCACTACTGATAACGTAAAGCTCGGATGCTTGCTACAATTCCTTAACTTGATGTGAACCAAATAATATCCATGAACACGAAATAACTCATGCAGCTACTCATGAGAGTACTGTCTGAACATTCCAAAACAATACCTGATGCATTAGTCGCACTAATGACACCAACAAATACTCTCCAGGACCATACACTATCTTGAAAAGCATAGCCTAAACATCTTCAGCTCTCACACTAACCCGTAGACAGCCAGACTTCACATCGATCTCACTAAACACATAAACTCCAAATGACCGATTCCCTCAAATATCAATCCTCGGAAGTAGACACTTGTCCTCAATATCCACTTCGTTCCTTGACTGCAAACGACACACCAACTCGGTCAACCTTTGTTCTTCTCGACAACACAACGGTAGCACTCCACGGTGACCCGCTCGAATAAACAAACTCTGCTCAGACCAATCCTCAAGTTGACTCTTCAACTCTAATTCAGAAACAAACATCCTTTAAGGATACTTCGAATCACAACAAGTTGCAGAAACTAAATCCATCCAAACTTCACTTCGCACTCCTGCGGTAATTCACTCACATCTTCACAATATGCTTCGGAAGAATCACAACAAGAAGTTCGCTTGCCAAAATCTTGTTTCTCACCAAAATCCAAATTCGCCTACAACTCAAGTAACCAGACACCACCTTGTGCTAACTCATCTGCTTCATACACTATTAAGTTGGCAAGACAAGTCTATCCCAACCAACACAATTCCCGACTACTATCAACAAGAGATTAAGGGTGATCAGTTCCTCAATTTGTCAATAGACAGTCAACAATCATGATGGTGACATAAACCATCTTTACCAAACTACAACAGCGTCTTCAAAATTACACTTCAAGTTACCAAAGCGTAACCCTGCTTGAGACTCCATCCTAAGCCATAAGTGCGACCAAGAAGTAAAACTTCTCCCCCACTTGTTTCAAACTCATCTCTGCAGACAAACAAATAGAAACAAGCAAGTACCGACAATGTTTCACACACATGTCGCATACAACAGGGTTTAATCACATAAATAACCTGGCCGACAAACCGACCTGCTCTGATACCACTAATGTAACACCCCAATATTACCCAAGGTTTAATATACAAAAATCAGAGTAAATTAAAATTTCGTAAATTTAATACTGAGGAATCACACCTTCAAAAACAATTCACTTTAAACAGTTTACTTTAAAGTATAAATCTCGGATACATAGCATCGTCGTAAATCATAAATTGATTCATAAAATCAAAACATCTCTTTAATTAAATTTCTTTAACAATTCATGTTTTCATAAAGTATGATTCTTCTTTACAAAAGGAAAACAACAAAATAGCAACAACAATGACAACATAAATATTCTCCCCGAGTGCTACGTATCAGAGCGACACCGACTCAACTAATAGCGACTATAATCTCCGTCTTCATAACCTGCACGTTACCAATATAAAGGTAACGGCGAAAATAAGTAAAGGGTGAGATAATCTAAAACATATAATTAAAAGGCATGATAAAATATATATTTAGTTTCGGAATTATAAAGGGTATAGATTAATAAGTGTAATTCCAACACATAATCAAAACTCACTTAATTTAATCGTCATACTAATGTGTAAAATTAACACTTTATCGCCATAACCTCATCGGCATAAATCGTCACAACAACACATAAACTATAAACAACAACATCAAACAACAATACCAAACAATGCTAATAACATAAGCAACATAAATAAAACCATCACAAATTGGCTAAAGTCCATCGTCACTTTTGGCATAAAAGCCCATCGTCCCAAACATCATCACATCATATTTGTATTAAGCATTTCATCAAAGTTAAATCATCGCAATACTTATCATTTATATTCATCGCATAGTCATCATGAAATTATAAAGATCATCACCAAACAAAACATCATATATCATCGCAATTCAACATCATCCAATAATTAATCCCAACGCCAAACAACTCAAACATAAACATAACCGACTCCATGAGACACGACTATGTTATGCATGTGGTACCCGTCGCTTTGTCCATGATTAGGAATATTTGGCATAAAGTCCATCGTCGCTTGGCATAAAAGCCCCGTCGCTTGGAATAAAAGCCCTCGTCGCCAATGCAATGTATGTGACTCGACAATAAAACAACACAACACAAAAACATCATCATCGCTCATCAACATCAATTTCTATCCCAAATTCAAAATATACCTATCAAACCCTAATTATAGGAAGTGGAAAATCAAACCCCTTACCTCTAGAGATGAGATGATCCAGGATGATTCCACAACTCCAACCTCAAGCTTCCTCTCTTGTTTCTCTTGCTCTTGTTCTTCTCCTTCCAAAACCCTCTTTCTCTCAGTTTATGTTTCTATTTGGCTTTGGTTGTAGAATGGAAAGAAAATGAGGAAATGTGGTTTTATAAGTTGTTTCTTACTAGCTTCCAGGTGTAAACCCAATTCTCATCTATTACTCCTCACACCCCTAATTTAATTAATTAATTAACACCTTAATAATATCTAATAATATTATTTACTCAATTAATTAATTCCGGGGAATTAAATATCGGTCCGAATAAAACGTCGCCAGATAAATTAATAGATATATTAATTAACATAAATATTCTCGTCGGAAAATAAATATCGATCGGTAACTTAAAAATATTAATATAATATAATATTAATTAAAATGGGCGTTACATGTAACACCCGTTTTATTTAATATTATATTATATTAATATTTTTGAGCTACCGATCGATATTTATTTTGCGACGAGAATAAATATATTAATCGATATATATGATAATATATTTGGCGACGCTTCGTCGGGTTTTATTCTGCTCGGTTCGTAAATATTATTCGGATCCGATATTTAATTCCGAGTTATTTTAATTAATTGAATTAATAATATTATTAATTATTAATTAAGTTAGGTGTGGAGGAAAATTTGGGATTGGGTTTTCACCCTGGCTAGTAAGACCACACTTTATAAAACCATTATTTCCTCATTCTTTCCATTTTTACAAACCAAAGCCAAAATAGAAACTTGGAGGAAAAGAGAGGGTTTTGGGAAGAAGAAGAAGAGGAGCAAGAACAAGCTTGAGGTTGGGATTTTTTTGAAGCATCTTGCAATCATCCAAGCACTAGAGGTAAGGGGTTTGATTTCTCTATCACATATGGTTAGGGTTTGATAGATATATTTAGGATTTGGGGAAAAATTGATAGTTGATTTATAGGGTTTTGGTTGGTTGATTGTTGAAATAGTTTAGAAAAGTTGGATTAGGAGTAGAGATTATGGGTGTGTTTCATTTCTAGTAGTAGAAATGAAAGTTATAAAATGAAAAAAAAAATAGAAAAAACTGGAAAACTGTTAAAAATAACACTGTCTACAACAAGCCATGGAAGAAGAACGTTGGAACGATGAAGATGAGCTTGGGAGGCGCCCACCCCAGCTCTAGGGAGACCGTCCCAAGCCCCTATGGAGCCCTCCCCTTCCCCTTAGGGCCCCTAGGGCGTCCGTCTCCATTGGGTGGGTTGGATGCAACGAAATTCTCATTTTTCTGTAATCTGTATGTTGGTTTTCTCTTTTCTGCAGAATTGCTTTCTGCATAATTTTTCCCTACTTGCCTCTGTTTCTCTTCTATTTCCTAATTCAACATAATACTAGTTAGTGTTAATAAAATATAATTAGGACTTAAGTTAGCCGATTAAATTTGGAACCCGATTATGTTCCGATTTTCCGATTCCAGTAAATTCGACGACGGAGGAAGTTACTCTGAATTCAAGGAAAATTGACGTGCTAGCTAAGTTTGACGTGTAGAACGTAGTGGTGAGGTTAGTTTTTAGAAATTACGAGTTTTTACGAGTTGACCCGAAATAGGCCAATTTACGGTTAAATTGAATCGAATTGCATTTTAGTAGATTTAAGACACGTATGGACGATTCGATTGTGATGTTGACGATTATGATTAATGCCGGTTATTAGGAATAGCTTTCGCGACGATTATAGGTGTTTGACTATTTTTCCGTATTTAGAATTTAATGAACGTATTGATGATGATGTTGTGTGATTAAACATGATGTTTGCGACGATGTATTTATTAATGAATACTTGATGATATGCGATGCGATGATATATGTCTTTGTACATGATGATGTGATGATTATATTGAGGTTGTTAATAAATGCTTCCGATTTGTGAATGCATGATTTTTGATGATGATGAATTATTGGTGATGTTTTGCATAATGCAAATATAATGCGATGATATATTTATCTTGATGTGAATAAATTATGGAGATGTGGGCTTTATGCCAACTTTGATGAGCGATAATGATGTTTTTTTGTTGTGTTGTTTTATTGTCGAGTCACATACATTGCATTGGCGACGAGGGATTTTATGCCAAGCAACGAGGCTTTTATGCCAAGCGACGATGGGCTTTATGTCAAGTGTTCCTAATTATGGATAAAGCGACGGGTACCACATGCATAACATAGTCGTGTCTCATGGAGTTGGTTATGTTTATGTTTGAGTTGTTTGGCGTTGGGTTTTAATTGATGGATGATGTTGAATTGCGATGATATATGACGCTTTGTTTGATGATGACTTTTAGGATAAACATGAAATGAATATGACTTGATAAATTTCATGATAACTATGCGATGAATATAAATGATGAGTTTTGCGATGATTTAACTTGATAAAATGCTTAATGCAAATATGATGTGATGATATTTGTGACGATGGGCTTTTATGCCAAAAAGCGACGATGGGCTTTAGCTAATTTGTGATGATTTTATTTATGTTGCTTATGTTATTAGCATTGTTTGATGTTGTTGTTTATGATTGCCGTGTTGATTAGTGACGTATTAACTCGTGATGATTTCATGGTGATGGAAGTTTATGTGTTGTTGTGATGATTTATGCCGATGAGGTTATGGCGATATGTGTAGATTATACACATTAGAATGACGGTAAGAGTAAATGAGTTTTGGATATGCGTTGGAATGCACTTATTAATCTATTCCCTTTATAATTTCGAAACTATAAATATATATATGTTATCATGCCTTTAATATATGTTTTGGAGTATCTCACCCTTTATTTGTTTCGTCGTTACCTTTATATTGGTAACGTGCAGGTTATGAAGACGGAGTTTATAACTGCTATTAGTCGAGTCGGTGTCGCTCTGATACGTAGCACTCGGGGGGAATAATTATGTTGTCTTGTTGTTGTTCTTTTGTTGTTTTTCCTTTTGTAAATAAGAATCATAATTTATGAAAATATGTTTGGTTAAGGAAGTTTAATAAAGAAGATGTTTTGATTTTTATGAATCACTTTATGTTTTCCGACGATGCTATGTATCTGAGATTTATACTTTAAAGCAAACTGTTTAAAGTGAGTATGTTTTGAAGGTGTGATGCCTCGGTATTGAATTTATGAAATTTTAAATTACTCTGATTTTACTTATAAAACCTTGGGTAATATTGGGGTGTTACAGTTGTGGTGGGGGGTTAGGTTTCATGCAGGGTCGATAACACTCGTCATCTAAATAGGTGCGGTTAAAAGGAATTTAGGTGTGTGGAGACTGGTATCCATTTGATTGTTGGGGGGTTTGGTACGGTGATGCTTGATGGTAGGTTGGGTTGGTTTGAGAATATTCATCAGGTATCCCAATGTATAGGCTTAGGTGAGAATCATGATGGGCCCATATAGGGGCGTTGGGCATATGGTCTTGGTTCAGAGTATTGTATTTGATTGTTGGACATTTGGGAGTATTGGAATTGTGTGTCGGGAATTTGGGTGTATTAGTACTGAGGTATTGGGGTTAAGAGTGAGTGTTGGTGGTCCTGTATCGTCGGGTTGTTTGGAGGAAGGTTTATGGATGTTGGGATTGTTGTTGGGGTTATCATTGTGGATCTGAGGATTGGCCCACTGGGTACATGGGTCGACCAAATAGCGGGGGTGAGAGACATGCATTCCTGGGTTCGTTACGGATCTGTACCAAGCAATATATTGATCAGAGTGTTGCATAATTTTGTGATCAATGAACTTTGACTCATTCGAGAACAAAACCATGCCATAAATACAACAAGCCAGGATGGCATTGAAACTCCTTCAATCATACTTCGCAGCCTTATCATGAGATTCTCGCAACAAAATTCCCAAATGGAAACCATTCATAGCTCCCTTTTGCGCAATATTAGCCGAAACCACAAATTTCTCCAAGAATAGAGAAGCAGCAATCTGATCATTAGTAGGTTTCTCCATAGCAATGTGAAAAGGCACTTGATGAAGCACAAGAATGTCCAAAATGTCAGAATACTCTTCTAAGGTAGGTAACAACAAATAATCAAAGAATACGAAACCTCTCAAACCACGGTCATAAAACTGCAACAATGCCTTGAGACCATCCTCTTGGTACTCGCTGAGATAATGTTTCACATACATCAGAATTCTTCCATAGTCCTTAGTAAACTCACTAACAACCTCTGGAGGAGACTTCTTGGCCAACAAAATCAGATGCTTAAGAGCTGGCGCAGGGAATTTGTACATTGGATGACATGTGTGATTTGTCTTCTTCTCAATATCGATCTTCAAAGGTGACCAACAACTGGACTGAGGGACTAGTAATCCTGGAAATGATAAAACATGTATGTTAAAAAATACAGTTTGTAAAATGTTTCATGAATGCAATAGGACTATAATTCCATTCTCTGAATACTGTTGTGTTGATGAGGGTGATCACAACCACAAGTAATAGAACCAAAGAACCCAAGTAACGATAGTCAGCAACGGTACATGTCCCAACCGAAACTCATGGGTGATTCTAGACACAATATGGAACCTAATGATAAATAGATTCGATAGCCTTTATTGAGTACTTCGCTTATCTACACAAAGGATGCAGGGTGAAGACACCGTCAATCGAACCTCGTCTGAGTTTGGTACTTCATGCCTTCTCACACGCATCACGGGATGCGGGATTCGACATGAACATCCGCCTATCCTAATGTCACTAGCCTGGGTAGTTGGTCTTTTACCTCATGTAATTACCACCCACCAAGAAAAATAACAACACAACAACAGATAAAATAATATGCAGATCTAGATATAAATGCATGTAAACATGTACAAGTATACATATACAAATAATATAAAAACAAGCGATAAAGCAATAAATCAAACAAAACACCCAAAAGAAAAGAAAAGAAAATCTAGGATCGACTTCTGAATGGACCAGCGATAGGTCAACTGTCCTTAGTGGAGTCGCCAACTGAAAGAACTAGTTGAAAAATCAAAGAAAGTAAATATCAATGAAGTCGCCATTGAACTTTTTTATCCCGCCAAAATGGAAAGGTAAACATCGAGTAAACCTGAAACGGGGAAATCACGGTCTTGCGACTGAGAGATCGGGTAAGGAAGTTTGTTACATGAGGGTAAGGTATTAGCACCCCACACATCTGTAGTACTCTATGGTATCCGCTTTTACTTTCTATCTAATGGGTGAAAAAATATAATTATATATGTATATGACTTATAATGCATGCAAAAGGAGTAAAGAATAAAGAAATAAAAGAAAGAAAGAAAACACGGGGAAAAGAAGAAAATATTTACAAAGGTTGTTCGATCAAGCCCCGCGATAGGATGCCTATGTATTCCCTCGTGCAATTGGAAAGTCAGAGCGCCGTAGTTCGGTTCATGTATTTTGGTTGGTTTGTGTTTTTTAGATTAGAAGACGAGACAAAAAACAACGATAACGAAATACCTCCATGACGACGAAACATCAGCTACAGACGGGACGACAGAACTTCAGCAGACGGGGACAACGGAACGTCATCAAAATAAGGGATGACGACACAGCAACAACAACAGAGGGGACGACGGAAAGTCAGCAACAGAAGGGACGACGGAACGTCAGTAATAGCAGGGATGACGGAACATCAACAACAGAGGATACGACATGACGTCCTAAATGCTGCAGGATTTGGTTTGTATCTTTTACTTTGGAAAAAGTTTCAATATTATTAGAATGCCTTAATGCAATTGACAAATCAAATTTTTAATTTTTAAGATGAAAATGATAAAGGTAAAATATCTAGGGGAAACTAACTTATTTCTAATCCTATTTATTATCATACAAAGTTGTTCCTAGGTTATGAATATAAACAGGGGAAACTACTTAGATTATTTACCTAATGTTGACATGCATGGATACCTACCCTAATGTCTAAGCTCGATAATTAACCTAATCAAGTGATCCTAATGGGAAATTATAATATCTTCCATCTTGGTTAATAAAACAAATGAAAAGAGGGGAAGCAATCACACACCAAACCAAACAAAAAAAGAAAAAGAAGAAGAAGAAAAATGAAGTGAAAGCAAGTGAGTTAACAATCATGTAAGGTGTCAACATTACATAAAATAATGCACAATCAAATCATAAGAAAAATATCACAAGGAAGCAACTCAACACTTAGCACAAAAACTTGTCTAAACTTTGACCTAAATATTATTTACAAGTCAAAAGAAAGCCCTGAAAAAGGCACAGGTGAAAGGAAATGAACCATGCAAGGTCAAGATACATGCAACACAGTAGTTACTGCTCCAATACCTCAATCAAAACATACAAACATGCACAAGAAAGATTTGCAAACAAAACACTTAAGGAGAATAAAATTAATCCATGTAAGTGTGTGCAAAGGTGTGTGTGAATGTATGTGCTTGAGCATACTTGTGCTAAGTGTCACATAAGTGTGAGATAAGAAGCAACATATAATAAGTTAAGACTCATGTTAAATACAACCAAATTACAAGGAACTCAAAAGAGCACATATGCAACACTTAGCACAAAAACTAGTAAAATTTTTAACCTAGAATGCATCTAAAAGGTCAAATAAGGTGTTGTGGTGCATAGATGAAGAGAAGTGATATTTGGAAGATAACAAGGGATGAAAGTCAGTAGCTATTATATTAAGAACACATTCACATCATATACACAATCATCATGAAGATTTACCAGAAAATTATCATGAGCAAACATAGACATGCATCAAAAAGTGTGTGGTGGAGTATGTGCAAATGTATACTTGTGTGAACATGCTTTCAATTTGTCATACATAGAAAAAATAAAATGACAAACATCACCACTACAAATAACACAAAAGATATCAAAGGAAGAAGTCAAAATCCAACCCTAAAGTCAACTTAAGTAAGCATACAAGTCAACAAGTAAAACAAGGTCAAGAGACAAGATGAAAAGGTGATAAGACATATAGGGTCAGTAGCTTAAACAAACTAAGAAATACATGAAAACAAGCTACCTTCAAAGGTAATACACAAAACATTCAACAAGTTAGAACAAAACTAGTATATGCAAGCACAAACAAGCCTCTAAAGGCAAAACACTCATAAACCAAGCACCTATGAATAGTGGTTAAGACTAGGAGAGGTTAGAACATGAAAGGTCAGTAGCCTAATAGATAATCCAAACATAAACAAAGGCATACCAACCAAACAAGAAAGCTTGTACTCAAAGGCACACAAAATTAGGGTTTGAAAACAACAAAACGTGTTAAATTCAAAGCATATAACAAGGATCAAACATAATGGTCTTAATTGGATAATTAAGACATGTGTGACTTGTGTAATAAGTTAGCTCAAGATGAAGTTCATGAGCAACAAATGTAGAAGACAAAGCTTCAATACACAAAACAAATCACCTAATTGATAGTCAACATCATGCTAGATGTAAAACACTTGTCTAAAATCAATGATGGATGATATAAACAAAGTGTGGAAAGAAAATTTGATACTTATAGGTCCTAGGGCAGTGATACATTCCTATTATAAGTATCTATCATGAACTTACAATAAATCCAAGCAATGATACTAATCTAACATGTTAGAATGTCATGACAATGTGCAAATTTAGTCCCTTATGCACAATGTAGGAACATAGTTTGTTTCTAATAATATCTTAGAGTTTTAATGATAACAAGTGAAATAATTTTGTATAATAAATATGATACTCTGATGTGTATTGTTTCCATTTCAGATGATGTTCTGACTCAAGCACTCTAGAATAAAGAAATATCAAAATAATGCTGAGTAAACAAGTAATAGAAGTGCTAATGATGAATGAAACTTCTGGACACGCACGCTGAAAAAAACTTCTGAACGAAGCATGCTAACGCAACCTCTGATAGAAGCACCAAGGAAACCTCTGTTAGACGATACTCTGAACAAGGCTTGTAGAAGATCATGATTCTTCTGTACGTCATCTTCTAAGACAAAGTCTGCTACAGTACCGTTACTAATTAAAGTTAACACGACTTAAGCACTTGAGTGGATTAATTCTAAGTCTCATTGAGAAAACAAAGCACATACAGACAAGCAACATTTATTATGTTTCTCATATTCCAAGAAACACAACAGAAAGCAACAAAATGACTTTCTAGAAGCTATATAAAGAGCAACCATTCAAAGAAGAAAATAACATTTCTTAGAAAGAAAATTTATGCTGCCAAAATCAATACTATCATTTGTCATAATTCTCATGGTAGGGAAGTTCAGAACTGAAGTTTTTGTTGTTGTTGTTGTTGTTTATTATTTATACTATATGCATTGGGGGAACTTGTAAATGATGTAAGTTCAAAGCTTATATAAGTATTATATTAGTGGTTCATCTGATAGAAGACAAGCATGCAGACAATTACAAATACTATTGTGACATTGTTTGGTTTATTTGGTTGGTCGCATTATGACCTGGTATGAGGAGAACCAATTACAATGAAATGGACAAGAAGATTGTTGTTGTTTACCCAATATTTGTTGCAGAATGATATTGTACTAATAGTACTAATAGTCATTTTCTTAACCTATAAGAAGGATATGTGATTACTATGTAATACTCCATTACATTCACTAGTGAAATTCTCATGCAAGTGACTTTAGAGTTGCAGCGCTCGCAACTGGTCTCATTTTTATGGGGCGGAGCAAAGTTTTAGGCTCAAATACTTAACTATGCTAGTTTTCTCCCGTTCCGTTTTTTTTGCAAGTTTTTGTAGGAAGGGTCTAAATGAGATAGACATGTTTTATTTTTTGTCGTTACTACGCGGGGCTTTCCACAACCTTGTTTTTACTGCAACTTTCTTATCTTGTTTTTAATTAAACTTTTTATTCAACATGTATTTGGTTAGAAAGTGTTATGGTTAGGGGTAGAGTTTGTGGTCCCAAAAACAACCACTAAAGTTATCTTTGAGTAATAATGAATTTTATAAGAAAGTTAACTGAGTTTGACAAGAAACTTAACTGAGTATAAGAAAGTCTTACACATGATAGTGATAATTATTAAGAAAGTAAGATCTACTTTAGAAGAAACAGAATCTAAATTGATCAACTAAATACTTAGTCCATTTGTTTTGTCTTTTTTAGTTTGAGTTTCAATGAAATGTGTGGATAACTTGAGTTGTTTTAATTAAGTCCAAAAGTTTATTTTATTTTAATGGAGTATGTACTACTCCTTGTGTATGTCTTCCTGCATGAATTTTCGTGATAAATCACGTTGGAGATAAGTTGCTTCATTGGATTGTGTCGTTGTAATCTTTTTTCACACTTCTCATACCATTTCTTCTTTAAATGCATGAATTTATCTACAAAAGACTTTGATGTTTAAGTTAAGTGAATTTTCTTTTACAATAACCATGTTTTAAAAAAAAATACACAAATAACATGGTTTTGAAAAAATATACGCAATTAATCATGTTTCAGAAAAAGTATACATGCAGCAGCCATCTAGATGGCGTATACATTATTTTTTTATAAGGAGGAGCCATCTGATGACGCCTAAGTGCAAGTTTTTTTAAAAAGCCATCTCAGATGGCGTCTTAGTGCAAAGAGAATTTTTTTTCTTTTTCGATTCCAATTTAAGAATGAGACATTGTTGTGAAATTAAACATTAAATATAAAATTTCATTACAAATATAGCGAATAATAATTACATATATTTATTGTTGGTGGCCCGGGACTTAAAAATATGATTATTGTAAAAAGAGAATGATGTAAAAGAATTAATTATAATATTGTATTTATTAAATTTTGGCATATGATTTAAAATATTAAAAAAAAAGGTTAGTAGTACAACTTAAATAAGTTTTATTTATATTTTATTTAATTACATAAAAAATGTTAAAACTCGTGTGCGAAAAGTTTTATATGATTATCCGTGCGTCAACTTTGAACCGCGTAATTGTTATCTGTTTGTCATAAAAATTTAAATAAATTATAAAATATTAAATTATTATTGAAAAAAAATTGTAAGATAATTATATAAATTTTTAAAAACCACTGTTGTTAAGAAAAACTATTAAACATATACTTTATAAAATACAATCATGAATAATAATATATTTTTTTTAGAGTTGATAATTGATAGATGTTTTTTAAAATTTAAATAAAATTATATTGGTAATTTATTTTGTTATCATATCCAACAAATTTCTAATTCATAACATATTTTCAACACATAAAGTTTTAATTAAAAAAAGTATAAGATTTAAAATAGAATTATCATACTAATAATATTAGTTTCTTTAAAATATAATACTAATAAGTATCGTTAAAATTTCAATCCAATAGAAAAGCATTTTAAGTTATATATATATATATATATATATATATATATATATATATATATATATATATATATATATATATATATATATATATATATATATATATATATATATATATATATATATATATATATATATATATATATATATATATATATATATATATATATATATATATATATATATATATATATATATATATATATATATATATATATATATATATATATATATATATATAGCATTTTGATTAGAAAAAAGTTATTTTGTTATAGGGCCAAAACTCAACGTCTTTCGGTGAATAATAGTTGAAAAATACTTGACTAAATTTGACCTAATTTCTTTATAAACAAACCTGAGGTCTAACCAAGATCATAAGCCAACATATCTCACTCCATTCGCAAGCAAGCTGTTCGATCGTGTATATTCAATTCATCACAATTCTGAAGATTTCTTCTTACAGTAATCTCACTTTCTCCATTACAATGTCCATGACAAGTTTCCCAAGAAATGCGCATACTATCCGTTTCTTCAAGATTGTTACTTCAACAAATATTCAAGATGGTAACATTGTAAGCACTCTTTCTTTTGAATTTCTTTAATACACAACTTAAAAATTGTATTATAATTTAAATTTATCTGATTCAATTTTTAAAGATTCAACTCATATGATTTTAGAGACTTAGTTAATGGGTAAATGTGATTATAATATCTAGAAATACTATATACCTATACGAATTTCCCGATCAATTATTGATTAACTTTAAAACTAGTCAAAATTTAAGTAGGTTAGGGTATAAATTCGTATAGGACGAATTGACCTATTCACATCCCTAATTTTTTATAATTAAGATTTTTTTTTTTTAATTGTTTCTCTCTTAATGTATGCTAACATTAAGTTCCATGTATGGTAGAGAATTCCAAATGCTTTCACTCAAAAATATATTAGTGATTTGTCGACTATAATGTTTCTCAAGACTCCAGACGATAAAGAATGGGAAATACATTTGACTACAAAGAATGATGATATTTGGATTAACAAGGGTTGGAAGGAATTCGTGACACATTATTCATTAGATCACGGACATATGCTGATGTTTAAATTGGAAAAACCCTCTCATTTTGAAGTGCATATATTCGACAAGAGTACCCTTGAAATTGAATATCATGTTTATGGTAAAAATCAACAAGAACATAATAACACAATTGAAAATTTGAATGAGCAAAACTCATGCAACAAGATTAGACCAAAGCCACAAGTTTCAAGTTCTCAACCACATAAGAAATTGAGAATGGACACAAATGAAGATGTTGGAACAAGTCCCAAATTGCAAAAGTGGCCTAAACTTGCCCAAGTTAAAGGTATACATATAATTCATGATTAATCTCTATCATTTCATTTACTATGAGAATGATTTTTCATAACCTATATATAACACCGATAATGAATAAAGGTGTGTATGCCTCTGTGTCCAACACTTGTGATTATATATAATCTATTTAATTTTTTAAATTATTATCGGTGTCGACATATCACCGTCAGTGTCGTATTTTTAATGCCTAAGCTTCATAGTTCATAACATACCATGTTTAATTTTTCAGAAGAGAAGGATGATACCTCCAAATGCGTAAATGTGAAGCATTATCAGGAGCAGAAGAGTTTTACTTTTAAAATTGAAAAAGCATTGATCAGAGCCAAAAACTACAAATCTGAAAATCCCATTTTCATTGTTGTCATGACATCTTCCTATACTAATCAATATATAGTGAGTCTTAGAATATATATCTAATGTTAAGACAATTTCATATCTTTTTTAGTTGCTTTATTTTCTAACTTGTTACAAAAATTGAAATGTAGTATGTCCCTTTCGATTTCGAACAAAAGTATTTGAAGAAAAATCAAAGTGACATGGTCCTTCGGGTCTTAGACGACGATAGAACATGGATTGTTAAATATTGTGAAAGAAGAATCAGCTCTGGATGGAGAATATTTGCATCTGACAATAATTTGAAAGTTGGTGATGTTTGTCTTTTCGAGATGATTAATTACGAAGCCTATGCTTTTCGAGTACTAGTTTTTCGAGTTGACGAAGAACAATCTTCCCGTCCTCCACAAGGTAATCCAAGTTAGTTTTTCCTTCAAAAGTTATTACTCTCTTTGATCTGCATAATGCTAATAGTTATACTTTTCATCCTTTGAATCGGTAGAAATCGCAAGAATCTCAAAAGTTGAAAGTAAACCTATTGTTTTACATAGAGGTAAATCTTTATCATCGTTGTTGCGTTGTCAAGTCGCGCTAATAGGCGTAACTGTATTTGAACTAATCAGTATTGTTATACAATACGTGATTAGTACAAATAGTTATCAATTAGTGGCTACAGTGATACTATAGCCACGCGCGTTGCAAAAGTGAAGAACTAACTATTTTGTTGCCATGCCACAGGAATGAGAGCTACTCCAACAAATTCCTTGCGGGCTAATCCATCAGGCTTCGCAAAAGATGAAGTGAAACAATTCGCATCCTCGTTGAAAAATCCTTATTTCACTATCAAATTAAGATCATGTCGCTGGAACGAATACAAACCGGTAAAGAACATATACATAATACATATACTTCCTATGATCTTGAATATAAGCAAAAAAAGATATTTATTAACTGTTACGAAATACTAATTTTCATAGCGTATACCGGATTCGTTCTCAAGGAAGTACTTGAGTTACGAAAAGAAGACTGTGATGTTACAGTCTGATGAAGAAATCTGGCCTGTCGAATTGGTGAGTTATCCATCCGATATGACAAGAAAATTGAGTGTAGGTTGGACAAAGTTTGCAGAAGAAAATAAATTGCAGGCTGGAGATGTATGCGTATTCGAGCTCATCAACAAGGAAGAAGCTGTGCTCGATGTTCGTATTTTCAGAGGCCGCAATTAGCCAATCGATTCGTGAAGATGTTACTACTGTATAATTTTTCGAGGATTTGTCACTCCTTTGTTACCAATGCAAATATAAATTAATCTGACATTATTTAGTTGTTATCAATTCTAAATGTGAAAGATAATTAGCATCAAGTTTGCAATAAGGCTTTTGGCTATAGATAGAACAAACATAAATTGTTCTATAACAGTGTTGCTGGTGTATTTAGTTTATATTCAACATAGGTTTGTGACAAGCTCATGAATCATGTACCAATCACCATGAAACGTTTTCGACCTCAATTTTTGTTATTATTGAGAGGAATTAGTAGAAGACCCGTGCGTCCGCACGGATTATATCATTTGTAATTTTAAGTAAAATTTATAATTATAATAATAGAATATGTAAGTAATAAATTTATAATTATAATGATAGAATGTGTAAGTAATAAAATGTAAAATAATAGTAAGTTATGATCAAATATTAAGAGTCTTACAAACATTCTTCATCTTACTATCAAACCATTTTTTAGGGATGTATTAAGAGTTCGAGAGACATCTCTATCTTAAAATTATTTTAACTTTGAAAATCTATTTTTTTTAAGGGTTAAATATGTTTTTAGAACTTATAAAATTATCAAAAATAGTATGTAGTCTTTATCAAAAAAATTGAGTTTTAGTTCCCATAAAATTATTTTTTCAAATAGTTTTAGTCCCTCTACATGGATTAAAACTGCGTGTAAAAGTAATTTTATAAGGATTAAAACTCGATATTTTTTTATAAAGACAAAAAAGCAAAATTGAGATATTTATAAGGATCAAAAATATATTTCATTTTTTTAATTCATTTTGTATTTTTTGTGTAATTTTTTTTTATTGCCAGTGGATTGGAGAACTATTCTTTTTCTTATAGTAGATTATTTAGATCGAACTAAATAAACAAATTAAATATATTTCAGTTCTTTATTTTTATTGTTCCTGCTATTTGGATTTGTTTATGCTATATGTTATATTGATTTTGCATGAGACTATCCAGGGATGTGAATTTGCATATGTTAACGAGAATCTTTCTATAGATTGTCTGTTTAGAGTATTGAAGTTGGAGATTTTTTCTCCTGCGGGAATGAGAATGGAGGAAAAAGTTCCTCCGATGACACTTTGCGATCCCGTGAATTTTTCGACACCGAACATATTATTTAACTTTTAAATATTATATAATCTAAAATTATATAATTTTATATAAAAAAATATAATTATATTAGAAAATGAAGAATCATTAGTGAATTATTTTATTTTTATGTTTTATTATATAATAAATTGTTTCATTATCCAAGTACCCAACTCATGAAAAGTGCACTAAATACTTATAATGTGCACACTGTCTCCTCATTTTTTTTTTCTCCATTATCTTTGTTTCCTCCATTCGTCGTATACTTTGTACTCATCATCATCACAATAATCACTCTCATTTGTTCATTGTGCTCTTGGTGATTACTCTTCAAATTCAATCTACTTCCATTAGTAACATACTTTCGTTAAATTAATAAATTATTAGTGAGATTCTAGTATTAAGACCACAGATGCCCTAAAAGATGTCGAGACACCTTTTTTTGAACAAACACACAATGAACAAGATAAAGATTTTCACAGTGTAAATAAAACTAGAATTAATTATCATGCCTTATTAAAATAAATTATTGTTTCAATTAAGGGTGTTCGCGGTGCGGTTTTGACGCAAGAAAACATCCGAACCGCGAGAGAATAATGCATGCGATTTGGTTGGTTCGGTTGACTTTTAGGGAAAAAAATCAAACCAAACTAAACCAATGCGGTTTGATTCGGTGCGGTTGATTTAGTTTTTTACAAATAATTTGTTGAGTCATACATTCACATATATATGACAACATAACTTTGTATTTGGTCATTCATACATGGTACACTACTAAACTATAACCAAAAAAAAATCATAATTGGACAATAAATTTTTAATATGTAAAAGTTAGATTAGACAAAAGTGAAATAATAAACATAAAATAATAACATAAAACAATATAAAAAATATTATAATAAAATAAAATAAAATAAAATAGAAGAGATGAGAAATTAGTGAAGATGAAAAAGAAAGAACATAAGATATGAGAGATTAGAGATAAAGATGTGCGATAAAATGAAATTGAAAGAGAGAAAAATTGCATAAAAAATAAGAACGTGAAAAAGAAACAATATAAGAGAGTAGAGATTAGAGAAGAAGAGGCAAGATGTAAGTGATGAAGATGAAGTGATAATGTTAAGAGATATTTAAGAAGATTGAAACTGAAACCATAACTGTAAAGATGAGAAAATTGTTCATAATGCGGTTTGATTCGGTTTGGTTCAGTTTGCAAAATATCAACCACAAACCGAACCAAACCATGCGGTTTTGTCAAAAAATGACCCAAACTAATCCGAACAAAATGCGGTTTTTTGCAGTTTCAGTTTGGTTTAGTTTGATTTGCGGTTTTCTATTGGGTTGGTTTGGTTTTTAACACCCCTAATTTCAACCATAAAATTAAGAATAGGAATTTCCATATTTTTCGGCTAACAACCACTTTCATTGACTGGACAATGAATGAGTTTTTTTCGTGAGTAATTCTTTCGCGTCAAAAGCATTGCTATAAAATAAATTATAAAGGATAAAAATGCAATATAGTTAAAATAATAAGGATAAAATTAGAAGAAAAATTAATAAGTTATAAGCTAAAACATTAATTTAAGGGTTTGTTTGATAAAAATAGCGGTTGACTAATAAGCTAGCTTGTAATTTATAGTTTATGGCTGATGACTGATAGTTTATAGTTAATGGTTGAGACTGATGGCTGATAAACTAATTGAAATGTTTGGTAACATTAGCGGTTTAACTGACTTATAAATGTAAAATGACATAAAAGATATTTAATATATAATTATTTTATTTTAAATTAAAATAAATTATTGAGGATAAAAGTGGATTTTTGTTAAAATAATAAGGATAAAAAGGGAAGAAAAAATAATAAGCTATAAACTAAAACGATATTTGAAATAGCGTCTAGAAAATAAGCTATAAGCTAGCAAAATAAACTATAAGTTCGTGATCAAAAGACTGTTTTCAAACAGATTTAAAATGTCATATGAACTTTTAAGCTATAAGCTCATAAGTTTGTCTTATTAAACAAACTCTAAATAACATTTAAAAAATAAATTATAAGTCAATAAAATAAGCTATAAACTTGTTATAAAAAAATCATTATCAAACAAGTCTTTTATTATTATACCCATATATTATTTGGTCTAACTGTTTATCATACATACTCTAACTAGAATACAAGACTAGCTGTCATATAATAAGAATCGCTCACTTACGACACAAATAAACTGACACTAAAAATTAATAATATTCTGAACAAATTAATAAGTTATAGTTTAGATTTGTCGTTTCCACATTTCAATTATGGTTCTCGTATGATCACGCTAAAAAAATATAAATATCTTATGGCACACCTAAAATAATTATATAATTTATTATTTTGACATATTAAAAATAGAAATAAAAGTAATATTGCATAAGTCAAAAATAAACTTTTCAAACATGCTTGGAAAAAATTGATTATCTTTTCACTTTCATACTCAACTGAAAATTATCTTATACTATTTTGTATTAGCTAAAATAAAATAAAATAAAATAAGTTATAAATTAGCAATATTTCTAAAAGTTTTAAATATCTTCATTGTTAAAGCTATAAAATAGATTAGGTAATCTAAAATAAGATGTATAAGAGTTTTAAACATTAATTTATTTATGTCAAATATTATTAAATCATATTAAACAAATAAAGTAACAAAAATAAAATTAAATATTAAATATTATTAAGAGTTTTAAACATTAATTTATTTATGTCAAATATTATTAAATAGAATTAAAAATAGAAATAAATAAAAAATTATTTGCATAAGTCAAAAATAAATTTTTCAAACATGCTTGAAAAAATTTGATTATCTTTTCACTTTCATACTCAACTGAAAATTATCTTATACTATTTTGTATTAGCTAAAATAAAATAAAATAAAATAAATTATAAATTAGCAATATTTCTAAAAGTTTTAAATATCTTCATTGTTAAAGCTATAAAATAGATTAGGTAATCTAAAATAAGATGTATAAGAGTTTTAAACATTAATTTATTTATATCAAATATTATTAAATCATATTAAACAAATAAAGTAACAAATAAAACAAGAATGAATTGTTTAAACTTTAAAGTACTAGTAGGAGATAAATTTGAACCACTTGAAGAAATCGATCAACACGTTATATTTTTTGTAACATGAATTGAATTGGGTGTTAGGTTAATTCAGTTGCTTAATTGGACTAGTATATAATTGTATCAGTGAAACGATTGTTTTAAATTTGTCGAAAACTGAAATTGACCAAACTTAATTAATATTTATTTTGTTTATATTTATTAAAATATGACTCTCTCAACATAATTTGTGCTATTTAATTTATGTTTTAGAGTATGATAATATCAAATTAATGTCAAATAATATTTAAAATATTATCACATAATAATAACTTTATTTCAATAATAAAAAATAGTTTTTCTTTAAATTTTCTAAAATTTTGATAATATGTTTTTTAAAATTAAAATATTAATATTAATAAATTTTATAAAAAAATAACCATTTTTACATATTTATTCAAAAAATATTAAATTAATTAAGTCAATCCAACTTATTTGTCAAACCAATTTAATTGAGTGCAAATCAAAATAAAACTTTAAAATTAAAATTTACCTCAAATTTAAGTTTTTTTTTTTCTAAAACTAACAGAATCTCACAAATTGACCAGACCTGTTGTGGACTACACCTAGGTTATTATAGCATGAAAGACTATTTATGTTCTTCCGCATGGCACAGTCAGAAAAAGTTCTACTATTAAGTGTATATTTTAAGACATCCAGTCACCATCAACTTGTGAAGTGTCACACGTTTATATGCTGAAGAGAAAGGTTTCTTATGCAATCTCACATCACTGTAGAAGAGAAATAGAATATAGACTGTGAATTGTCTGCATGCAACCTGACAAAAAAACTAATGTATAGCTGTAACAATTAATTGCTTTCATTCTAATGTGAGTATAATAAGTTGAAATGGATAGGGACATAAGTGAACATTCTATATAAGACCATTTAAGATGGTTGAAAAATTCAACACCCACTTTTTCAACTCCCAACACTCCACATCATTTTCTCTTTCTTCCACCTAATAACTCAACACCCATTCAACTTTTACCCTCTCCAATGGTTTTTCACTCAACACCCTACTTCACCACTTTTTATTTTCATATTCTTATTTAAATTTTATTTTTATTTTTATGATTACATAAAATTACAATTATCGATTAAAATTAAATTAAAATAATAAATACTTAATAATTTATTTTTTAATTTTTTGTAATAAAAACAAAATTTATTTAAATAATTGGATACGATACAAATCATCTTAAATTAATTTAAAATACAACACACAATTACGTAATTAGTACGTTACAAATAATTTAAAATGCAATACAACACACAAGTAACGTAATTAGTACGATACAAATAATTTAAAATGCAATACAACACACAAATAATTCAATCACGGAACATTCCAAACTTTGTTCATATGTGCTTCACTAGATCGGCTTGCAATTCTTGATGAACATTTGGATCACGGAACTCTGATCTAGCACGCACATGATTTGCAAAAGCGGGTAACACCTCGGTCGAGTATGGTTGTGGTGCACTAGATCCACTTTCCCCAGATTGCTCAAAATCGGTCCAACGTTGAGAATATGAATCTCGTTCATCCTCAACAATCATATTATGTAATATGATGCATGACCTCATGATGATACCCAAATCAGCTATGTCCCACAAGCGAGTGGTTCACGGATGATTTTAAATCGAGCTTGGAGCACTCCAATGCACGCTCGATGTCCTTCCGACATCCCTCCTGAAATTTTGCAAATAATTTATCGGGTTCACTTTGAGGAAGTCTAATCAATTTGACGAAAGTTGGATAAGAAGGGTAGATACCATCAACTAGATAGTATGCCATATTATATGGACGTTGATTCACAAAGAAATTCACACTTGAGCCTTTCCTGCTCCACGTCATCAAACATGGTGACCGGTCTAGAACGTTTATATCGTTCAACGTTCCGGACATCCAAAAAGGCATGTCGATCCATAGGTCATGAGATGCAATCGCTTCAAGAATAACGTGGTGGTTCCTTATCCTCTAGTAAATTGTCCTTCCCATGCTTTAGGACAATTTTTCCACTCCTGCATGCAATCAATACTCCCAATCATCCTCGAACCCCCGATTTCACTAACATGCGATTTTCTTTGTCATCTTGGGTTGGTGCTCTCGGATACACTTGCTCGCAAGCGTATGATTCCTTTACAGAATCTACGTAAGCACTCCAATGTTGTAGTACCTCCTATTTTGATGTACTCATCGACCGCATCTGCTGCCACACCATATGCTAACATTCGCATTGTTGTGGTACATTTTGCTAAGGGTGATATACCTTCTTTATTGGTGCATCAACTCATTGGGTGAAGTAGTTATCACTACTTGAAAGGTCCACAACGATTCAAGGAAAACATTTTTTTCATCCGGTGACGAAAACATTGCATCGTCATATGTAGGCTCATTGGCAAAGTAATCGTCAATTAGTCTTTGGTTTGTCGCTGCATGATCTCTATTGAGATATTTTCTACTACGAGGTGCATTATCTTCCGATATTTTGATTCTACGCTCTCTAAATCGATTGACTATATAATTTTCTTCAATTTCATGATTTTGATTGTAGGTTGCGATATCAAAATGATATTGTGATGGATCCATTTTTTTGTGATATTGGAGGTAGATTGGATGGGATTTGGGATATTGGTACATAAATGGATGTATGAGTCCCTATATATAAATGGATGTGGGTGGTGGACCACTGACGGATTCGAAATAATTTATTGTATATAGTTAATTATCAGATAAGGAATAGATTCGAATTGGGTGATGGACCACTGACGGATTCAAAATAATTTATTATATATAGTTAATTATCAGATAAGGAATAGATTCGAATTGGGTGGTGGACCACTGACGGATTCGAAATAATTTATTGTATAGAGTTAATTATCAGATAAGGAATAGATTCGAATTGGGTGGTGGACCACTGACGGATTCGAAATAATTTATTGTATAGAGTTAATTATCAGATAAGGAATAATTAAAGCAAACACTACACTGGCATATTGAAACAACAATAATTAAAGCAAACACTACACTGGCATATTGAAACAACAATAATTAAAGCAAACACTACACTGGCATATTGAAACAACAATAATTAAAGCAAACACAACACTGGCATATTGAAACAACAATAATTAAAGCAAACACAACATTGACAAATACTTCATTGAAATTAATTATCAAACAATTCTGCCTCCAACTTTTTCAACAGCTGGTTCTTCCGGTCATCTAGATGCTCTTCGGAAGTTAGCTTTAGATACATCTTCATTTTCTTGGTTTTAGTCTTTTCCAAGGCTATATTGTTAGCCTGCTGTTGCATCAAGGCCATGTTGTCCAATCGTTCAAGCTCTTTCGTCTTGAATTCTTTGTATTCAGCCCATTCTTTGTCCACCACCTCCGAGGCATATTCCTTGCTTTTCTTTTTACCCTTTTTTAGCCTCCCTCCTATAGGACGAGCACTAGATTCTTGTTTGAGCCACATGCATCACTCTCGAGATCTCTTAGATCCACTACTTCGAGCCAATATTTCCTCCTACTTGACTACCATAACGTGGTTGATCACGGAGAGCGTGCCATTCTTCCATTAAAGTGAATCTAACATTCTTCCCACATGCATATAATTCTGCGCTTTTGCCAAAACATCATTCTCCACCAACCACTTCCTTGCATACGCTTAGCGCCATCATAAGCGCCAATCCATTTACCCAACACTTTGTTCATATAATTAAAACGGTTTCGGCATGCAGGTCCATCACGCGGAGGATCGAATGAGCAATGCTCATTACAATACTCAACAATTTTACCCCAATATGTTTCACCTTTCGGTTTCTCCGACAACACCGCTTGTTCCAAATTTAATCCACCCACTAATTAGCACCAAATTTTGTTCGTGTTCCATGCTGGTTGAGAGTTTTCCGCTCTTAGAGTTGAACCCTCGAATTCGGACCGACTTCATTAGAAACTATCATGCCACCAATAGTTAGTTGTGTTGAAAACTCGGGAAATTCAGGTACACCACCACTTGGAAAATTTGCATTCGCCATTGTCACATAACCATTAAACGGGGGTGTTTGAGATGGATTTCTCGGCATAGATCCATAATATGTTTGAAAGTTTGGAACAGAGGATGTCTGGTTGAAATTTGGTGGAAAACCAAAATTAGGTATGTTTTGAGGATGTTGGTTGGAAAATTGTTTTGGATTTTGATAATAGTTGGGATTTTGATAATTGTTGGGATTTGGAAAATTGTTGCGATTTTGGTTAAATGGAAAATTAGCAGAATTTTGAGTGTTAAAATGATTATTGGGATCCATTTCACTAAAAAAAGACACTTAACTTCAAAATAAACACTAATAATAAAATTAAGATAGTGAAAAACTTAGTTTTTTTTCTGTGTCCAAATCAAATGAACCAAATCTCTATTTATAGAGAGAAAAAATCATGAATTTTGGTAAAAAAAAAAAATAATAAAAATTAATTTGCAACGAAATAATTGAGTTCAAAGTATTAAATGGATAAAAATCTGGTCAGCCAACCAGCCGCTGCCACGTCAGCCCATGCGTCAGTGTACATGGTGTTGAGTTTTCTCAACATCTCTCTCCTCCAACACACACTCAACACTACTCTAAACACACCATTGCACATGATTTTGCCATGTTGAGTTCAATTAAACACACCATTGCACATGGTCTAAGAAAATTATAATAAGTGAATAACATTTTACAAGTTTTAAATCCACAATAATTGTTAACCTTGTAATATATTTATATTTTTTTCTCCTAACATTTATTATGTTTATTATATTGGGTGTTTATTTGATTATATAATTTATTTGCTTTTTCAAAAAAAAAATTGATTTTGTGTAATAGAATGATCCAGAACAGTAATGTTATGCATAACTTTTTTAAAGTTAGCAAATTCATAAAATAAAATAAGAAAAGCACTCAATTTATTTATATTATATATATATATATATATATATATATATATATATATATATATATATATATATATATATATATATATATATATATATATATATATATATTAAGATACAACCAAAATTTCAATAAAAATAATTTATTGACTACTTATGTTGTTAGGTTGAATTTATCAACTAATATTTAATTAGTTCCTAGAGTATTAAAAAGTTATAAATAGATAGATTAGTTCGTAGAGTATTCACAAGATATAAATAGATAAAGAATAAACAAAAATTATTAACACGCGTCAATTAAATTTTTACTAAATAATAATAAATAAATATAATATCAAATAATAATTAAAATAAAATTAATTTAAGTAATTATTATAAATCTTATGTGACATAAAAGTATTTGAAAGATTTTTTTTATCGAACTACAGTAAAATCTACGATGATGTACAACATAAAATTTTAATCAATAAATAATTAACACCAGAATAAAATAAGTGTCGTAGATATAAGAATGTTATATTAAATATGTAAGAAGATTAGACATCATAAAATTTAAAATAAAATTATAAGAGAGTGTTGGTAAAAAATAAGGTTATATTTATACACAGAAACCTAAATAATAATGATAATATTATAGTTTTTCAAAACTTGTTCTCGAAGATAATAATATTTGATTTAGATTAGATGCATAGTTAATAGTTCAAGATATTCTTTCTTATTTATAATCGGTTTTTAAATAGAGAAATTCTTAAATACACACAACTATAAAAAATAATTTTACAAACAATCAATCACAAAATTTTAATTAATTAAAAATTAAAAATTATATTTTTTCTCTCCTTCATAATTTCAACCACCTCATAAATTCAATTAAAAAAAATTAAGATATAAATAAGTATAGTAATAATGATATTATAACTATTCAAATTGTTTCTCGAAGATAGTACTAATATTTGATTTTGATTATCGCGTTGTCTAGGGTGCAAGATCTTTCATTATTTCAATTTTTTTTTTAGTTTGACCATGTTTTGGGGGTTAATTGCCTCCACTTTTTTAGTTTTAGAATGTTGCGGGGTTAAAAACCTTCGCTATTTCAAATCTTTAATGAATTGTAGCACATTTTAAAACTCCCTATAATATAATCTACATTAAATTTTTCAAATAATAATAATAATAATAATAAAAAAGTTGAATTTTTTAACCCCCTCTAATGATTGAAAACATAAGAAAAAAATAGAGAAAATGGTGTAACGTCTCTCACCTTACACAACGCTTCAGATTAGATGCATAGTTAACAGCACGTGATATTCTTTTTCATGTTTGTTTATTTAATTATATAAAATATTTTAATTTTAAAAAAAACTATTTGATTTTATGTAACAAGAGTAAACTAAGACAATAATATTATACATTTTCTTAAAATTAGCACATTTATATGTAAAAAATAGTACATAATTTATTTATCAAGATATAATTATAATCTTACCAAAAACTCTAATAATAATATTGTATTAATTTTGTAACTTGTTTTGGGTTCATAGAGGATTCTTAGATATAGAACAAATCAAAAATATCAATATGCATTAATTATTTATTTATTATGTAACAGTTAATAAATAAAATACAATAATTAAAATTAAATTAATTTTGGTGAATGTCATGGTGAATCTGGAACCGTCAATGTCACGTATAATACCACCGCAAATTGAAAATCTAGAATTGTCCAAAAAGGCGTCGTCGCAATTAAAATTGATCCATTTTTAAGGAGGATTTTCAAATAACTTCCATGATTTTTAGAGCGTTAGGCGGATGAATAGTGACCATAAACTTCTTCAAGATTTCAAATTATCGAATATTGATGAAAGAAAGAGATTTAAAAGTATTACTGATCAACCCACAATCCGATACAATACCGGGTATAGAAGAGGAAGGGGAAATACATACACCTTTAACCCTGACCGAATTACGACCCACCAAAATATAGTTGAGGACATGCTAGCCGCCTTGAAAAGAATTTGGCATTGAGCAATCCACTGCTCTTGCTAACACTTCAGATGTCTTCCCTAGAAGAAAACCGCACCGAAATGCTAAAAAGAGTGCACAACCAACCCTAAATCTTTCTGGCATACGAACAATCACAGAAAAAGTTGGAAATGTGCCTTAAAACCTTTGTTGATGAAGAGAAATAAAATATATTTTGGAGATGGCATATACCGTGGAAATCTGAAGTTTTAGAAAGTCGAAAAACCAAAAAATCGGGCAAACTGTACGGTCGTACGGACGGGTGAATAGTGACCGTACGGGCCAATGAATAGTGATCGTACCGACGTGAATAGTAACCGTACGAGCATGAATAGTGTTTTTGGGTTTTTTAGACTTTTTCGATAGTTTCTCCTTTTGGGTGTTTTGGTTTGGTCCATGGATCCATGTTTGAATGAATTATGATTTTGGGCTTTAGTTGGTGGGTACTTACTATTATAAATATGTAACTCTTCTGCTATTATATTGTGACAATCTTAGAGCTTGAACCAAATGGGAGAATAAGGGTTTGAAGGCATTGTATAGGGTTTCAAGGGAAACCTTAGAAGGTAAAGGTTCTGGAAACCTTTGGGGTTATTGGAAATTGGGAAACATTGAGTTATTCATATATTGGGGTTTGAGTTATTCATATATTGGGGTTTGAGTTATTCATATATTGAAGGTTGAAGGGGTTGGGAAATACTTGGGTAGAAAATAGGGTAATTATGGGGCACCTTCAGGGTTGTTCTTGGGAACATGAAAGCGAAGACTATTTTCTTGTAACTCATTTGTAATCTCTTGTAACAACTTTCTGAGTATAGTGAATTGGAGAGCTTCTCTCTCCCCCAAAGTAGATCGTTTGATCGAACTGGGTAAACAAACCTTCGTCATTTTCTCGCCTTATTCTGTTATATTTTATGTGTAAGAATTATTATTGCTACAAACCATTTATTTTGGTTGTTACTATTCTTTGCCTCACGAATTAATATTGAATTTTGTCGTAATTAACAACAAGATTCACAACAAGTGGTGCGGTGAGCGTGGAGCAAAGAGGTATTGAGCACCATGGGCAGATAGAAGATCGAGAAATTTTCTGGTAATGACTTCGGGTTATGGAAAATTAAGATGCAGGCAATTTTAATTCAAGAGAAGTGTACCAATGCTTTGAAGGGTGAAGCATAGATGTCAGCGGGTCTTACACAGGTACAGAAGACCGAGATGGTATATAAGGCAAGGAGTGTTATTATCTTGTGCCTCGTGGATAAAGTTCTAAGAGAAGTCACCAGTAATGAATTTTGCAGAAATCAAGGGATAAAAATGCATGTCACTGCTGAGTTGTTATTGAGTCTATGGGGAAGAGCTGAGGTTAAAGCAACTTACTTGGTTGGTAGAGAATTTCTTCAGAAGAAGAATAGTGATAACCAAGGGAGAAAACCGAGAAAACTATAACGGAGAAAACTCAGTTTGAGGTGGCGTTTCCTACTATGGATGCTAACAGTAGTGAGGGAACGGTTACAGAGATCTCTGATAATCATTTGACTCATGATAAGGTAAGGAGGGTTATTGTAGCATCTCAAAGGGACTGTTATGCTAGCCTTGGATATTATGTTTTCAATGTGGCTGAAGGACTGCAAAATAAAAGAAGAAAAACCTCCAGGGAGACATTTGAAAACAGGTGGAATCAAGGGTGGTTGAAAAAACATACTTGTAAACTTGTTAAATTACCTAGGCAGAAAAAGGTAATTGGAAACAAGTGGATGCAAGTGGAGAGATCAAGATTCAAGGGTTGTTTGAATTTAATCAAGGTTATTGATTAGAGTTTCAACCTGGTAGAGAGCATCAGTGTTGTTGATGATTAAATTGATATCAACACGTTTTAAAATCAAGGTGGAGATTATTGGAAATGTGCCTTAAAACCTTTGTTAATGAAGAGAAAGAAAACATATTTTGTAGATTGCATATACCGCAGAAATTTGAAGTTTCAGAAAGTTGAAAAACAAAAAATAGGGCAAACCGTACGGTCGTACAGACGGGTCAATAGTGACAGTACTATCTGATGAATAGTGACAGTACTGACGTGAATAGTAATCGTACGGACGTGAATAGTGTTATTGGTTTTTTCATACTTTTTTTTTACAATTTCTCCTTTTGGGTGTTTCGGTTTGGTCATGGATCCATGTTTGATTGGATTATGACTTTGGGCTTTAGTTGGTGGGTATTTGCTATTATAAATATGTATCTCTTCTGTTATTATATTGTGACAATCTTAAATCTTGTACCAAAATGGAGAATAAGGTTTGAAGACATTACATAGGGTTTCGACTATTCTCAAGCGAAACCTTAGAAGGTAAAGGTTTTGGAAGCCTGTAGAAAATATGACAATTCTTGGGCACCTTCAGGGTTGTTCTTGGGAACATGACTATTTTCTTGTAAGTCATTTGTAATCTCTTCTAACAACTTTCTGAGTATAGTGAATTGGAGAGCTGCTCTCTCCCCCATAGTAGATCGTTTGATCGAACTGAGTAAACAAATTTCGTCTTTTTGTAGCTTCTTATATTTTCTGTGTAAGAATTATTATTGCTGCAAACCATTTATTTTGGTTGCTACTATTCTTTGTCTCACGAATTGATGTTGAATTTTGTCGTAATTAACAACAAGATTCACAACAGAAAAGATGAGTGGAATTTTCTTCTACAACAACACAAAGATTACAAATAGAAGGAAAAGAGAAATTCCTTCACTTAAGTTAGTCGTCGGTAGATATTTTATTGCACAATAGTCTCTAAACTAAGAATGATTTAGAAGGTGAAATACATTTCGTCCAAATCCAACTCCACCAATCCAACCAAATACTCAGAATTTGCTTAGTAATATTTTCAAATAGGCATTGAATCATTTATGTTTATTTTTAGTTTGTTAGGGAAGTGGGTTTTGGTTTAAAATGTTAATCCAACCAAATACTCGGAATTTGCTTAGTAATATTTTCAAATGAGGCATTGAATCATTTATGTTTATTTTTAGTTTGGTAGGGAAGTGGGTTTTTGGTTTAAAATGTTAATAAGGAATTCAACTCAATATATGTATAGATAAATAAGAAGATGTATTATTAGGAGTTTTAAAATAATTAAACTAATATGAATTTGTAATGAGATGAAGTTTAATCTAACTAAGAAACCTCATATTAACTACGTAATCATTTATCATTATCACATATATGAACATTATCTTTAAAATTAATTGTCATACTCCAATACATTGTGGTTCTAAAGACTTTGGTACACGAAATAATTTGTTTTCTTACAAGTTTGTTTTTAAATAATTAGCTTTTTCCGAGAGCAACATTTCTAATAAAAGTATTTGGTTCTTGAACAACCAAATATATTCTTGTAATTGTTATTAACTGGATGTTAAAGTTTATAAAGCTTTTAACATAAATGATAGAGTTATTTCAGGGAGGAGGTAATAAGACTTACTAAATAAGTTGTAAAAACACATACTAAATACAAATAATTTGTAATTAAAAAAAATACAAATAATTTGCTTTAATGCAATATTAATCAAGTAAAAGGAAAAACACATTTAAATAGATAATTCAAAATAATGAAGTAAAGTTCATAGTTTTGATGCTAGAGTTGGTACTACTAATACTATCTTTAACTAATCTAGACATAAATATCTCTCACATAGAAAGCCTTTCAATCTGCTTCTTAATTTTGTGACCATTAGGTACCCTAAAGAACCTATTTAACCATATAGTCAATTATTTTCAATTCACCCTTAGCCTTTTCAATAAGTTCTTCAATTTGATCACAACCAAGACGGTTCTCAAGTTTCTTCAAATCTTCTTCTTCTTGACAAATCTTAAGTCAATGGCTCAAACTTC
This sequence comes from Vicia sativa, assembly GCA_021764765.1. Lineage (NCBI taxonomy): Eukaryota > Viridiplantae > Streptophyta > Magnoliopsida > Fabales > Fabaceae > Vicia > Vicia sativa. The sequence continues at coordinate 236,471,981 of CM038795.1, read as the reverse complement.
TTTGACTCTCTCACACGATCCTTTTCTCTTTGAACCAATTCTAACAGAAAATGGACAAAATATTATTTTATAAATCAAGAAAGATAATAAAAGTAAAGATGTTAAAAATTAATTTGGATTATATACCTTGAGGTAGGGTTAAATGTGATTCTTGTTCAAGCCGAAATATTATTACTTTAAAAATATCAACTTTGCTTTCCATCAACTCGAAAACACACACATCACCAATTTTCAATGTATTGTCAGCTGCAAATTTCTTCCATCCACCCTTAATTTTTCCAAAATAATATTTTGCATCCCAAGTTTTTCCATCCATAAGTTGAAGAAGAATATCACTCTTCCCTTTCTTCATATATTTTTTTGTAAAGTTTATTGGGACGTGCTGCATTTTATTACATATTATAAAATCAACCTAATAAATAATCACTATTTGAATTTTGTGAATAAATGATTGATTTTAAAGATAAAAAATAATTATCTATTGTAAAGATCAATTTAAAGTTTAATACATGGAATTATATACATAATAGACTTACCAAAAATTGAGCAGAAAGATATGAAGAGTTCATAACAACCGTGAAATAAGGCTTTTCGGATTTGAAGTTTCTTGCTCTATTTAATGCTTCATTAATTTTAGAAGTCTGCTGCTCCCGCTCTTGTTTTTTAGATTTAGTGTTTCCCTCTATGTTCTCTAGATAAATCAACAATATAAGTGTATTTAAAAAAATCATGTCTTCAAATTTGTATGAGATAAATGAAATATACCATCGTTAGCTTGGACATTATGCTTAGAAAAAATGGACAATTTGGAGTCTATTCCATCACCTTCACTTGTATCACCTAAAAAAATGATAAAGAAAAATATGTAAAATAGACATCAAAATTTAATTGGATAAATATTAAAATAATTACAAGAATAAATCAAATCATGAACTATACCATTAATTTGAAAACAAGACCTAGGCATGTTTTGGAACTTGGTACTTGTTCCAACATCTTCATTAGTGTAACATCTCAATTTCTTATTTGGTTGAGGACATGGAATTAGTGATTTAGTTCTAGTCTTCTTTTTGCATGAATGTGACTTATTCAAAATTTCAACTGAATCATCATCACTGATTTGGACAATGTTGTTTTGTTCATGTTGATTGTCATGAAGAGGGTATTCAATTTCAAGGGTGCTCTTGCCAAATACATGCACCACAAAATGAGATTTTTCCTCAAATTGAAACAATATCATATTCCCATGATCTAATGAATAGTATGTTGCAAACTCCTTCCAACCCTTTTGAAACCAAAAATCTCCATCAACTTTAGTAACATGTATTTTCCATTTTTTGTCATCAGGAGTCATGAGAAATATAGGATTTAGCATATCATTTGCATGTTTTGTAGTAAACCCCTTTGGAAGCCTCTACAAAAGTACAATAAATGGAATAATGAATAATTTTAACACAAGTTTTCGTTCTCTATAAATATTATAATTTTATTTTTAATCTCTCCTAAATTTTGACAACGGTTTTAGCTGGTTTTAGCAACGGTTGTTTTGTAAAAGCCATTGCCTAAAGGCAGAGAGATTAAAAATAAAAACTTTAGTATTTATAAGGATAAAAAAGTTATTTAACTCTAATAATAAATTTCATATACATATTAGTCATAAATTCATGTCACTTTTTAATTACTCATATACTCTAACACAATCATAAATCTAGTTCATTTTTATAAAATAGTTAGCTATCACTTTATTCAAATTTATTTTAAGTTTTATCTCTTTAATAAAATATTTGAATTTTTTTCAATAGCTCACTTAATTTAATATGTAGAAAGCAATAAATATATGTGTGTAAAAGTAGTTTCTCATTGAGATAATGAATGCCCGAATCTGAAATATTCTAAAATCATAAAATCAAATTTTAAGAGAATAAAATAATAAAATAAAATAAAAGAAGAAGAAATTAATTCAATAACACTTACAATTTTTCCATCTTGAATATTTTGTGTGGTAATTATTTTAAAAAACCGAACTGTTGAAGTCGAAGCTGCAAAAATATTCTTACTTTGTTGGTTGATCAGTGTTGTTGATAATGTCTTTGTTCTTGCATCCATAACACTGAATAATAAAAGGTGAGATTGTAATTACTATAATAAATAATCATGAAAACTTATTATTATTATTTTAGAAGCAGTATTACAATATAAATATGCTATTTTATTTATAAATTAAGATTAAAATGATAGAGAACTGAATCTATAGTGGACTGATGCCTCATAACAAAAGATCATCCTTTAATGGTTTTGATGTTATAGAGAACTAATTAACAGAAAGTAATATACAACTAAACTATTGAAAGGCTTTGTCATAATAAAAAAATAAAAAATAACATTTTACTTTCTAATAGTATCATTATCAGAAAGAAATACCTTAAATCTTATATCTTTGCTTTCAACTTCACAACACACAACTTTCTAAAGATAAAGGATCTACAACCAACTTTGCTATAAACTTTGATGTATAAAGTTATCAGCTTCACATACACACAAAAACAAGCTTTTTACTTTGTGACCTTTTAAATAGTAGTACTAAGAATGTATAGTATTTAATTTAATGTAGAGAAAATTTCCGAGACAATTTCAACCTACAACCACATTCTTACATTGGCACAGTTTCCACTAAATAGATGCAACTTTTTACTTAAAAGATTCCAAATAACATATAACTTTATGCAGTGTTGAATTGGTAGGTGTGTATTCAATTTAAGTCATCCAAATAATGAGTGTATTGAATTGATTTTTAAAAAATATTTTATTTTAAGAAAATATCTTAAAGTTTTAAATGAGTATAATTTTCTTTAACAATTTTTTCTTATGCTAAATAAAATTATACTTATTTAAAACTTTAATACTTTTCTTAAAAAATAATTTTTTTAGAAATCAATTCAATATGTTTCTTCTTATAATTTGGATTAATTACATTAAATATACACCTACCAATTTAACACTGCATAAACTCATATGTTCAATTTTTTTCAAATTTAAAATCTTTCAAGTAAAAAGTTGCATATATTTAATGGAAAATGTGTCAATGTCAGGATGTGGTTGAAATTATCTTAAAAAATTTCTGTACATTAAATACTATACTGCATTCTTAGTACTAGTACTATTTAAAAGGTCATTGAATAAAAAATTTGTTTTTGTGTGTTCTGTGTAGTTGAGAACTTACTAGTGCTAGTACTATTTAAAAGGTCATTGAATAAAAAATTTGTTTTTGTGTGTTCTTTGTAGTTGAGAACTTACTACATCAAAGTTGGTAGCAAAGTTGGTAGTAGATCATTTACCTTTATAAAGTTTTGTGTTGTGAAGTTGAAAGTAGAGGTATAAGATTAGAGATACTTTTACCTTTATGCCACAATGCTGAAAAGTATATAACAAAATGATTGTTTCAAATAAGATTAGAGATAATTTTAAATCATGCCACAATACTTTTTATATTATTTTATGTTTAAATATTTCTTTAATAAATTTAATTTAATTTAATATTTAAAACTTTAGTTTTAATATTATTACTTTTAATATTAATATTTTTAATATCAATATTTTTTCAATTCAACATTTTCTTTTTTATATTTTTTTATATTATTAAAATTAAATAATTAAAAAATAAAAAACAATTTTATTAATAATTGTTAAAATAACTATTTATTATGGTTGATTATGATAATAACGTGTGTTGTGTCAGTTTCATATTAGATGCTCTTTCTTTGCATTTCTCCTTGCCTAATTAAATTTGTTGTCTTGTAGCTATCTCTCGTAAAAGTAACATTAATCATGTTTTTATAATTGATTCTACTTAAAACTATAACTTGGAGTTTCTGCTTTTAGAATTGATTCTGAATGACTTTTACTTTAAAATTTATTATTCAACGTAAATAAAAAAAAGAACATCTCTGATAAAATTGATACAAATGATAATCATAATCAACCTTAATATGAGTTTGTAGTTATTTCAATAATTATTAATAATTTTATAAAAATAAAAATGTTAAATTAAAAAAAATATTAATATTAAAATTAAAATTTTAAATATTAAAATTATATTATATTTATTAAAAATACATTTAAACATAAAATAATTACAAGAAAAAGAAAGAAAAAAAACTATTCTTCCAATTGGCCAATGGATGGCCGGGCCTTCAAATAAATGTGACAGTTTAGTTAATTTATTTGAGATAGTGGCATTTAGTTTTTTTTCCAGCATTGTAGCATAAAGATAAAAAAAAAAAAAAAAAGATTAGAGGTATTTCTTTTTGCCAATGATACTATTAGAAGTACAATGTTATTTTTTATTTTGTATTATAACAAAGTCTTTAAATAGTTTAGATGGATATTGCTTTCGGTTAATTAGTACACCAGTACTATATAACATCAAACCCATTAAATGTGATGTATCTGTTAATTAGTACTATATAACATCAAACCCATTAAATGTTGATGTTTTCAAAACACATAGGTGATGGAATAATTATAGAGATCAAATTATACTATAGTTTTTGAAACAGTCTGAATGAATCTTATGAAAATGAATTTAATCATATTATTCGTGTTATATAAAAAACAGTTTTGAATAAATTAAATTGTAGATTTTTCACTTTATTAATCCTTTTTAATACTCCCTTCGTTCCACCGTGATGAACTATTTAGAATAAAATAATATTCTAAAATGAATAATTTATTTTAATTTTTAATATAATTTTTTCAATTCTACTATCTAATTAATTAAATTTTCATTAACATGAATTGGAAATAACAAAAGTTACTATGGTGTGGAGAATGGTAAGGAGGAATGTTAATCGATCGGTCCATCTTCGCGGGGACTTTCATTAGAAGGGAAAGACTAACATAGGGGTGGAAGAAGGTTCAGTTACTTCCATCTTCTTTTCAGAATTTTCGGATAGTCACAAAGTTGAACATTTTTTCGGATTATTCGATTGCATATGGAGAGTGGTAGAGGTGGTCATTCCTCCTAAAAGGAATAAGTTTGGGAAAATACTTGGTTTCGTCAGATTTGTAGAGGTGGATGATCCAAGAATGCTAGCGGTGAGGTTAGATAATGTTATGATCGGAGACAAGAAGATTGATGCGAACTTGCCAAGGTTCGATCGGAATAACGAAGGTGTCGGTAGAGGAGAGAATGGGGAAATGATGGAGGGTTTTGGGTATGCACCGAAGAAGCAGGCGATCAAGAGGGATGCTGAGGTCAGGGGGTTTGGGGGGTACAAAACTTTTCTAATGCGGTCAGGAACAAAGACATTGGAGGCCAAGAGGATAAAGGTTCCCCCGTGAATTTTGTTTGAAGGTTGAAGAGAGGTCTAGACTGGGAAAGGCCTACGTTGGTATGGACATCAATGAAGGGATGGCATATAATCTCCAAACGAGTTTCAAAATGGAAGGGTTTTTCAAAGTCAAAGTGACTCCAATGGGTGATAAGCTATGCTTATTAGAAAAGCTTGGAGATGTGGTTATTCTAGACGTGATCAATGGGGTGGAGAGTTGGTAGAGACATTGGATTTTGGAGATTAGACCTTGGAGAATGAAGGACATTGATAATGAAGATTAATGTGGGTCAGGTTGTGTGGAGTATAACGCCACGAATTTTAATTAATTATTTAATTAAATTATTAAAGGAATTATTTGTTGGAATTTGTTGAAGTTGGAGATTATCGGCGTAATTAGATTAATATGTTGATTTGAATGGTTAAGTTTATAGTCAGATTAATTGTCGGTTTAATCAGAGAAATAACATTAGAAATAATGTTATTGGAGTATTATTTAGTTAAATTGATTTAGTGGTGGTGTGAGAAATAAAAAATTGGAGGTGTGAATAATAGGCCCAGTAGAATAATAATATTATTATCATTAAGTTGAATTTAAAATAATGTTATTATTGTTTTAGGGTTAAGTTGTATATATAAGTGTAAGTAAGTTGGTTGCAAGAAGGTTTTGGGGAAAATTTTGTATGTGAAGATTTATGAAGAGAGAAAAAGGCAGTACGTGGGAGAAAGAAGAGAAAGCAAAGGTTTGTAGATTTAGCCGTCGGAAGAGGAATCGCAGACATGAAAACCAAATCGGAATTCGATCGGAAATTATAGAGCGACCGTTAAATCCAAGTAAGGGTGGGGTTCTAACTATATAATCGAGTTTATGATGAATCGTATATGAGGATGGAATTGTATGAAATTATCTCTGTTTGTGTAAATTGTGTGTAGAATAGTTGGTTGATTTTGTACTAGTGTTGTTGATTTTGATCATTTGATGAAATAATGGTATATGTGAGTAATTGTGTGACTGCGATGGTTGGTACTTTGTTAAGAATGTAATACGGTAAATCGATGAGAAAAAAAACTAAATCGATCATGATTTCAAGGCTAGGTAGTGAAGTGGAAGTAATTCTGAAAAAAAAAGTTATGGAACCGGAACAGTTTATGACGTAGCAGAGAATGAGAAAAGAAGAAAATTGGGGGCGGGGGCCACACCTAGGTGGGGTGGGCGCCCTAAGCTTGGAGGGGACAGTGGGGCCGACGCCCCAAGTGCCTAAGGAAGGAGGGCATACTCCCTTGGGATAAGAGGTAGGGGCCTCAAATTATGTGGTGAGCTCCCTGTATCAATTAAGGAGAGTGGCGGGGGCCACCCAAATGGGGGGTGGGTGCCCCACACCACATGTAGGCAAGGAATTTTGTTTATTTTAATTCTGCACTTATGATAGTGATGTATATAAGTGATAATACAAATCATTTTAGCAGTTAATCAATATAACAATTTTGTTAGTAATTAATTTAATACAGTCAAATTAACTTACAATTTGAGTAGCATTCAGTAATATAGCAGAAAAATTGGATTAGTTGCAGGTGATGATTTTATAATAGCAGAATAGTTAAGTAGTAGTAGAATAGTGGAATTTAGTCAAGTTGTAGAGCTGGTATATTGATAGCAGGAAATAAAATTGTAGTAGGAAGACAATAGTAAAGATGTAGATAATATAGCAGCAATACTAGTGAATAACAGAAGCAGTACCGATTAGTCGAAGTTAGTAAATTAAGCGGTAAAATTAGTTGTCCTGAATTCGTTGAAAATTATCGAGGTAGTTCGTATAAGTTAGTAGGTAATTGTGACTGATTTGTTTTGTGAATTATGTCGAATATGTTGTGTTGTTGTTTCTTGTGATGTATCAATGATGTGTATTATTGTTGTATGTTGTTGTTGTTTTATGCGAATTTGCAGGATGTTTTAATGACGATGTTTACCTTTATTTATTGGTAATGAATTTGGTGATATAGGCTTATGCCTGGCGACGTGCATTTGTTTTTTTATGTGGTATGTTGTGCATTATCGAGTTGCATTACATTGCATATTTTAGCGACGTCCTGGATTGGAAAAATTAGTGACAAAGACTTATGCCTTGTTTGATGCCTCTATTAATTGGCAATTGGCGACGGGGGCTGAAGCCCTGATTGGTACCCCATGCATTTGCACTATTGAGTCTCATTTGAATTATCATAAATATGATTGTTGCGATGTGAAGTGATTTGTGTTGTTGTAGATTGTGAAGTGAATTGTGTTATTGTAGACTGTGAAGTGGATTGTGTTGTTGGTAACTGTGAAGTGATTTGTGATGTTTTTAATTGTGATGTGATAATTTTGTATGATTTAATCCTAGCATATTATTTATCATATACTTGTTTGTATTGATAGATATCTCACCCCTTCTATTGTGATGTTGCCTCTACGTGGGTAACGTGCAGGTAATAAAGAGTGAAAATTTAGTTGTCGTTAGTTCGTCCGCCCGATGCGTAGCACTCGGGGTGAACACTTTGTTTTATTTTGTTTTGTTGCTATTAAGTTGAACTAAAGTTGTTTCTTTTGAGAAATTTATGTTGTTTTAAGTTGAGCAAGATGCTATGATTAATTTGGAGTTTATGTTGAGAAATCCGACGCGTTGTTTTTAAAATAAAGTTGGTTTATGTTTTTGAGAATAAACAGGTTATTATCAGTTCATCCGAATGTGATGTGTTATGTATCTATGTGTTAAAAGTGACTGTTATGCTGCTGTTTTAAGTTGATAATGTGATATCCTATTTGTTTGTTGAAATTTGGAAACTCTGATTTTAATTATATTTGTCGGGTAGAAATGGGGTGTTACATGGAGTGCCTTGCATTGCGTGGGATATGGATATCTTTATTTTGATGGCTAATACTTTCGGTTCTTTTATTTGTGTTTATGATAGCACTGCAAGGAAATTTAATATGGATATTGCGAGAATTGTGGTTAGGGTTCCTATGTCCTTTGAGTTACATGAACCGTCCTTAATCAGTGTTAATGGTATTTCGTTCAAGCTTTATTGAGGGAGGATACGTTTGGTCCCATTCGTGTTTCTGGTGTTCTTCCAACATACAATACCTGCATCAACGAATCGTCTGATTTTAAAGCAAGTTGGTATGTGTTTGGAGATAGTGGGGAGGGAGGAGACGTGATGGGTGATAATGTTAACATTGAACTTTCTGTTGTGGCACAGTCTGGACAGAAAGGGATGGATGATAGCTTTGTAGCAAAAGTGACTGAGGCTAGGGAGGCAATGTATAGGGAAAAAGGGTTTGTTCTACCTATGATTAGGTATGAGCAGAAAAAGGGAGGTATTTTGATGATGCTTTAGGATTGGTAAGTGACCAGTCGAGTCAAGGAAAAAGTAGGAGTGAAGATCCCATTGAAAATTTGGTATTTTTTGATCCAGTTGATTCTGTTGGTTCAAAAGCTATTGTTTCTTTGGCTAATGCCAGTTATCCAACGTGTAAAGTGGGGGTAGATAGAAGGAGTACGCCAAAAAATAAATTTCAAAAACTTTTTTCAAGCAGGAAGGCTTCTAAATGTTAAAAGTAAAAGGCCCATATCTAGGAAGGGATATAGAAAGGCCCATATACCAAGTTCAAGGAATGAGAAAATTAGTAATACTATGAGCGGAATAGCAAGGAGTTTAGGGACGTACAGGGACGGAGGATTGATTTCTCCTTCATCCATTTTCACGGGCAGCATTTTGAGGAAACGACAATTCTCAGGAATAATAGCAAGCAGTGGTTGAACTTGGATAATAATGTGAGATACATACAAGATTTGGAGAGCTATGGAAAACCTCAGTATCGTTTCGGTTGATAGCAAGAAGGATTATAGTAAAAGAATCGAGGAGATGGAGATTTTGGATAGAAATAGAGTTTTGGAGGAGAAGGATAAAGCGAAAAGTGTGCAGTGATTTTAGGATCATTGAACATTAAGGGGAGACAGCCTTTTGAAGAGAAGATGGATCAGTTCTTTGATTTCTAGAGGTAAAGCTGGGTTTTTTTTCATCCAAGAATCTAAAATTTCAGATTTACAGGAGAATTTGGCTAGGAGCTTTTGGCATAATGAAGTTGTTAATTACTTTTTTGTCTAACTCAGTAGGGAATTTTGGGGGTTTCTTTTTTTATTTTATGGAAGGTAGAGAATATGGAGGTGATATGTAGTTTCAAAGATGAAGGTTATTTGAGTGTCAAGGTTATTTGGAAGGGTACTATTTACTATATTGTAAATGTTTATTCTCCTTGTTGGATCGTAAAAAGTCCTTGTGGAAGAGTTTATTATATTTCAAATTGAAACATAGTTATGGGGGGTGGATTTTATGAGGAGACTTTAATGCAGTGAAAAATAACGGGGAAAGAAAAGGGAGGGTGTCTTCTTATAGAAGTTCATAAATGGTGGGATTTAGAAACTTTATTGAGGAGTGTAATCTTATCGAAGTTCCTGGTAAAGGTAATCAGTTCATTTGATATAGTGGAGACGGAAAATCTATAAGCAGAATTGATCGTTTCCTTGCCTTTGAGGAAGTCATTAAGAGATTGGGTGATTGGGCTGCTGGTGGGGCTGCGTGATATTTCAGATTATTTTCCCGTTTGGTTGACTCTTGATAAAGAGGATTGGGGAGCCAAACCTTTAAAATTCAATAATTAATGGTTTTCCAACAATTCTTTCTTACCTTTTATGGAGAAGGAGTGGAAGGAGATAATTGTTTCGGGTAGGAGCGATTTCGTTTTAAAGGAAAAGCTTAGGATCCTTAAGGAGAGGCTCAAGTGGTGGAATATGAATATTTTGGTAGAATTACTTTGGAAATGGAGGAGGGGGTTCAAGAGATGAATGGAGGAGATGAGTTGGTTGGTAGCGATGATGTTATTCCAAATGATGAGGGTTTCTTGCATACAAATAAGGGAACGAGGCATTTTTCGATGAACCTTAGGATCAAAGAAAACATGTTGATCCAAAAATCAAGGCTCGAATGTCTTAATGAAGGGGATGCTAATATTCGTTTTTTTCATAACATTATGAAAGAAATAAGAAGTAGGAATTATTTAGGTTGTTTGAATACTAGTAGGGGCATGGTGGAGTCGATGTCGGAGGTTAAGGAGGAGATTTAGAGATATTATGATAACAAATTTCATGAATTTGATTTTTGCAAGCCAGTGCTGGAAGGTATGCCTTTCAAAGAGCTCAATAAAGCTGAAAGGATAGCTATTAAATCTCCTTTTTTAGACGTTGAGATTGGAGATGCGGTGTTGGGTTGCGAGGGATCCAAAATCCTGGGTCCCGACAGGTATTCTTTTACCTTTATAAGGAAATGTTGGTCCTTCTTAAAAGAGGATTTTTGTAACTTCTTTAGAGACTTTCAATCGGGGGCTAGATTATCCAAATCAATTGTTTCCTCTTTTTTGACCTTAATCTCAAAGGTGCGAAACCTGTTGAGTTTGGACGACTATAGGCCAATTTTACTTGTAGGTTGTTTGTATAAAGCCCTTTCTAAGTTGTTGGCAGGAAGATTAAAAGTGGTCTTGAATTCTTTTGTTTCTTCTTGCCAAAGCGCCTTCGTGCCGGGGAGGTAATTATTTGATGGAGTGTTGGTACCTAATGAAATAGTGGATTTTGCTTCTAAAGAGGGGAGAAATTGTTTGCTTTTCAAGGTAGATTTCGAGAAAGCTTGCGATAAAGTAAGTTGGAGCTATCTTAAATTTATGATGAGGAGGATGGGTTTCAGGAAAAGTGGATGAGTCACATGAAGGTCTTGAATTTTAATAGCAATATGTCAGTGTTAGTCAATGGGAGTCCTACCATGGAATTCAAGGTGGAAAGGGGATTGAGTCAAGGAGATCCTATGTCTTAGTTTCTCTTTATTTTAGTTGCCGAAGGTTTGGCAAGTTTGGTTAACAAAGCTTTGGAAATCGATAATTATGAAGGTTTCAAGGTGAATGGTAGTTGTCATTTAAATATTCTTCAATTTGCGGACGACACTTTATTGGTCAGTGAAGGAAGTTGGAAGCATGTGTGGGCGATTAAATCGGTTCTAAGGGGGTTTAAGTTGGTTTCGGGTATTAGTATAAATTACCATAAGATCAAATTAATAGGTATCAATATTAGGGGGAATCTTTTGGAAGCGACAACTTTTTTTCCATTCATGAAAGGTGGAAGATAAATGTTTCTCTTTTCTCGGGATCCCTATTGGTTCTAATTCTAGAAGGATATCGACTTAGAACTTCTTGGTTAATAAAATGAGGAAGAGGTTGTCTAGTTGGAAAGTGCGTTTCTTAATTAATTCTTGGGGGTAGAATCCTACTTCTCGAGTCGGTGTTATGCTCGCTTTCTATTTTTTATCATTCCTTTAACAAGATTCTGGTCAAAGATGCTAAGGATTTAACAAAGATTTGAAGCATTTTTTGTGGGGTGGAATGGAAGATTGAATGAGGATTCATTGGGTGAGTTAGAAGGATGTGTGTCTACCGGTGTGTAGGGGCGATATTGGTTTGACTAGTATTGAAGATTTCAATATGGATTTACTACATAAATGAAGGTGGAGGATTTTAGCCGAAACCAACGCTTTGTGGTATAAAATTCTCCAAGCTAGGTACGAAGATATCAATCTTCAAGTGGTCAATACGGGTTATGTTAGTAACAACAAATTCTCGAAATCTTCATGATGATGTGTTCGGAAATTTTGCTTCTTCTCCACTTCTTTTTGGTATTCGGTTTGGATTTATGCTATGAGTCTGAAAGATTTGTTTCCTTTGTTGTTTTCGGAATCTGTATTGCATGATGTGTCGATAGCGGAAATGGATGGTTGGCATGCGGGTGAATGGCATTGGGGAAATTTCAGAGTTCATGATATTCTTCATCTAAACGCTGCTATCGAGTTGTAGCAACTTCTGGCCCTTCTGCCTGAGACATTCTCAGTTGCCTCTGCTCCTATTTTGGGGTTGCAGTATACCATTATGACTATTGTTTATAATCCAGTCCCCAGTTCCAACTCTTCGGTTGCAGCAGGCCAGCAAGGTGATTTGTCGGGTGCTGAGGGCGGGAGCAACAAGGATATAGTGTTTTGGATTCATGGTTCCAATAAGGTGTATTCGATAAGCTTTTTCCTTGTTATTCTTCATTTTCTCAATATTCCTTATAGGCCTAGAAATCATTTCGATGAAGCGTTGGCTTTGATTTGGAAGGTCATTATCCCTTTCAAGATCAAAAGCCTTCGGTTAGAGGATTTTTATTAATAGAATGTCAATGAAAGATTTACTTTTGGTTAGAGGTGTCAACATTCAGGCAGATAATCTTTCTTGTGTTTTTGTGAGTTGGATGATAAAATTTTGATTCATTATCTATTACATTACCAGGTTGCGACGATAATTTAGAGGGAAGTGGTGGAATAGATAGGCTTTCAGAATTTTACGGCTTCTTGTTTCAAAGGTAGTTTCTTATTATGGTTTGGTTTTTGTAAGGCGAAGAAGGTTAAGCATATAGAGAAGGTTGTATTTGGTTGGCGGCTTGCTGGACTTTATGGCTTTTGAGGAACGACATTATTTTCAAGTATGCCCGTTGGAATGTGATGGACATAGTGTGGAGTATTAAAGCTATGGTGTGGAGGTGGTCGTTTATAGGAGATATTTCTCATTCCAATTGCAAGTTTTATGTGTTTAGCAAGAACCTTTTGTTCTACTTATCTTAATCTAATTGGTGGATAATTTTTCTTTTTGCTGAGTCTCATCTCTCAGACATTTTTTGTATTTAGGTTTGAGAACATTTGGTTCTCTCTTTAATATATCTTGCTTACGGAAAAAAAATTAAATTGCCGATTGATTTCATCTCTATTTTTTTTTGTAAATATTATATTATATATTTATTTTGTTGAATTAATATATATTTTTATATAAATATTTTTTAAATATATTAAAAGAAATATAGAACTAAGTAGATGATTTTTTTTAAATATTTTCATTTTTATCTTTTTCTCAATTGTTTTTTTTAAATAATCTAATTAAATAATTATTTATGGATATAACTAACTAAATTTGTCAAAATCATCCGGTATTCGAATTGAGTTTAATGGAATTAAATTTGGTATAATTGATCTTAATTGAATTGAATTTAGTAAGATTAATTTATGTTTAGATACATTTATGTAAAAGTGAGTTGAACAATAATTTTTAGTATAAAAATCACTTAGAATTGATCTTGAAAACCAAAGCATAACATAGGCAATTGCGTACGCCTAATCCTAACTCCCTGCGCCCTCCTCAGCCTGTTGTACTGCACCGTACCAGATGTCTCACTGTCCATCCTCTCAACTATGGCAACAGCCTCAGGACCGCCCATCTCGAATATCCCTGTATCCAACGCCTCCTGCCCAAGTAAGCAAATCTGTTGAGAGATCAGCAAGAGATCAGTGGCATGGTCATCATCGGCCTGCTAGTTTGACAAGAGCTCCTCATGAGCTTCCCTAGGTGGACATCCAGGACCATATGACGTCATGGTAGGGTGTGACACGTTAAACAACCATGTCATTTAACCCTTTATATAATACCAACTCTAAGATGCAGACATCATCTAATACTTCTATGACACTAAATGATTCTCCCAATCCTAGAAGATGACATCGAGATCCCGTCGTACCATGGTGTTAGGAGCATCCGAAAAAGGAGATCCCGATATCATCTGCATATAACCAAACTAACGGATACACCGATGCAGAAGATACCTGACCATAAGATTTTACCTTATGCCAGCTACCCCGAGTATAAACCTATGTGATCGAATGCCACAAAATCCTTTTAATCCTTAAACAGCGTCCACTTAATGTCATCATGGTTTGTACAATCAAGATACACCCGGTACGAAGCCACATTTATGGTTCCCTCTGTGGAGAATATACTTGGCACCCCTTGGCGTGTTGTCAGCATAGTCCGTATCTAGTTCAAAACCATGAATGTGGTGGAAATGAGATAGTATCCAGCTCTGCAAAAACAATAACATAATATGTAAGTACAAATTAATCAAAACAAATTAAAGTTAATAGTTGAAATGAAAGGTACCGTGAGGAGTGAACATGAGCCAGTGAGTTATCTCATCCTCTAATTTGAAGCTTCATTCAGCTTCTGGTAGAGTTATTCCAAAACAGCGGCCCCCACTTCCACTCACGAACTATAGTCAGGTCCATAAAATATCGGAGATATGTCAAATCCGTTTAGGTCCCACTTTTGTCCACAAAGATGGAGGTGCCAATTAACAACATATAGTACCACGTAGAGCACAGTCTCGGTGATGCTGAACAAAAACCTCATCTTCGTCATTCTCGGTACCTGTTGATGCAACCAGGTGCTCCTTATATAGATCCTTCAGGTGGGAGAAATTTACATGCGCCCCATTAGTGGTTATATCGTCCTCAGATGCCTTAAATATATCAGCTCCTAAATACTAAACCATCCACCCAACCGCCTCAGCTCGTGATATCTTATGATGGTTAAGTAATCTACCTTCGATAAGTAGGTGGAGCAAGCAAGCAACGTCATCAAGTGAGATAGTATCCAGCTCTGCAAAAACAATAACATAATATGTAAGTACAAATTAATCAAAACAAATTAAAGTTAATAGTTGAAATGAAAGGTACCGTGAGGAGTGAACATGAGCCAGTGAGTTATCTCATCCTCTAATTTGAAGCTTCATTCAGCTTCTGGTAGAGTTATTCCAAAACAGCGGCCCCCACTTCCACTCACAAACTATAGTCAGGTCCATAAAATATCGGAGATATGTCAAATCCATTTAGGTCCCACTTTTGTCCACAAAGATGGAGGTGCCAATTAACAACATATAGTACCACGTAGAGCACAGTCTCGGTGATGCTGAACAAAAACCTCATCTTCGTCATTCTCGGTACCTGTTGATGCAACCAGGTGCTCCTTATATAGATCCTTCAGGTGGGAGAAATTTACATGCGCCCCATTAGTGGTTATATCATCCTCAGATGCCTTAAATATATCAGCTCCTAAATACTAAACCATCCACCCAACCGCCTCAGCTCGTGATATCTTATGATGGTTAAGTAATCTACCTTCGATAAGTAGGTGGAGCAAGCAAGCAACGTCATCAAGTGAGATAGTATCCAGCTCTGCAAAAACAATAACATAATATGTAAGTACAAATTAATCAAAACAAATTAAAGTTAATAGTTGAAATGAAAGGTACCGTGAGGAGTGAACATGAGCCAGTGAGTTATCTCATCCTCTAATTTGAAGCTTCATTCAGCTTCTGGTAGAGTTATTCCAAAACAGCGGCCCCCACTTCCACTCACGAACTATAGTCAGGTCCATAAAATATCGGAGATATGCCAAATCCGTTTAGGTCCCACTTTTGTCCACAAAGATGGAGGTGCCAATTAACAACATATAGTACCACGTAGAGCACAGTCTCGGTGATGCTGAACAAAAACCTCATCTTCGTCATTCTCGGTACCTGTTGATGCAACCAGGTGCTCCTTATATAGATCCTTCAGGTGGGAGAAATTTACATGCGCCCCATTAGTGGTTATATCGTCCTCAGATGCCTTAAATATATCAGCTCCCAAATACTAAACCATCCACCCAACCGCCTCAGCTCGTGATATCTTATGATGGCTAAGTAATCTACCTTCGATAAGTAGGTGGGGCAAGCAAGCAACATCATCAAGTGTGATGGTCATCTCCCCAACAGGAAAGTGGAAAGACGAAGTCTCTTTGTGCCACCTCTTAGAAAAAGCACCCTACATGCCGTGGCTCATGGAACCAATAAACCACAAGTATAAACAATTAAAAAAAATCGTGAGTGATTCACATGCTTTATGGGCAATCATTCCTGAAACAAAAAAAGTAATAATCGTTACAATCATATTTTTGAGTAAAAAAAAAAAAATGAAAAAGTGCAACAAAAAATATACATCTTCATCCCAAACATGCCAAGCGGTATGATCATGCAAGTAAATCAAGAGGGAGATGTCATATGGCCCTCCTCGATATCACTACTCCGCCTCCTCAGCTACCGCAACATGCTCGAGTACCTCATCCCCCTCAGGCACCGCAAACTCTTTTGGAACCTCTGCCTCATCAGGTACCTCCTCCCTCTCATCGGGTACATGCTCATGTGTAACGCCCCTTTTAATTAATATTATATTATATTAATATTTTTGAGTTACCGTTTGACGATGAGAATATTTATATTAATCGATATATCTATTAATATATTTGGCGACGTTTCGTTCGGTCCGGTTTTTATTCCGTTCGGTTCGGTAAAATATTATAAGGATCGATATTTAATTCCCCTGAATTATTTTAATTAATTGAGTTAATAATATTATTAGATATTATTAAGGTATTGATTAATAAGATAATTTAGGGGTGTGAGGACTAATTGTTTAGAATTAGGGTGTGCCCCCTTGGCTTACTGGTAGAAAATAACATAAAACCAACTTTCCTCATTCTTTCCATTTTCCACACAAAACTTAACTTAAAACATAGAGAGGAAAAGAGAGTGTCTCAGAGGAAAGGAAGAAAAGCAAGAGAAACAAGAGAGGAAGCTATGGTTGGAAATGGTAGAGAAATCAAGAAGCTTTGCAAGAACAAGATGAGGTAAGGGGTTTGATTTTCCACTTCCTATAGTTAGGGTTTGATAGATATGTTGTGGATTTGTGATGAAAATTGATGTTGTGGTTTATGAGTTGTGTGTGTGATTGTTGGAATAAATTAGGAAAGTTGAGTTAGGAGTATTGATCTAGGTGTTCTATTACTATGGCTAGTAGGATTAAGTTGTAATAATGGAAATGAAGAAAAATTATAAAAGAAAAATCAGAAAACATTGCCTGTACAACAAACCCTTGGAGAAGATGAAGTAAAGGCCGTGGGGCAAGGGAGGCGCCCACCTCCCATGGAGGGTGACCGTACCCCCCCCTTAAGGAGCCCGCCTCCCCTCTTTGTTAACCTTGGGACGTTCGTCCCCTTTGTTGTAGGAAGTAGCAGCTGAAACTGTGTTTTGCATTCTGTGTTTGTATATTTTCTGCTACCTGCATAACTCTCAGTGTTCAGCTTCTGTCTCTTCTAATTTTTCCCAATTCCTTATACTACTAGTTAGTATTAATAAAATATAATTAGGACATAAGTTAACCGATTAAATTTGGAACCAGATTATGTTTTGATTTCCCGATTTCGGTAATTTCAGCGACGAAGCAAGTTGCTCTGAATTCAACGAAAATTGACGTACTAGCTAAGTTCGAAGTGTAGAACGTAGTGGTGAGGTTAGTTTTTCGAAATTTTGATTTTTTACGAGACGACCCGAAATAGGCCAAATTACGGTTAAATTGAACCGGATTGCGTTTTAGTCGATTTAAGACACGTATGGACAATCCGATTTCGATGTTGACGATTACGATTAATGTCGGTAATTAGGAATGGCTTTCGCGACGATTATTGATGTTTGACTATTTTTCCGTATTTGGAATTTGGTGAATAAATTGATAATGATGTGGTGTGATTAAACATGATGTTTGCCACAGTGTATTTATTAACGAATACTTGATGACATGCGATGCGATGATATGTTTATCTTGATATGGATGAATATGGCGACGTAGACTTTATGTCAATATTGATGAGCGATGATGATGTTTTTGTTGTGTTGTTTTTATTGTCGAGTCACATACATTGCATTGGCGACGAGGGCTTTTATGCCAAACGACGAGGGCTTTTATGCCAAGCAACAATGGGCTTTATGCCAAATGTTCCTAATTATGGACAAAGGCAATTACATGCATAACATAGTCGTGTCTCATGGAGTCAGTTATGTTTATGATTGAGTTGTTTGGCGTTGGGTTTTAATTGATGGATTATGTGGAATTGCGATGATATATGATGCTTTGTTTGGTGATGATCTTTATGATGAACATGAAATGAATATGACGTGATAATTTCATGATAACTATGCGATGAATATAAATGATGAGTTTTGCGATGATTTGACTTTGATGAAATGCTTAATGCAAATATGATGTGATGATGTTTGTGACGATGAGCTTTAGTTAATTTGTGATGATTTTGTTTATGTTGTGTTGTTATATTTGATTGGCCTGAAAACTATGTCAACCAGGACGACCTTGATGGCAACCATGATGAGAGTTATACTCCAAAGTTTTGTTGCTTATGTTATTAGCATTATTTGAAGTTGTTGTTTATGATTGTCGTGTTGATTTGTGTCGTATTGACTTTTGATGATTTATGTCGATGAGGTTATGGCGATAAAGTGTTGATTATACACATTATAATGACGGTTAATGTGAGAGAGATTTGGATATGTGTTGGAATGCACTTATTAACCTATATCTTTTATGATTCCAAAACTTTATATATATATATATATATATATATATATATATATATATATATATATATATATATATGTTATCATGCCTTTAATTATATGTTTTGGAGTATCTCACCCTTTACTTGTTTTTACCTTTATCTTTAACGCAGGTTACGAAGACGGAGTTTATAATTGCTGTTAGTCGAGTCGGTGTCGCTCTGATACGTAGCACTCAGGGGGAATATTTGTGTTGTCTTGTTGTTGCTCTTTTGTTGTTATCTCCTTGTGAATAAGAATCATACTTTATGAAAACATGATTTGATGAGGAAGTTTAATAAAGAAGATGTTTTGATTTCTAAGAATCAATTTATGATTTCCGACGATGCTATGTATCCGAGATTTATACTTTAAAGCAAACTGTTTAAAGTGATTGGGTTTTGAAGGTGTGACGCCTCAGTATTGAATTTATGAAATTTTAAATTACTCTGATTTTGCATATAAAACCTTCGGTAATATTGGGGTGTTACATTAGTGGTATCAGAGCAGGTCGGTATGTTGGCCAGGTTATTAATGTGTTTAACCCTGTTGTATGCGACATGTGTGTGAAACACTGTCGTTACTTGCTTATTTCTAACTGTTTGTCTGCCGAGATGAGTGTGAAACAAGTAGGGGAGAAGTTTTACTTCTTGGTGGCGCTTGTGGCTTAAGATGGAGCCTCAAGCAGTGTTACGCTTTGGTAACTTAAAGTGTAAGTTTGAAGAAGCTGTTGTAGTTTGGTAAAGATGGTTTATGTCACCATCATGATTGTCGACCATCTATTGACAAATTTAGGAACTGATCACCCTTAATCTCTTGTTGATAGTAGTCGGGATTTGTGTTGGATGGGATAAACTTGTCTTGCCAGCTTAATAGTGTATGAAGCAGATGAGTTAGCACAAGGTGGTGCATGGTTACTTGAGTTCTGGGCGAATTTGGATTTTTATGAAAACAAGATTTTGGAAAGCGAACTTCTTGTTGTGACTTTTCTGAAGCATATTGTGAAGGTGTGAGTGAATTACCGCCGTAGTGCGAAGTGAAGTTTTGATGGATTTAGTTTCTGGAACTAGTTGTGATTCGAAGTATCCTTAAAGGATGTTTGTTTCTGAGTTAGAGTTGAAGAGTCAACTTGAGGATTGGTTTGAGCAGAGTTTGTTTATTCGAGCGGGTCGCCGTGAAGTGCGCCAGTTGTGTTGTTCGATAAGAACAAAGGTCGCTTAAGTTGGTGTGTCATTTTTAGACAAAGGAACGAAGTGGACGTTAAGGACAAGTATCTACTTCCAAGGACTGATGTTGGATAAATCATTCATTTGGAGCTTATGTGTTTAGTGAGATTGATGTGAAGTCTGGCTGTCTACGGGTTAGTGTGAGAGCTGAAGATGTTTAGACAATGCTCTTCAAGATAGTGTATGGTCCTGGCGAGTATTTGTTGATGTCATTAGTGTGACAAATCGCGGTATGATTTTGAATGTTCGACAGTACTCTCATGAGTAGCTGTAAGAGTTATTTCGTGTTCATGGATATTATTTGGTTCACATCAAGTTAAGGAAATTGTAGCAAGCATCCGAGCTTTGCGTTATCAGTAGCGAAGTTAGACTAGTGCATGTCGAGTATTCTAAAGAAAGAGTTTTGAACTGTTGGACGTGAGTGCCTTAAGTAAGCGACTTAGACGGTAATATTTTGGACAGTTCCGCGAAGATTTATTTTGTATCTTGTAGAAGACTTCAAGGGGTTATTTCAGAGCTTAGAAGTTCCTTTGTTTTGGATGGTTAGCTTTGTGAGTTTGATGGAAGATCTTTTATAAGTTGGTATTGATCGTGGGTACTTTGACTGGAGATGGTTGGGTCGCTATTTGGACTTCGCAATGGGAAGCGAATTTGTTTGAGCTAGTGAAAAGTTTAGCGAATGCTTTGATCTTGGTCTTGTTTAGTACTGAAGAACCTTGTGCGGTGTATTGTGATATTTCATTATGTACTTAAGATGTATTTCGGCCTAGATTTGGCAGAGTGTTTTGTCACCTTAGAACGATTTGATTTTCATAAGGAAAAATTGTCGGACGCGTGAGTTAGAGTTTGATGCGGTTGTGCTCATTTGAAATCTTAAAGGTGCAAATGTTAACGACGAGAAGATTGGAATTGTTGAAGACAATTCAAGTTTGAGTACGAACTATAAAGAGACTTCGTTTATTGTTGAGTTCAGTAAGTTGATATCGCGGATGACCCAAGAATATTTGATTTAAGGATTTGTTCACTACTAACATATGGATTTCGTCGGATACTAATGGCCGCGGTGGATTATTAGATTACGACTAAGATAAGTCTTGAGGGTAAAGAATTTTGAGATGGTTTGGTAGCCACAGGTACCTTAAGATGATTGATGTTTTATAAAGGAAAGTGTTCTAATTGTGACTGAAGTCGGTCGCGAAGGTGTTTATGTTGGATTCTATAAAATTTATGTTATGGTTCTAAGTCCAACCTGTTTTGTAATTTCAGTAGTATGAGACGACGTTGATGAGTAGAGTTCTTGAGAGAGTGTTTTGGTTTAAATTAACACTTTGGAAGATTGAAAGTTATGAAAGGTGTTTTGAATAAGAAACCTGTGTATTGATCGTTGCGACGGTGCGAGGAGGGTGATTACTTAATACAAGTTTTGGGAATTGAATTGTTATAAGGGAAGACTTCGTTGAAGTCAAGTGTATACGTCGAAGTTTCACAAGTGAATATTTGGACAATATTTGAAAAGGTCAAACCATGTCGTGTATTTTAGAGGATCAATGGACGTTGATCAATCAAGAATGAAAGAGTAATTTTTCGAGTTGATGAGACTGATGTTACGAGGTGTCCTGATGGGTGTACGCTTTTAACATATCCATTCTGAGTAATTGTGAAGTTGAGGATTAACCAAGTTGTTTTACGGGTGACATCATATGCGTAAAAGTGACGCATGGTTTAGATATCGAGCATTGAATTTTTAGCGGTATGCGAGATTGTTGGATTTGGACTAGTGAGTTATAGTCGCAAGTCGTCGATATCATCTAGAATGCGTAGTGTATCGCAGTTCGGTTATGTTTGAGTAACTTGTTATTGTTCAAGGGTTGTACGTTGGTAGTCTACAAGGACGATGTGACCTTGTGATTTTCTGGAATGAAAGCGATAACTGCAAGTGTAATTCTTGAGTTCGTACTTATGCGTGAATGAAGGCATCTTTTTCATGCTTGCGTAGCACGCGTGGTACTATCCTATTCTGATTGTTTCAGTTTTGGTGTGTATAACCATTTTGTTGTCTTCGTTATAGCGATGGAGTCGATGTTCTGTCGTGGGACTTTATGTTCCTATCTTTGATAACTCGTTTTCGAGGTGCCGGTTCGAGTGTGTGACTAATTCCATGGTTGAGGCGTTAGGATGGTATCGATCTTGTTTGTTTAGTTCTCGAGTGAACCGGTGTGTCTGCGACTTGTTTGGTTGTTGGGTTGTTAGTTGGTTTTCGAGTGCATTGTATGGGCTTTGCATCTCGGCATGGTTGTTCTTGACTGGACGTTGTGGTTAGAGAGATGCCCTTGTTTTTGGTGTCTTTTGTATGCTGTTTAATTGACGCGAGGATTGAGTGGACAAATGCGTAGGCATGTCCCAAATTGTTCGTTTTGGTCGTAATTTCGAGGACGAAAAGTTTATAAGTGGGGGAGAGTTGTAACGCCCCGTTTTAATTAATATTATATTATATTAATATTTTTGAGTTACTGTTTGACGATTGTTTTGGCGACGAGAATGTTTATATTAATCGATATATCTATTAATATATTTGGCGACGTTTCGTTCGGTCCAGTTTTTATTCCGTTCGGTTCGGTAAAATATTATTCGGACCGATATTTAATTCTCCGGAATTATTTTAATTAATTGAGTTAATAATATTATTAGATATGATTAAGGTATTAATTAATAAGATAAGTTAGGGGTGTGAGGACTAATTGTTTAGAATTAGGGTGTGCCCCCTTGGCTTACTAGTAGAAAACAACATAAAACCAATTTTCCTCATTCTTTCCATTTTCCACACAAAACCTAACTTAGAACATAGAGAGGAAAAGAGAGTGTCTTAGAGGAAAGGAAGAAAAGCAAGAGCAACAAGTGAGGAAGCTATGGTTGGAAGTGGTAGAGAAATCAAGAATCTTTGCAAGAACAAGATGAGGTAAGGGGTTTGATTTTCCACTTCCTATAGTTAGGGTTTGATAGATATGTTGTGGATTTGTGATGAAAATTGATGTTGTGGTTTATGAGTTGTGTGTGTGATTGTTGGAATAAATTAGGAAAGTTGAGTTAGGAGTATTGATCTAGGTGTTCTATTACTATGGCTAGTAGGATTAAGTTGTAAGAATGGAAATGAAGAAAAACTATAAAAGAAAAACCAGAAAACATTGCCTGTACAGCAAACCCTTGGAGAAGATGAAGTGAAGGCCGTGGGGCAAGGGAGGCGCCCACCTCCCATGGAGGGTGACCGTACCCCCCCTTAAGGCGCCCGCCTCCCCTCTTTCTTAACCTTGGGACGTTCGTCCCCTTTGTTGTATGAAGTAGCAGCTGAAACTGTATTTTGCATTCTGTGTTTGTATATTTTCTGCTACCTGCATAATTTGTTACCTGCATAACTCTCAGTGTTCAGCTTCTGTCTCTTCTAATTTTTCCCATTTCCTTATACTACTAGTTAGTATTAATAAAATATAATTAGGACATAAGTTAGCCGATTAAATTTGGAACCAGATTATGTTTCGATTTCTCGATTTCGATAATTTCGACGACAGAGCAAGTTGCTCCAAATTCAACGAAAATTGACGTACTACTAAGTTCAACGTGTAGAATGTAGTGGTGAGGTTAGTTTTCGAAATTTCGAGTTTTACGAGACGACCCAAAATAGGCCAAATTACGATTAAATTGAATCGGATTGCGTTTTAGTCGATTTAAGACACGTATGGACAATCCGATTTCGATGTTAACGATTACGATTAATGCCGGTTATTAGGAATGACTTTCGCGATGATTATTGATGTTTGACTATTTTTCCGTATTTGGAATTTGGTGAATAAATTGATAATGATGTGGTGTGATTAAACACGATGTTTGCGACGGTGTACTTATTAACGAATACTTGATGACATGCGATGCGATGATATGTTTATCTTGATGTGGATGAATATGGCGACGTGGACTTTATGTCAATATTGATGAGCGATGATGATGTTTTTGTTGTGTTGTTTTTATTGTCGAGTCACATACATTGCATTGGCGACAAGGGCTTTTATACCAAGCGACGAGGGCTTTTATGCCAAGCGACGATGGGCTTTATGCCAAATGTTCCTAATTATGGACAAAGCGACGGGTACCACATGCATAACATAGTCGTGTCTCATGGAGTCAGTTATGTTTATGATTGAGTTGTTTGGCGTTGGGTTTTAATTGATGGATTATGTGGAATTGCGATGATATATGATGCTTTGTTTGGTGATGATCTTTATGATGAACATGAAATGAATATGACGTGATAATTTCATGATAACTATGCGATTAATATAAATGATGAGTTTTGCGATGATTTGACTTTGATGAAATGCTTAATGCAAATATGATGTGATGATGTTTGTGACGATGAGCTTTAGTTAATTTGTGATGATTTTGTTTATGTTGTGTTGTTATATTTGATTGGCCTGAAAACTATGGCAACCAGGACGACCTTGATGGCAACCATGATGGGAATTATACTCCAAAATTTTGTTGCTTATGTTATTAGTATTGTTTGATGTTGTTGTTTATGATTGCCGTGTTGATTTGTGACGTATTGACTTGTGATGATTTATGTCGATGAGATTATGGCGATAAAGTGTTGATTATACACATTATAATGACGATTAAAGTGAGTGAGATTTGGATATGTGTTGGAATGCACTTATTAACCTATATCTTTTATGATTCCAAAACTTTATATATATATATATATATATATATATATATATATATATATATATATATATATGTGTGTGTGTGTGTGTGTGTGTGTGTTATTATTCCGTTAATTATATGTTTTGGAGTATCTCACCCTTTACTTGTTTCGCCGTTACCTTTATACTGGTAACGTGCAGGTTACGAAGACGAAGTTTATAGTTGTTGTTAGTCGAGTCGGTGTCGCTCTGATACGTAGCACTCAGGGGGAATATTTGTGTTGTCTTGTTGTTGCTCTTTTGTTGTTATCTCCTTGTGAATAAGAATCATACTTTATGAAAATATGATTTGATGAGGAAGTTTAATAAAGAAGATGTTTTGATTTCTAAGAATCAATTTATGATTTCCGACGATGCTATGTATCCGAGATTTATACTTTAAAGTAAACTGTTTAAAGTGATTGGGTTTTGAAGGTGTGACGCCTCAGTATTGAATTTATAAAATTTTAAATTACTCTGATTTTGCATATAAAACCTTTGGTAATATTGGGGTGTTACATCATGCGCACGAGAGGTAGACGCCTAATGCAAACGACTCCTCGGTGAAGAAAAAGAAGCTACAACCAATTGGTCACTCTGTAACCGATCTTGTTCTTGAGGCTAATTAACCTATTGCTCAGTTCACTCTCGATGAGCAGAGGGCGTCTGGCTTGACCTGCCTTGTCTCAATCGGTTGCTCGGGTCCTGATTGTCAGTAACGGTCTTGAAAAAAATAATGATAATTATTAGGTTTTAAAAACAACTCAGGCCAGAATTCTCATGTGCACCTCTGAAACCGGTCCAGGGGTATTTCAGATGTGCACATGCAAAATTCCCTGCGCACAACTATTTTCAAGAAGTTGATGCTTCTTGCCCTAAAACACCCAAATACCATTTTTATCACTCTAACAACTACATTTAACTATTGTAACACCAACCTACACAATGTCATTTTTACAAACTAACCTAATAAACTATTAGAAGATTGCATTGTGAATCGAATTAAAATGGAGAAAACTTACACAACCTTGGAAGCTTGAAGATGATTTGGGATGAGTTGAAAAAAGTTGAAATGGAGAGATGAGCAAAAATGACTGAGTTTGGATAGTAGAAATGTTAGGGTTCGGAGTAGAAAATGAGAAGTTTTGAGGTAGCTTCTGTTAGTTTATTTCAAAACAATTCAATAACTTCGCATTTGTACATCCGAAAGAATGAATTATGGGTTAATTCGTAGATGCACATGCGAAGTCACCCTATTTTTGACAAAATAAAATAACTTCAGTTATGCACATATGAAAACACCTATTATTATACAATATAGTACTTTCGCATATGCATCTCTGAACTCTAGAAATGTTTTAGATTTTTTGTCAGAGGCCTAGAAGAAGACCACTAGGTGTCAAAAATAATTCTCTTTTTGTAACATGAGTTGGATCACGTGTTAGGTTGATTCAGTTGCTTAATTCAGATAGTAAATTATAGTTCTAATGAGATGATAATTTTAAATTCGTCGAAATTTAAAAATTAATTGAACATATTTAATATTTATTTTATTTATATTTATAAAAATATGACTCACTCAACATAATTTGTAGTATTTTATTTATACTTTAGAATATGATAATTATCAAATTAATGTCAAATAATATTTAAAATATCGCATGATAATAACTTTCGTTTGATTAAAAAAAATAATTTTTCTTTAAATTACTCTAAAATTTTAATAATATTTATAAAAAATTGTGAATTTTATAAAAGATAAACTATTTTTACATATTTATTCAATAAATATTAAATTAATTAAACTTATCCAACTTATATGTGAATCTGATTCAATCGAATTTGCATATCAAAGTTAAACTTCAAAATTAAAATTAAACTCCAACTAATATGTTTTTGTTTTGCCAAAACTGACAGAATCTTACAAATTGACCAGATCTAATGTGTACTACACCTAGGATATTGTAGCTTGCTAAATTTGTGTTCCTCCCCATGCTACTTTGCACGGTCAGACGAAATTACTACAAGTTAATTATTAATAGATTCTTTTAAGACATGCAACCACATCAACTTGTGAATTGTCAGATGTATGTATGCTGAAAAGAAAAGTTTTTCATGCAAACTCACATCACTGTAGAAGAGAAATAGACTCTAGGCTATGAATTATCAGCATGCAACCTCAAAAGAAAAACCAATGTAGATGTATAGTTGTAACAATTAACTAATTACTACTACTATTCTAATGTTATATTTCCAATTGCATATTCATTCCATAAATATATACTTTAAGTTGAAACGGATAGGGTGCCAATAAAATTTAACCAATCACTTGTAGAAATAAGTGAATATTCAATATAAGAAAAAATATAATAAGTGAATAACATTGTAGTACTAGTTTTTAATCCACAATAAGTGTTAACTTTGAATACCTTATGCCTTTTAAAAATCAAAGATGAGTTAAAATAATTAATGGTAGTAGCAATGATAATAATATCGAGGGTTAAATATATTTTTGATCTCTTTAAATATAGTGGTTTTTAATTTTAATTCTTCTAAATAATTTTTTTAATGAATAGTCCCTACAAAATTTTTCATCTATAAAATTTAAGTTTAACATTAAATTAAATTAATGGTTGATTACGTGGCAGACCAGCACGTCAACCCACTCCAATTTAGATTAAAGGACTTACCACTGCACTATTTATTCATTTATGATTTACATTCAAAAAGATATTTAACAAATCATACAATTACATTATATGCCTGTTTGAATTTCTTCTCAAAAACTGTTTTTTATTTTTGAAACTTGAAAACTTAAAAATCTATTTAGGAAGCTAGTTTCTATAAAATATTTTTTAAAACTCTTTTTATGATTTTCCAGTTTTAAAAAACAAGGAAACATGTTACTATCTAAAAAAAGATCTTATCATACAAAATACTGATAAAATAATTATATTTTTTTAATTTTTATTAGCATTCTCTTTTAAATGAAATAGCTATAATTTATAAATATATATATATATATATATATATATATATATATATATATATATATATATATATATATATATATATATATATATATATATATATATATATATATATATATATATATGAAAATGTTTACTTATTAGATAATATTCTATTTGGACTAGATGCTGAATTAAGAGTGAAGATATACTTCTTTAGTGATTTCTGTTGCAGATATACCATTGGATTTAGCGGTTGGAAAGTGAATAAACATTTGCTTTTATTTTCTTCCTAGCATTTTTTAATATATTTTCTTTTGCTCTTTATGTTAACTACCGTTTTAACAGACACTTTATATCCGTTTATTCATTTTTTATTGTTTTAGTATATGTTTGTTTGTTTTGAAGTTTTTCATATATGTATTATTAAAAATAATATTATTTGAATTAATATGATATATGTTCTCTCTCTTTCTTTCTTTTGAAATATAAATTAATTATGAATAATTTAGTTTATGGGAATGTAATTTGCTAGAGATGTTATAAATGAACGTGGCTGAGTAAAGCTACCATTTTTATTTTACAATTGCTATGTTTGAAAAGTGTGGAAAAAGAAATTTTGATGAATTAAAAAACAAACAACCGGGAAATAGATTTAGAACTTAATTAAACTTAATATTACATGATTGATTTAAATTAGAAAATTTGTGAGATATATAAAATTAAGAAAAAATTATTATAAAAATATTTTTGAAATTTGTGTTTTTTTTTCCACTTTAATTAAAAGGCGTGAGAGGATACTTTAATAGGAATATAATTAAAATAACAAGTGGTTCTACTTTTAAGAGTATTTGTTGTAAAATATAACAGCCCATTTTTATATTTTTTCCTATGTGTTTGTTTATAATTGGAGAAGTCATATTAAGAACCATACACATTTTTCAAAATAATTTTTTATCGATTTTAATTTAAAAGTGAAAAAAAAATTGTAAGGAAGATGAATATAGTTGGTTATCATTTGGTTATAACTCCTTTGTTAATAAACAAAAACAAATGGGATGTAAAATGTTGTAAAAGTTCAAATGAAGGATTAAATAAGGGTCTTCATCTAGACTAATTAATACAATTTATTAACAAAGAAAAAGCAAAATAAAAGAAAATCAGAATTGAGTATAGTTGACATAATCATTAACGAAAATGTAAATTTTCTTACTTTGAAAAATATAGTATCATCCTTGCCAAAAAAATTGATTAAGATAACTTTAGTGGTGTTGCAAAGAAAATTAAAGAAGTATAGTGGTAAACCATTAACTCTTGAATTTTAACTCTTAAACATGGAAATGTTTCTCTCTTTTCCCTAAATTTGACAAAAGAAAAAAAATCCAATTCCTAATTAAAATAGAGCCCAAAAGATCTTTTTCTTATCTTTTCCCTATTTTTTCTCTCTCTGTCCTTCATTCATTTTCTATTTTCTGTAACCATTCTTTCACATAGTACACAAATAGATATATAATGTTTTAAGTAAGGGCTAAATGAAACGTAAAAAAATAATAAAAAACTATTTCTCTTCCATGTCAATTTCATGTTGGAAAATATACAAATGGTTGATGCTAAATTAATGGTGAAAATATTAATTGTGAAAGGCGAAGTTTAGAAAGAAATTGGAAATTGAGAGAAGTAATTGAGGAGAATATTATGTTTCTTCACACTAACATTTACAAGTCATTATCCGAGGGAGTATTTATAATGTGTCAAACATAATACAAAATAACTAAACAAACAAGCAAAAAACTGCTACATACAGCAATGCAGAAAAACAATTTTTCGTTACAGAAACCGGTTTTCATAAATGGAGAAACTGGTTTCCTCTTTGAAAAATAGAATTTCTGCATCAATAGCAGAACAGCTTTTCCAATAAGCTATTTTCCAAACCAACTTTCAAAGGCTTCTATACTGCACTTGACTTAGACATAACATCCAATACATCACCTTAAGTCAAGTGCTTAACATTCCTCATGCTCAAACTCCTCACAAGCCTTTTGAACACCTCATTCGTTACCACTTTCGTTAACAAATTTGCAAGTTGTTCTTCGCTTCAGCAATAAGCTAGTTTCAGTTGTCCTGCACATACCAGTTCCCTCAAGTAATGAAACATCATCTCTATATGCTTTCTCCTCCCATGTGCTATAGGATTTCGTACAAGATTAATAGCCGAGATGTTATCAACGAAGAGAGTAACATCTTTTACATCATTGTTGTCCAGATCTTTAAGTAGATTCATTAGCAACACACCCTGACACACACACATCGATGCAACGATATACTCGGCCTCACAAGAAGAGAGTGCCACCACACGTTCCTTTTTACAGCACCAAGAGATTGGAGCTCTTCCAAACATAAAGGCATAACCAGCTATAGACTTTCGATCATCTTTATCTCCGCACCAATTAGAATCCGGGTAACCGAGTATATCGCAAATGTTGTCTGTATCAGCTGCAGGAAAGAGAATTCTGCAGCCAAGAGTATCTTTGATGTAGCGAAGAATCCTCTTAACTACTTCCAAATGAGAGACCTTTGGTCTCTCCATGAATCTACTAGCAATACCGACACTAAATGCCAAATCTAACCGCGTATTGCACAAGTAACGTAATGATCCTATCAACCTTCTATATTGAGTTGGATCCACATCAGCCTCATATTCATTCTTGGGCAGCTGTAACCTTGGCTCCATTAGTGTATTGGCAGCATTGCAATGCTCCATATTACACCTCTTTAGTTTTTCATGAGCATACTTTATTTGATGCATGAGCAGACCCAATTTTGACTTGTGGAACTCTATGCCAAGGAAATATGTCGTTATGCCAAGGTCACTCATCTCAAATTCTTCCATAAGCTCACATTTGAACTTGTAAATGAACTCTTCATTGTTGCCCATAATCAATAGATCGTCCATATATAAGCAAAGTATAATCACACCTTTGATTGCATCCGCTTTCACATAAACAACATGTTTAGATACACACTTGTTGAAGCCAACCTCAACAAGAAAATTATTTATGCATTTTATTCAAGCTCTAGGTGCTTGTTTCAAACCATAGAGTGTCTTCCTTAACTTGTAGACTCTCCCCTCCTGATTTTTCACCATAAAACCAGGGGGCTTTTCTACATAGACTTCCTCCTCAAGTGGGCCATTCAAAAATGAGGATTTTACATCCATTTGATACATCCGCCAATTTTTGCTATAAGCGATACCAAAAATCAGCTGTATCGTCTCTAATGTAGCCACCAGAGCAAATACCTCATCATTGTCTATACCTTCTCTTTGCAAAAAAACCTTTCGCCACTAGTTGAGCCTTATGCTTGACAATTTCGCCTTTAGTATTTACCTTCACTTTATAGACCCATTTTACTCCTATTGCCTTCTTTCGTTCTAGTAAATGAACCAGCTCCCAAGTAATGTTTTTCTCAATGGATTCCAACTCTTCTTTCATCGCACACACCCACTTTGAGTTGCTTAATACCTCCTTCATCTTCACCGACTCAGATTCGGCCATAAGTGCAAAGTGTATAAGATCACCATCATTGTTGATCTCATTGTCATGGAATACTTCATAATCATGGAGCATTTAAGGTAGACCTCCACGTCTTGTCAATCGTCTAATGGATTCACCAACATCAACTTTGATCGAATTCAGAATTGGTTACGCAACCCACCGATTTTTGCATTTTCGGTGGAAACCGGTTTCAGTAGGGAACTGGTTTACTATAAATCCCATTCGAGCCTTGATATGTAAAAATCATGAAGGAAATTTCTTTCTGTTGAGAAACCGGTTTCTATTGCTGTCATCTACATTTTTCTGTTGTCAAACAGCCTCAGCTCGTCCACTACCATGCCTTGAGTAATCACGATCTTCTTGCAACTCATATAAAACAGTTTGTACCCTCCGGTAGGATGATAACCAACAAGTTACATTATCTCTCCTTTGTCATCCAACTTCATTCGAAGTTGACCCGAAATATGCCGAAATGCTACCAAACCGAAAACCTTCAAATGACTCAAGCTCGGTTTTTGACCAGACCGTACCTCTTTCAGTGTTACTTTGTCCAACTTCTTAGTAGGGCACCTATTCAACAAATAGGCTGTTGTAGCCTTCACCCATAGTTTCTTCAACAAGTTCTTCACTTTTAACATGCTAAGAACCATATTCATAATTGAGCAATTTCTTCTCTCGGCAATACCATTTTGCTGAGGTGTGTAGGATGGAACAACTTCACGCACTATACCCTCATCATCACAATTATTTCCAAACTCACTTGAGGTATATTCACCCCACCATCCGTTTTGAGATTTTTCACCTTGTGACCACTTTGTCTCTCCATCATGGACTTAAAACGCATGAACACATAAAACACTCATCCTTCCTCTTTATAGGATAAGTCCATAGCTTCCTACTAAAATCATCAATAAAATTGATAAAGTACCTATTTCCGCCATATGAGTCGACTTGCATTGGACCACACACGTCAGAATACACCACCTCAAGATGTTTCTTGGTCTTATGACCCACATCCTCGCTGAAACTATTCTTGTGCTGCTTCTTTTGTACACACTGTTCAACACCTCAGCTAGAAAATTTATCTCGGGCAGTCCGGTCACCATACCATGCCTTTGTAACGCGTCGAGATCTCTAAAATTAAGGTGTCCAAAATGGTAGTGCCACAACCACTCATCACGAATTGCCGCTGTAGCAAGAAACATGTGCTACATTACCTTCAACTCTATCTTGAAAGTACGATTTGCAGCCATGGGTGCCCTAAGGATTAAGACTCTGTTTCGATAAAAAAACGCCAAAATCTTGTTTTCCATGTGAATTGTGTAATTCTTCTCAAGTAAGTGGCCAATGCTCAAGAGATTACACTTAATTCCAGGAACGTACAACACATTTTTGATCAAGGAATGACTTTCATCCCTCTTTATGATCAAAACATCACCCACACCATCAGCTGCCAAAGTGGTGTCATCCATGAATCTTAATCTATTCTTTGTGGCTTGATTGATCTTCACAAATGAACCATTTCTACCTGTCATATGAGTTGAACAACTAGAATCCAAGTACCACTCATCACGTCAAAAGCTGCAATCAGTTCAGCTATCTTTTTGTCAGAGTCACCAACAAAAGTAATATAATATGACTGCCACCAAGTCTCAAATTCCTTGGTGCAATAGAAGGATGGCTGAAAATTTTTAGAAGTAAGTATAGGCCTTTCTTCCCAGAGGGTGTCGACATCTTCTTTTACAGATTCCCAAGGTTGTTCGGAGACGATGTCAGCTAGAAATTCGTGAGAGTTGAACAGAGATTTTGGAATAATTTGACAAAACCCAAATTGTCGGGTCACCAAGTTAGGCTGATAAGTGACCAGTCCTGGATTTAGGCGGACAACCGTAGAAGAAAATAATTGGGGAGTCAAAAAACGTCTCCAGCAAATCAAAGATATTTTCTTATTTTCTTCTTCCATTGGGAGGAATAATTTGGTAAGCCACTCTGGGCCACTTTTTCCATCAACAAATGGAGCCTTTGAAGGTGTAAAGTCGACCCTTGTCAACATAATGTTGAACAGTAGTTTGAAGATCTCAGGGTTTGGAGAGGTTTTGTCGATTGGGTTCAGCGGCAGAAGATGTTGCCAAATGATATGCATTTGGTTTGGGGGGCAAGCTATTTTCCTACTTTTGAAAGGTTTAATATCTTCAGCAAAAGTGGCATTCAACTACAACTGTAGAAGCCAAAAGGGACCATGTATCATAACATTTTTTCTCTTGGGATTATTAGGGTCAAATTTTTTATTTGGTTGGAGACTTCAGTTAGGGAGGTATATAAGGAGGCTAAAATCAGCTGGCCCAAAGCAATATTACCACCGTTGTGCAATTGAGTAGCATGGTAAGAAAACTGCTTGGCCACCTGCATCGACCTAGAGCAGAAAATGAAATGTGAGAGCCAGAGAGTCAAAAATGCTATGTGTTCTTCATCAGTGACGGGGCTAGATTCTTATTTATGGTGGTCGATGAAATTATTGTACGTTGGGCTCTTACTTTCGCCAACGTTGAATTTGATGGGAAAAGGGTCGGCGTCAGTGTGGTTGAAAACTTTGCCATTGGGTTTCAATCTTGTAATGGAAGTAACGTCAAGAAATGTGGGAGTAATCATACCACACCTAGTGTGGAAAGTATTTGTCGAACCCTCCCAAAAATGTAAAGCATCTAATAGCATGCTGCTAGAGTAAGGATGGCCGCATTGAGAAAGTTCCAACAGGGTATCAATGCCCATATTCTTCCAGTGTTCTCCTTTGTCAGCTTCTAGGCGTGTCACCCAAGCACCAAATTTAGGGCAATTTAGAGGAGGGGATGTCCTGAAATTCCTATCAATGTATTGCAAAGAAATAGGTTTTGGAGAAGAGACTATGGGTTTAGTTGCAGTGCTGGTGGGGAAAAATCCCCTTTATCATCTACGTATATTTTAGAGGGTGTGTCCGCAGGGAGAGGACCCAGAAAAGATAAGGGATTCCCTTCAAGGGTGAAAGGAATTAGTACCTGAGATTTCTAGATTTTGGTTTTCTCCTTAGCGAGTGAAGGTTCTGGCACATAGGGTGGTGATGTCTTTAGTATTCGCCATTGAAGAAGTTGTGAAGAAATTTGAAGAAGGTGAACAGGGATGATGAACTTGAGTTTCTAGGTGTGTTCTTTGAAAAACAGGCTGAAGAAAGCGAACGAAAAAGAAGAAAATGAGGAAGTGGAGTATTTATAGACTCGTGGAGGAAAGAAGGAAATAAGAAGAAAATCTTTGTGATTTCCTAGGTCAAAAATCGTGTCAAGTCGAAAGACATGTGTAGTGAGATTAAAGCGGAGTTGGTGGGCCATATGCCACTAAAAGTTTAATGATGGAGGGCAATTAATGATCGCACGTATCGAAACTTAAACGTGATATGTTTCTATGATTACATGACGTCACAGGAAAAGCGGAACAATAACGTCCACTTTTGGAGGTAGTGGAAACGATTTAGTCAATGTTGAAACCGACGCTTCAAAGATGTCATTGTCTGATATATGTCGAAAATGGCATCTCTGGGGGAATTTTGTTACATTGAAAATTCTCAAGATATTCAAGCACGTGTATTGAATGCAGAGGTTCTTATAATTTAAGGGTGACTTCCTGAAATAAAGACCCTTTAGGAACTAGGAACTAAGTGTTTGAAAGTTGGTTTTGATGTAGTAAAGAAAACAATGGTCGAACCAAAAATCAGATTACAACTGAGTCGACTATGAGAAGAATATGCCAAAATATGAAGAAATTTGGTTGAATCGACCAGAGCGTGGAGAGGGTCAAATTTGGTCTTGTCGATCATAAGGAATTATGGACTTAGAAGAGTTTTGTTGTTTCTTTGTGTCAAAGAGGAAGCATATATTCGAAGTAAGCCAGAAGTGGTTGAGTTTAGTTAGAAGTGGGAAGTTCAAAATTCAAAATCCCCAAGCACGTACTCAGCAGTTTATAACACGTTTAAGCGTAAAAGATGGCGATATGATGAAGCAGTTATATTAGAGTTTGAACTTCATCCGTCGATAGCTTTAGGGCAGTTATTTTGTAAATACTATAAATAAGTAGTTTCAATGTAATTTTCGTGTGTTCACTTGTATAATCAAATCACTTGCAAAAAGTCTATTCATTCCGAGCGTCAGGAAGCAAAGAATTCAAGAGTGTTTGATGTACGTGAATCACCACTTTTATTTCAATGCAAAACCTTTACATTTCAGTTATTTCCTTTGATTCATTTACTTGCATTCTATTTACTTTTCAACAATATCTCTGCGTTATCGTTTATGTTGATTCTCTTTTTGTAATAAGCTTCGAGTTAACAAAAGAGTCAGTCGACGCTTATTTCATTTTGAACAAGTCTGGGGCTCACAGCCTTCTGTTGGTCACGAGTCACCATTTGTTGGTACAAATCATATTGTGAAAAATTGGATTGTTAATCGTTTCATTTAGACTCCTTCTGTCGGTCACGAGTCACCAGTCAGTCGAATTGAGTCTAACTATAGTGTGAAAAGCCTTTGTATTTGTTCCCTTAGTCTTAGAAAATTGTTTCTTAAATAAGGATTCCGACAGAAATAGTATAATCTCAAAAAACCTTAACACATGTCTTAAGATCAACTGATCAATCTTGCGAGTGACCCTTATTTTTAGGACTTTGGGAGGACCAACGGTTGTTTACCATTTTCCACAGTAAACACCTACGCAAGTTCTAAAATTTGTCCTTTAACTATCCTCACCATTCAATTGAATCAAAAGATCATAACAAAACAAGAACATAATTATTTTCAAAACAAGCGTTTAGTCCCGATGTTACATATCGAATCAAGACCTTGAGACTCAGAAAGTACATCACACACTCCAAAGCTATTCTTCCAATCCATCATACATCATATTATGGTATAGAGAAGCTAGAAAACATCAATTAGGATTGCATCTTGATGATCGGAAGTGGTTTTCTCATCAACCGGCACTGAAGGTAACCCTCCTAAATTCAATTATACTGTAGACATGCTCTCCTAACATTTGGTCCATCAAATCGTCAATCCTTTGAAGTGGATATTTAATCTCACCCATTACCTTACTCGATTGTCGGTAATCCATACATTACCACATTCAATCGTTGTCATAAACATGCAAACCTCTAAGCCTCATATCCCAAGGGTTATCCTACTTGGTTACTAGATAAAAAACATTAGTTCTATATTGTCACCAAACTCAAATCCACGCTCTGGAGGCAAGTCATGAATATCTTTAAGAAAAACTTCAGGAATCACACAACATGAGCGTATCCTTAGCCGTCACATTTCTCTCTATTCTCCAAGAAGCAGACATGAACAATACCTGATAGTTCTCCTTCAAAGAGAATCCCAATTTGACCGGCAGAGAGAAATCATGAATTTGTACTCTCTTCAGTTCTGAGAAATAACATAGCTCCAACAACACTTGCACTCTTGCATCTCAATGGTAGTCTATACCAACTCCCATCACTGAAAAATCTCAGAGAAGCAAAAGCTTCTCCCCCACTTATTTCAAACCTCCCCCTATAGAAAAACAGTTAGAAGAACAAGCAAGTACCGACAGTGTTTCACACACATGTCGCGCACTAAGGAACAAATAACATTAAACAACCTGCTCGGATGGACCGACCTGCTCTGATACTACTAATGTAACACCCTTCTAAACCCCAAAGAATATTCACAAATATTTAATAAATAATATCACAGTAATTCAACAAAAAGGGCGTCATATTTTATTCATAAACGACATACATGAAAAACTTACTCCGTAACACGGGTTTTAAAAAATTATTCATGACGTGTGCATCATTAAATAGCAACACCAATACTTCAATATACTTACAGCAGAATTATAGTTTCAAAATATCTTTATTAAAATAAACACATCATAATACTTCATGGTTCATGGTTCATGGTTCACAATTTATAACAACTTAAACTCCACGAATAACAATTCAAAAGATTATAACAAAACAAGAACATAATTGTTTTCAAAATAAGCGTTCCCGTCCCCGATGTTACATATCAGATCAAGACCTTCTAGACTCAACGGAAAGTAAATCACACACTCCAAAGCTATTCTTCCAATCCAACATACATCATATTATGGTCTAGAGAAGCTAGAAAACATCAACTGGGATTGCATCTTGATGATCAAATGTGGTTTTCTCATCAACTGGCACTGACAACCCGGAGATTTGTGATTACATCTCGTGGTGTCCGTGATGATTTTGACGAGTAGATTAGGTTGAGTGCAACTAGTCAATAGGTTTAAGTTTGTGACGAGTAGTGTACATTCGTACCAGATAAGTTGGTCTATCCTTTTTATACATTTATTTTCTGTTGATACTTTTCCTTACAACAGCCCATTCAAACTCCAAACTCATTGACAATAAATTTTTGAGCGGCAAATCAATAACCAATCTCGTAGACACGATACGATATAACCTATATATCACCCGATAAAAAATAATTTACTTTTGTTTGCCCTTTACCGCTTCAACAATACACAACCTTTTAAGCAGTAAATAACTTAAATAGCATCAACCACGGTAGTAAGAAATAAAAAGGACATGGCTAGAGAGATATAACAATGACTCTAAGCAGAAATCAAACAATAGTTAGCTGTCATCAAGAAGAATGCTTTAGGAATTACCATTCATCAATAGTTCCATTTGCTTTTCTGGAGAGGTTCCCCATATTTTCATTTATCTGTGACATCAAAACAAAGAAAGGAAAAAGAAAAAGTAATTTGGATTACAAGTTAGTATGAAACCATATTGAAATTTACAACACCAATAAGAAGTTATGTAGCTAAGTACTAAATGATACCAATAGATATTGGTTCAGAGATCAAGGAAGGTTTGAAACAAGAGGTGGAATTTTATTGATGAATCTGGGTTAGGAAAGCATGTCCATCCAGTAAAACTTATGTTAATGAATAAACTGCTCACATATCACACATGCACATCAATCTCAAACCACAAACATGAAATTGTAACTATGAAATTATTTATTATATTCAGCTAGCCAATATTCTCTAAGACCATGACTATAACATAGCTCATACATTATAATAGCTATACCAACGGTGCTTTTAGCTGTCTGTAAAACTCTCTGTTGGTATATGGCAATTTTCTTGTAGTGCATGATATGATTCAAAGTTTCAACCTAAAGACAAAAGCAGCGAGTGTTATTAACAATGATGCCAAACCTATGCAATCTATCCCTCGAAGCTTCAGTTTCTTTCCCTCTTTGCATCTATTTCAAACACTATTATGAAAAAAAGAAAGAAAAGAGATGACAAAATTCTATTGTTATAATTTCTTTTCATTTGCAGGTTATGTTAGCATTGAAGGGTCATAGGTTATGGGTTGGTTTTTGAATTGAAATCGTTGGTAAAAGTTAGTGTTGTTGAGAATTGACGTGAGTTACAAGATGGATGGTGGAGTAATTGAGATTATGTTTTATGGCATGTTTCAAATTGATGAATTTTAAAGCAAAAAGCTCATTAAGGTTTTGAAATATGCTATGAATTTGTGAGGAAAAAGTTAGATCACTCTTATGATAGAAATATCATAGAAAGCATGAGAGAGTATTTGATTTTGGTTAGGAAATTTGTACAGGTGCAGTTAGTGGTGGATTTTACACGTGAAAGTATATGCAAGTGAATTTGGCTTTTGTGATAAGAAAAAATGCACAAGTAAAATAAGGGTTTGGAATTTCTTGAGAAAATTGTGTGTGAAAAAGTGTATGGAAAATTGTTGGCCTCGAGAAAAATTATTAGTACGAAAACACAAAAATAAAGTAAATAATTGGGTTGGTTGGTAAGGTAGTTCAGTTGGTAAATGTTAATTAAGCAGGGACCCATGGTCTAAATTGTGCTATCTTATTATTTATTTCAAATAAAAGGTATTTGAAAACATATAAAAGATGGGAAATATTTGATATTTAAGAAATGTAAATAATTTAAAATAAACTATTATATATTTTTAAATAGTAAAAATAAATTAAAAATAAATACCTATAAAAACCAAAATATTAGAGTAAATAAACCAAATTTTTTTATAAACAATCAAGTTTGAAAATCATTTGAATGTTAGAAATATGGCGGACAAATTTGAAGTATGACAATTGATATCATGATGAAAAAAAACAATTTAATTGAAAAAAATGAATATGAGTGAAATAAATGAATTTCTTTAAGACAAACAT
Organism: Vicia sativa; assembly: GCA_021764765.1. Classification (NCBI taxonomy): domain Eukaryota; kingdom Viridiplantae; phylum Streptophyta; class Magnoliopsida; order Fabales; family Fabaceae; genus Vicia; species Vicia sativa. Next base: position 236,432,487 of record CM038795.1, on the reverse strand, counting down.
ATTCATTGTATTAGAATAATCATTCAACATGCAAACAAGTTCTTACATGCAAACAGTGCATTGATAAATAAGAAGAATTACAAATAAAAAAGTAGTAAAATGGCTAATAATTTGGGAAGGCTCATTGCATCTAGGCTTGAATGTCTGCAGCAATTTATTTCAAATCAGCTTCTCCATAACTTACAAAACAGGTATCACTCGAGATCTAAATCAATTTCATCAGTACATCAGCCATAACCTGATTCCCTTGGTGGATAATACCAGACTACCAGTACTGTGAAAAACTCATTGAAGAGACTTTGCGCCAACTGTATATATTGTATTTCCTCTGGACATGTAGGGTGAAAATCCTAAACTATGTTTATTCTTATTACGAGACCTTGATAACTTTCCCCAATCCTTCATATTATGCGTTCTATATGACCTTTTGTGAATCCTTCAAGGAAGAAATAGACGCCTTCTTGACTTGGATAGCATCGACAACATCCAACGTCGAAACCATGTCCCAATGGCCTCAATATTTGTATCAAGAAAATCCTAACCGACGGCACAAGATCGAACACTTCTTTATTCCCACATTATCGGGAACAATAGTTGTTATTTCATCCTCCAACAAACCTAAGTTCATCAAAATCGGACATCTCCCTAAAAGTAGCGCATCCACGAGAATCTTTTTCACGAACAAGTCATGGTTGAAATCAATCAACACTAACTCAACGAACTTGGTGTGTATCTCGCCAAAGGAGTTGTTATCATATCAATATCTGAGATCACACGTTTATCTGAACAACTTTCAATCATATTCACCCCATTATCATTCTTATTTCTGGTAACTTGGATAAGACATGGATCTAGTAGGTGTTGAAGACCTCTCTTCACAATGAAGCATCCATGAGATTTTATATAACAAATCCAATAAGAAGCATAGTTTTTTATTTTAAATTATCCATTCTACATAGTAACGTGCATTTGTACCAGATCTCCTCTCATTAAATATGCATAAAAATATGGTACTCTCCTGAACATCCATATACCATGTCCATAGAGGTTGTCCCATGCTTGAGCACAAATTCTCCTATATATTTGGGTTTCGCATCCTTGAAGGACATAGTACCATTCTTGATCAGCTTTTGCACTTCAATCGTTAATGGAAAATAATTCTCTATATCATGACCAGGTGCCCCTTGATGAAAAGCACATCATGCATCGACCTTGTGCCACCATGGGACGTCTTTTAGGATGGCTGGTGGTGATCTTGTCTAGACCAATTTTTTTTGCAATAGGGCAGGGAATAATTCAGCATATGTCATAGGAATTAGGTCGAACTGACTTTTCTGATGATGACCTTGTTGATTTTGTTGGTGATGAGTATGTTGCTGATGAGCTAGAGTTGCAAGTGTGAATGTGATGACCTTTGAATCATTTAGGTCTTTATGCTTCATAATGTTACAATTCTTAATTGAGTGTATAAGTGTCCTAGAGTGGTACTCACATTTGGCATTCACGTTGTAATCCAGAGGAATATGTGATGTGGTAGGTCTAGGTTCCCTTAGTTGGACCAAAGAGACCTTGAGTAACTGAGATAGCAACTGATATAAATCATAGGGATCATGTTAAACCTTCTTTGTGGCCTCTTTGGTCCTTGCTGCTGTTGCGGATGATTTCTAGGAGTTTGATTAACCACTGGCATAACTGAAGCAACTTGTTGATGTTGATGACTAATTCTACCTCAAGTTCTCTTCTTGAAAAATTTATTTCCATTCTTCTATCGCTGGTTGAGTTACTATTTTAAGATAAACATCTTTTTCAGACACCCTATTCTAGAAGCACTCACATATCAATATGTGCGTTGAATATCATTTTCTCATGAAATAACGACTTCAGAGTTTCTATGAAGAACTTTTCCATCTCTTCTTTATCCATATGAGGCTCGTCTTAGGTTTTCAACTGATTGCCTTCCTCCTTAGAAATTCTTGATAATGTGACATAACTTGCATTACTTCCTAAAATGCTCTATCTAGATCCTCATCTCATCCATTTCCATATGAGGTGCTCCATAGCCAATCTAAGATTGCGGTGAAAAGTCGGGTTTTTAATTCTGAAGAGAAAACCAAACCAGAATAAGAACTCCACCATTGGACACCTGTTATGCATGTATGCATGAAATGCATGAGTATATGTACAAATGGCATGTTTAGGTTTATTTCTAAGGACCCAATTTCGATTCAAATATTAGCGAGAGATAATTAACAACAAAAGGTGAAATTTAAGATTATAATAATGAGTTTAGTACAAAGTCAGGAGCTTAAAGGCTAGAAAATACAAAGCCAAGATATCCCAATCAACAAGCCTGACGTTGATCATAAAAAATACAAAGCAAAAACCCTAAGATGTTTCCATAAACTCTACATTAGCAAGGGTACCCTAACCTCGATTCTCATTACTCCAATCTTAGACTTCTTTGAAGAGCTCATTTGTTGCTTTGTTTGTTGGACTCTCAATTAGTTCATTGATGAGTACATCCCTTCTATTGATAATTATTTCCAGATGATCAATCTCTTCTTGAAGATGAAGGCTGTAAAAATATTTTTTCTGAGCTTTATCTCTAGACTTACACAACTTACTCGTGGTACAATAATATTTTCAAGAGTAACTCGTTTGAGTGTAGTATCGTGTAACAACTAAATCAGGACTACTACTAGATATCCACCTCACTACATCGTAATAAAGGCCAAGATGGATTAAGGGTTCTAAGGTCCTCAGCTTCTCGGGCTCTCGGGTTAAGGATACCAATGCTTTCACAACTTACTTGTTCAACACTGTTATCCCAATGAGGCCTCCACTGAGTGGGGTTATATCATATGTTACTTATGTTTAGAATTACTCCATCATGTAACTCTTGATTACTATACAATAGGTAAACACGTGACAAAAGTCAACACACAATCCTTTCCCTTGGATTTAGACAAAAGTATCTCAAAGACAATATTCAAGGATCAAGCATCACAAGAGAAGTTTATATCACAAGTAGGCATCAAGTAGAGAATGTCATATTTGGATTTGAAATCAAAGCATATGAACAAGAGATGTCATGGTGAGAGCACACTCAAAAAAACATGAAACAAATAAGTATATTATCAGTCATCAAGCATGAGTATCTCTAAACAAAACAATCAATAAAGACATATCTCATGGCATGATAGAGAAAACAATCAAGGTGTTCATGTTATAAGTTCACAATGACAACATATAAAGTCTAAACATCAAAGGGACTCAATTATGATAAAGCATCAAAGTTATAACCAAACAAACTCATGGCAACAAGGTTTTAAGAGCATTCATGAACATGTAATCAAAGGAACCTTAAGCTCGTAGTAAACATAAATCAAAACCTCATCATGGATCAAGATAAATAGCAAGTGACATCAAGATATCATGCATCAAACTTAGTGAAAGCTCATCCTAGAGTAATTAGGGTTTTCAAGTAAGACATTCATAAGTTCATGCATCAAAATATACCAAACGAGTAAAAATCAAGTTAATCATGTTATTCAAATCATCAAGGAGCATATTATTAGGTAAAAATCAAAGCATGTCATGTTAACATGGTCCACATTGAATTTAGCAATTAAATCATGCAAAGAACATGAGAAAAATCCTAAAGAAAAATGACAAAAGACTTGGTTTTAAACTTAAATAAAGTGGACATAATAAATAATATTTTTTGGTATTTTTTGTGGATAAATAAAATATGGAGGTCAATAATCAAAAGCACAAGAAAAATCAGTTTGATATAAATAAATTTGCATGAATAAAAATCAAATAGAAAATGAACAAAACATGGAAAAAAAATACAAGAAAGGTGAAAAACAACACATAAAACCAGGGTTTGAACCCACGCCCTTTGTTTAGCCAAACAAATCTCCAAACACTAACGTACATGGGGCCTATAGTTCAATATAATCCCTTAAAATAAATATAAAATAAACTAAGTTTCAAAATGTATTTTTTTGCGCCAGACTTCATCTTCTTCATTCACATGTTCTTACAGTAACTATAACAACCATGACAAAATTCTAACTTTCTTATTTGTGCATCAAAAATAAAAGTAATGTACCATTTTGCTTGAAATTTCATGAAGATTTCAAATATGTAATTAACTTAAATTAATTCTCACTCATTAATCTTAATTTTTCATATTAAAGTTTATATCCTAGAAATTCAAATTTAAATTAAATTGTAACCAAGCAATCATTACCCAAATGTATAGGGCTTTTAATCCTCACGTTATAACAAGCATAAATGGCACAAGCATGAATCAAAATGATGATTAAATGAGTGAGTTCAAAGTCACGAAAATTTACATATTGGAGCAAAGTCCAATGCCCTTTTTGCACTTACAAAAGTGAAGCGATGATGTGTAACAACCTAAATTCCTCGGCGAGTAATAATATAAAAAATCAGTAATATTTTTTTTCAACGTGTTTAGGATGCTACATCATCTCAATCAATCACAATTTTCTCAAAGTAAATGGATACATATCATTTTTCGAAATAAACATGAATATCATAGTCTTAAAAATCAACTTTATTAGGTAGCGAATAAATAGTTCAAGTTCATCATAATTAACTTCACAACCGAATATGAATCATAAATCAAATATTCCGGAGTTTAACTTACTCCACTAGGAATCACCAAAACAAAACAAAATAAATCAAGCGTTTATCCCTCAACCCGATGTTACGTATCGAGCATAACCGACTCTAAATAAAATTGAAGAACAACCTCTTGAACTCCGATTGGACTACTCACGATTATCGCATGTTACCCACGTAGAGCAACATTCAAACGGAAGGGTGAGATATCACAACAATATAAAGAAACAGTATAATCATAAATATACAAAAATAAATCATGCACAATTATTGAATTCACTTATCACACCATTGCATCATATTCAGAATTAATAACTCCAAACAACCACACACTGCAACATTATGCTAACAACAAAACATGCAATGAGAGACAACACTAACTCTATGTATGCGGTACGAGATCACTGAATCCACTATATCTAGGATCGAGTCACCATTTTTGTGAACAAATTGGTTCACCTCGCTACTGATCCACTCCATCTAGGATCAAAGCCAACAACAATGTGAATAATTATATTCACCTTGCTCTTATCCACTCCATCTAGGATTAGAGCCAACAACAACTCAACATTAATGCATGCGACACAACCATGCAACACATCACACATTGATATCTACATCTATCAATGTGACACGCCATTATAGTCCACCATGCAACAACACATGCTCAACAAGACCATAGCAGCGAAATAATATAGCAACAAATACAACCTATTTGCACACATTCAACAACACCACATCGATATCACCATTTATCGATGCATCTCACTTTCAGTCATTTGTTGTACCTTACTCGCAATAGTACATCATATCACAACCATCAAATTCACATAATCGCGTTAATACATATAATTAGAAATTCACATAAAAGGACCTAACTTCATAAAATAATTATCTACTGTCTTTGAAATCATTTTTATAGGATAGATAACGTTCTTAGCTTTCAAACAATCCAAGCGGTGCGTCAAACGGACACCCGAGTCAAAAGTTATGGATTTTTAAAGTTTTGAAAATATTCGTTCAACAGGAGAAAGATTCCCAAAACCAATCGGTTTCTTCTATGGAGAACATGATTTTCTGCTATTTAAATCTGAAATCACTTTTCAACCTATCCAAACAACCACAAACATCATAGAATGCACAATTTGAGATCCCAACTTCAGCATATCACAACACACATCATTCACCATGATTAATTGCATCAAAGTTACAATTCCAACAATCAATTCATACATTGCATATTATAGAAAACATTGATACTAACACTAACACAATCAATCTTTTCAAGAACACAAAGAGGATGACAATCATGGAGAATAACAATCAATACCCGGATACCTATAATTATACTATCCTTAGAAAGTTGGAACTCCACCCTTACCTTGAATTGTTGGATTCTCTTCCCTTCTCCAATGGAAATCTCCTTCAAGCCCTAGCTTCCTCTTTTCTCATTTTTTTCTCTCTTCTCCAATTCCACGATCGTACAAATGACAATCAAACTCTCTTTTCTTTTGTCATTCTTACCCTTACGACCCTTTCTATGACATTTCACTTATGCCTCACTTAACAACTTAAGTTTACCAACAAGTCCTCCATATCTCTATACTAGGGCTGTTCAAAAGAACAAAAGAAGCTGAACCGTCAAACCGAACCGAATCGATGTTAAGATAAGCGTATCATTACTAATGGTTAGTGAACCGAACTTATATTTTAACTAATCTTAACTTAATCCGAACCGAACCGTTGTTATTTAAGTTTTAAAATTGTATTTTTTAAAATAAAAATCGATTTCTTCAAAAATTAAAAAGTCGATTTTTCGAAAATAAAAAGTCAATTTTTTGAAAATCAAAAGTCAATTTTTTCGAAAAGTAAAAAAAAATCGATTTTTTCGAAAATCAAAATGTCAATTCTTTTGCAAAATCAAAAAGTCGATTTTTTCGAAAATTAAAAAAAAAAGTATTTTTTCGAAAATCAAAATGTCAAATTTTTTAAAATAAAAAAAGTCAATTTTTACCAAAATAAGAAAGTCAATTTTTTTTCGAATATAAAAAAGTCGATTTTTTTCGAAAATAAAAACTCGATTTATCTAAAATCAAAAGTCAATTTTATGAAAATAATTCAATTTTTGAAAATCTAAAAGTAAATTTAAATATGTTTTTATTCAAAAAATCAAAATTAAGTATAATGGTTTAGTTCTTTTAACAAATGCTCCGTTTGAAATAAATTGGCTTCTAATGGTTTGGTACGGTTCGAATTAAACGTTATACCAAACAAAAACTTTTGTTGATTCGGTTCTAGAAAAATTTAAGCAGTTAGGTTCGGTTTGAAAAAGTTATATAATGGTTCGGTTCGGTTCAATTTTCTAACAAAACTGTACCATGAACAGCCCTACTAGTAACTACTTACTTCCATCACCCTCAAGTTCTACACAATGATTCCTACATCCTCAATACCTTACTTTTATACTTCTAAGGCAACTACCACAATCCAAGGGTACCACAAAACATCAAAACACTTATCAACGCATCCAAATGCACAACACCACATAATTAAATTATGAAAAACTATTAAATAAAATCGGGGTGTTACATGATGCAGTGAGCTTCCTTGAACCTCCGAGAAACTAATGGTATGCTTACTTTATGCTGAAAATGTCTGAATCCTCCTAACCAAATCAACTTACAAAAGGGAAAAGTGAAAAATGGATGGCACAGTTTTGGTGTTACAATTATGATATATGGATGATGTTTTAATGGAAATAATTGAAGAAACTTGAAGGGAATGTAAGTTTCGAAGTTAAGATTTTGAAGATATGAAAATGTGATTTTTGGATCGCTTGGTTACGAGGCTTGAGGATTTTATCTGGTTGGTTTCGGTCCTCAAAAATTAAATTGACTTTGGCTCCTTCCAATGTTGGTTTACTCATCATGTTACAAAAAGTGATCAAAGGCCTTATTGTTCCAATGTGAAAGATGGCTTGATTCATGGGTAATATGGTGACTTTTGAGCTTAGGGTGTTGTTGATTCTTAGCTTTGAGATGAAGTGTGATAAGATAAAACAAATAGGTAGCTCAATGCAAGAGTTGTATGAGAAAAGTAAAACTTTATCAAAGTGGTTATGGAACTTTATGCAAAATGCTTCATAAATGGTATTTGGTTTGGATAATGCTTCAAGATCTTATGTATTGCATCAAGGATTTGTGTAAAGCACTCATTTTTATGAGATTTAGACATTGTTTCAAACATTGTTTGGACATGAAAATGGATCTCCAATTCAGCTCTAACATGACTATTTCATCTCTTTGAAACATTATGCTCAAGCAAGAGAAATTCAAGTTCTTTGTATCATTGGAAAGGTGTCATCATCCTCTACAAATTTCATGTTGATCACTTGTCTTGAATCAAATTGGATCATAAATAAAACTGGCCAACAAAATTCAATGTTGAGGCTGAAAAACATTTAGAGAAAATTCCAAGTATTTTAGCAATTTCAACAACTTTGAGACCCCATCTTTAGCACATCATATCTTCCAATCCTCATGATCTTTTGATTCAATGTTTATATATTATTGAAGTATGTAGGATAATATTTAAGTACATTCTTTGGGAATGAAAAATGGTTGCTTTAATTGATCATAAATTGGCCATAAAGTCATTCACTTGAAAAGGTCAAAACACTTAGAAATGTTTTCTAAGTGTTGAGATTTTCAACAACTTGGAACATCAAATTTGCTATCAATTTTAAGTACTTTAAGGATCCTTTTGACTTCAATTTTTTTACCATATTGAAATATGTCATGAGAGCTTCTAAAAGAGTCCTTGTTTGCAAGTTTCAAATGCTTGAGGAGGAAGATATGATCGTGAAAAGTTGGTTAAATGAACATGAATTTTTGAGTACTTAGAAATATTTCAAAACCATAATTTTTTTATTTTTCCTTGATTTTCTTGATTAAGATTGACCAAATACATCCATCAACCATATTTTCATGATTCTTGACTTGAGAAGTCCATAGTTGACCAAAAATCTCAAAAGTCAAACTTTGACTCTGAGTAGCTGACTTTTCATTTGATGAATTCCAAATCTTTAATTATAAATGGAACAAGCTTCTTTAGCCAATTGGAACACGCGAGGGGGCTATAAGGAAGCATATGAGAATCTTGAATCACACTTCAAACCATTCAATCATGTTTTGGTCAAAAGTCAACATTAAGTCTTATTTGATCAAAAACCCTAATTTGAGGTGTAGATGAATTGGAAGCGATTAACTTGAAATGATGTGACTTGAGCTTTGATCAATCAATCACTTGAGCTCCTCGATCCAACACAACTTCCTTGTAAAAGAAACAAACAAGACAAACTCTTGCATTCTTATGACATTAGTGAAACAAAGATGAATGAGATGATCTCTTGATATTATACAATAATGCAAAAAGAGATGGGATCTTAGGTCAAAATTGGGATATGACAATATATATAGCAACAAATTTAATTTTATTATTTGTTAAAATTGGAACTATATTAATAATTAAGAATAATATAATATTGATCCACTGCTATAATTAAATTATAAAAAGTCATGAAAATAAAAAAATTAAAGTTGTTGCAAAGAATAACATAGGAATATCAAACAACTAAATTCTATTGCATTGAAAGAATTAAATTTGATTACATTTGTTAATTACTTAAATTATTAAAATAAGTTTTAAAATATCACAATTAAAATCGGTTAAAAAATTTTTAAACAATAATTAAATTCTGCTACATTGAAACAAATATTTAATTTTGATTTAATTTTTAACCACTTAAATATTCAATTCGATTTTAGAATATTATTCAATCAAAATCAATTTAAAATTTTAAAATTGATTTATTATTTTCTAATATATTTATAATATTAATGATTTTAATCACTCTTAGCCACCTTCATAATTAGGAGTGTTTGCGGTGCGGTTTAAGCGGTTTTGACACAAAAATCATCGAACCACGAGAAAAAATGCGTGTGGTTTGGTTTGGTTTGGTTGGCTTTTAGAAAAGAATTCAAACCAAATCAATGTGGTTTGGTTCGATGGTTTGTTCGATTTTTACAAATATTTTGTTGAGCCATACATACATATAGATGACAACATAACTTTGTATTTTGTCATTCATACACTATCAAATAACAATAAAACTCATCATGGACAATAATTTTCCATTTAATATGTAAAAATTAGATTAAACAAAAGCGAAATAATAATCATAAAATACTAGCATAAAATAATATCAAAAATATTATAACAATAAAAAGTAGATGAGATGAGAGATTAATGAAGATGAAAAAGAAAGAACATAAAAGAGAATAGATTAGAGATGAATATGTGCGATAAAACGAAATTGAAAAAGAGAACATTTGCATAAAAATAAGAAGGTGAAAAAGAAAGAATGTAAGAGAGTAGAGATTAGAGAAGAAGAGACAAGATGTAAGTGGTGAAGATTGAGAGATAATGTTATGAGAGATTTACGAAGACTGCAACGGAAACCATAAGTGTAAGGATGAGAAAATTGTTTGTAATCATAAGACTAATATATTATAAGTTTAAATTTGAGTTAGATCAGAGTTAAG